>CM060620.1:0-190000 GCA_030578275.1 Meda fulgida | reverse complement strand
TTGCCCTCCAGCGGAGCACTCAGCGCCCATTAGTGGACTGTAGAGGACTTGGCGGGGCAGGCGGTGTTCAGGCATGCATATGGTGTTCCCTGTCCAGCGCAGATGTTTTTTGGCCACAGCTGCTTCCATACAGATTGACTTGGAGACATTTAAAATTCAACAATATTATTGATCTGCCTTACTTAAGGTGGACAATGACGCAGTTTTCTTCTAGAAACAAACTCTGTTGTATTATTTTCATGTTATCACTGTGTGAAGCTGCTTTGATACAATCTGTATTGTAAAAAGCGCTATATAAATAAAGGTGACTTGACTGTATGGGGGATTCGATCTCTCCAGGACGAGCTGAGGATCTTCTGTAGGCAGCGGATAAGGAAGGCCTCTAGGCTGATGATGTGCTGGCGGTATGGGGTCCATGTCCCATAAAGCAGAGTGGAGACACACACCGCGTAGTAAACAGCGACCTTGGTACTAACCTTCAGGTTACAGTTTTCAAAAACCCTGCTGCATAGGTGTCCAAAAGATGATGCGGCTTTATTTATCCGGGTGTGTATTTCTGTGTCAAGGGAGCAGCATGGGGACACAGTGGAGCCGAGGTAGTTGAAGTGGTCCACTGTTTTAAGTGGAACACCATTTATGTGAAAACTGGGGGGTGTGGGGGCGGGGGGTGGTGAGATGGGACATTACTTTTTTGAGTGTTGACCGGTAGGCCTAAGGATTGGTACAGACTGGATATTGTGTTAAGGGCGTGCTGCTCTGGGAGTCCGGGCTCTGGGCTAAGATGGCACAGTCATCAGCGTACTGAAGCTCACAGATTTGGCGGGTCTTTGTCTTTGTGCGGGCCTGGAGCCGACGGATGCTGAAGAGGCTTCCGTCAAGTCGGCATTCCACATTGACACCGTCTTCATGTCCCATGACATGATGAAAGAGGCAGATGATGGCAGAGAGGAGGATGTTAAAGAGCACCGGAGCCACGACACAGCCTTGCTTCACCCTACCTCTTACCTCGAACGGCTCTGACTGGAGTCCTCCCGTAAGCACTCCGGCTTGCATCCCGTCATGCAGCGCTGTAGGATGCTGGGAAACTTGGGTGGTACCCCAATTTTGGAGAGGTGTTTCCAGAGCAGCTCACGGTTGAGGGTGTCAAAAGCTTTGCTGAGGTCGATGAAGGCAACGCAAAGGTCTTTGTGATGTTCTCGGGCTCTTCTCCAGCAGCTACCTCAAGACAAACACCATGTCTGTCGTGGATTTGGTCTTCCAGAAGCACAGCTTCCGAGATGTGCTCAACCAGTCCGCTGAGCGGGATCTTGGCCAGGACTTTCCCTGCGATGGAGAGATGAGATATCCCGCTGTTGCCGCAGATTGCTCTGTCTCCTTTCTGCTGGTAAATGACCACGATGTTAGAGTCCTTCCAGTCCTGTGGGAAGATCCCACGTTCCCAGATGTTTTGGATCAGGAGGTGCAGACGACGCGTGAGGATGTATCCTCCGTGTTTGAAAACCTTTGCAGGGATTCCATCGGGTCCAGCGCTTTTGTTGTTCTTCAGCCCTGCAATAGCTTGCCGGAGTTCTGAGTAAAGTGGAGGAGTGTCCAGTTGCATGGGTGGCAGGTGCCACTCGCCTTTTGCACCAGGTGCAAGGTGTTCTCCATCGTCCTGAGGGCTCGCTGGGTTTCTGCTCTTACAGCAGTGATGTTGGTTATATGGGTGGGAGATCCAGGGCAGGATAGGAGAGCTTTGTGGGCTTCATGCTTGATTTTTAGAAGTGATTGTATCTCAGCAGAGTTACTGTCAAACCAGTCCTGGTGATGTTTCCTTGATTGGCCGAGCGCCTCTGAGGCTGTGTTATGTATAGCCTGGCGCAGAGCTGGCCAGTTGGCTGATTCCTCTGGGATCATGTTGAGGTTTTCAGCAAGGAGCCGTCGGAGGTGTCTTTGGTGTAGATGCTGTTCAGCGCTGTACAGTTTAGTTTCTTGTTTGGAGCTGTCCTCGGGCCACTGGGTTGAATGCTCATGAGTAGTTTGGATCTGACCATGGTTGCCGGTGGTCCGGTAACTTGGACTCCGCCTGTGCCTGTCCCCAGGTGCAGATTTGTCTTCGGGGTTTACTCCCCCAGCCACTGTACCCTCCCGAGTTAACCGTCGTGGCTGTGGGGTTGCCTTCTTCCGCCCTTCCCAGCCGTTGTCGTGATTCTCACACCACCATCTTCCGCCTGCGCCAGAAGATGTTCTTCACTATTTAACCATAGATGGGACTATTTACCCATAGCTGGGGCAGTGGTTGACTGGCAGCAGGGCATTTCCATTCACCGATAGGCCTGCATGCCGCGTCTCTGGGGCCCACTGCTGCTCCGAGATCCCGTACAGCTTAGCCTGGAACCCCAAGGGACCAGTTACCAGGAGGCGTGTATTAGATCTTGGCAGTAGAGAGGCTATGTACTGGCTGAGGAGACTTACACACTCGGCTCCTCTTTTCGCCCCTGAAAAACAAGGGGCTATACGGTGGCAGTAGTTGAAAGCAGAGAGTGGCAAGCAGAAGCAGCAGCCTACAAGCACTACTACTCCAACACTGCTGCACTGACGCATCACACGCCCTGCGTGTAGACACACACACACACAGACAGGTGTGATGTGGACTCAGCAATGCATATGTAAAAAAGACTGGGACAGAAAGAGAGAAAAAAAGGAGAGAGAACTGCTGCCTGTCCCCCCCCCCCCCCCCCCCCCCCCCATTCTCTCTCTCTCTCTCTCTCTCTCTCGAAATGTCTGTGATAATTTATCACTTCTTCTAGCTCAACTGACAAACTATTTGCAGGAAAATGAGTTTTTCCGCTACGGATTTGTCCTCTGGGAATGAAAAGGGAAGCAGTTGTGTTTTTATCCTCTTTCTCTCACACACACACACACACACACACACGTGTTCAGATACTGTGAGTATGTATGTGAGGTTTAAGATAAATGAGGTAAATTAATAGAGTCACTGAAGGAAAAGATTCAGCCTTCACTCTGACACACTCGAGACGCACTGAAGAGACGCTCTCTGTGTCTATATGCACACACACACTTACACACACACTCACACTCACACTCCCACACACACACACACACACACTCACACTCACACACAAACACCTACGCACACAAATACACACACACAGACACACTTATACCAACACACACACACACACACAAACACACACCACACTCTCTCTCTCACACACACACACACACACACACACACACACACACACACACACACACACACACACACACACACACACACACACTCAAGTCAAGTCAACTTTATTTATATAGCGCTTTTTACATACTGATTATATCTGATTTTATCTATGTATATAGAAGAAAGTAATTGTCTAGTTTAAGTACGTTTTTGATTGATTAATTTCCTTTGTAAATATAATTAGTTATTAGATAACTCTGAGGCAGTTTATACGACACTGTTTTCAACTGAAAACAGAAAACTTTTAATGTGTTCTGGTTGATTATTTACACCACAACGGCATTTTGGTTGCCTGAGAAATGCAAACTTTGAAATAGGTTTCAAAGTTCATGTTTTTGAAAACAAGTTTTGAAAGCGATAATGTTATCATCTCCGTGTAAATTCCAAAATTTAATCTGTAAAAACAGTGATGGCATGAAGATGTGTATTACGTGTTTAGTCTCTTGGCATTTTGAATGTGTGGGTTAGGATTATATAATGTGTGGAATATGTGTGTTTGAATATGTATGTGCGCGGGTGCGTAGACTTACTTCACAAAGTGACATTGCCAATTACTTGTCTGGCAGCATAATACGTTTTTAGCCGTTTCCACAGATCGTGAGAACGTGAATCATTTTGATAATGGTTTAATTTGTTCAGAGAAAAAAAACTTTTGTAGTGAATTTTTTTTTTCGTGCCGATGAGGACTTCACAGGGGAGAGTCTAGTTGACACAATCTCTGCTGACACTTCAGGGATGCGTTGTGGTCATGTCTAGGCGCAGGTCCACCATCTGATCTGGATCCGGCCCGATCCGGCTGAGTACAGTAAACCTCGGGATAATCAGAGAGATTAATATTAGCGTAGATGCCATTCTTCTTATGATGTAGCGAGTACATCAGATGTTATAAGAAGTGTTCCTGGTTCCGGCTGACCTAATCTATGCAGCCTAACAATCATTTTACATGATTTGAATTATAGAAATTGATCATTTGTATGTGTATGCCAGGTTAAAGAGATGTGTTTTTAGTCTATACTACAGAGTGTGTCTGCTTCCCGGACAATGGTAGGAAGAAAGTTTTGGTGCTAAATAGGAAAAGAATCTACTGCCAGCAGTCGATTTAGATATTCTAGGTATTATCAACTGGCCCGAATTTTGAGATCGCAATAGACGTGAAGGACTATAATGCGTTAAGAGCTCGCTCAAGTACTGCGGAGCTAAACCATTTAGTGCTTTGTAAGTAATCAGCAATATTTTAAAATGTTTACGATGTTTAATAGGGAGCCAATGCAGTGTTGACAGAACCGGGCTAATATGGTCATACTACCTGGTTCTAGTGGGTTCTGGTGGTTCTGCAGGGCAGAATGTCTTGATGTCATGAACGCATGGACTAACTGTTCTCATTTGGCACTGAGAGCATATGACGTAATTTAGATATATTTTTAAGATGGAAGAATGCGGTTTTACAGATACTAGACACGTGACTTTTGAGAATGAAAAGACACGTGACTGAAATATTGGTATCAAAGAGCACACCCACACATCCACACACACACACACACACACACAGGTTCCTAACCGACACCGAAGACTTGACAGAGCAGCCATCAAGTGTTAGACAGTATTCTTGGTTATTACGTGCAGAGTGTGGTGAGCAGGACGAGGCCGAGGGACGTGAGAGAATGGCGCGAGGCCGGTGGCGTGATTGTTAATCAATGACACCTGCGAGATGCACCGGTCTCGTATCTCTCACGTACCTCGGCCTCGTCCTGATCACCACATAGAGGTTTTTATTCCACTCATTAGAAACTTTGAAACTTTTTCAGAATTAAGTAGTAGTAAATGACTAGTCATAAAAAAAATTATATCAGCTGTGCATTCCGTTAATTTTGTGAATTGGAAAGTTTCGTCTGGCCGCGAAAAAATATATCAGACAATAATCATATTAGATACTCTAGGTATGATTACGACAATGAGTAGGTCCTGACACGTGTTGTCTAACTCCAATAGAGTTAAGAATGTCTCTAAATGCCAATCCCAATTTGTCTTTTTCGTTATCTACATGTACACTCACCTAAAGGATTATTAAGAACACCATACTAATACTGTGTTTGACCCCCTTTCACCTTCAGAACTGCCTTAATTCTACGTGGCATGGATTCAACAAGGTGCTGAAAGCATTCTTTAGAAATGTTGGCCCATATTGATAGGATAGCATCTTGCAGTTGATGGAGATTTGTGGGATGCACATCCAGGGCACGAAGCTCCCGTTCCACCACATCCCAAAGATGCTCTATTGGGTTGAGATCTGGTGGCTGTGGGGGCCAATTTAGTACAGTGAACTCATTGTCATGTTCAAGAAACCAATTTGAAATGATTCGAGCTTTGTGACATGGTGCATCATCCTGCTGGAAGTAGCCATCAGAGGATGGGTACATGGTGGACATAAAGGGATGGACATGGTCAGAAACAATGCTCAGGTAGGCCGTGGCATTTAAACGATGCCCAATTGACACTAAGGGGCCTAAAGTGTGCCAACAAAACATCCCCCACATCATTACACCACCACCAGCAGCCTGCAGTGGTAACAAGGCATGTAGGATCCATCTTCTCATTCTGTTTACGCCAAATCCTGACTCTACCATCTGAATGTCTCATCAGAAATCGAGACTCATCAGACCAGGCAACATTTTTCCAGTCTTCAACTGTCCAATTTTGGTGAGCTCTTGCAAATTGTAGCCTCTTTTCCCTATTTGTAGTGGAGAAGAGTGGTACCCGGTGGGGTCTTCTGCTGTTGTAGCCCATCTGCCTCAAGGTTGTGCGTGTTGTGGCTCCACAAATGCTTTGCTGCATACTTCGGTTGTAACAAGTGGTTATTTCAGTCAAAGTTGCTCTTCTATCAGCTTGAATCAGTCAGCCCATTCTCCTCTGACCTCTAGCATCAACAAGGTATTTTCGCCCACAGGACTGCCGCATACTGGATGTTTTTCCCTTTTCACACCATTCTTTGTAAACCCTAGAAATGGTTGTGCGTGAAAAACCCAGTAACTGAGCAGATTGTGAAATACTCAGACCGGCCCGTCTGGCACCAACAACCATGCCATGCTCAAAATTGCTTAAATCACCTTTCTTTTCCATTCTGACATTAAGTTTGGAGTTCAGGAGATTGTCTTGACCAGGACCACACCCCTAAATGCATTGAAACAACTGCCATGTGATTGGTTGATTAGATAATTGCATTAATGAGAAATTGAACAGGTGTTCCTAATAATCCTTTAGGTGAGTGTATATTAAAATCACCGACAATTAGGGCTTTATCTGCAGCCAGAACTAACTCTGATTGAAAATCAGCAAATTCTTTGATAAAGTCTGTATGGTGCCCTGGTGGCCTGTATACAGTAGCCAGCACAAATCTAAAACTGGATTTATCCTTTACACTAGTTAGTGTTACATAAGGCACCAACACTTCAAAAGAATTATATTTGAAACGAGACATTTCAGTAATACTGAAGATATTACTATAGATAACAGCAACACCTCCCCCTTTGCGTTTCAGACGAGGCTCATGTTTATAACAGTAATCTTGAAGGGTGGACTAATGGTGGACTAATTTCAAGTAATGTAATCATCTGGTTTTAGCCAGGTGTCTGTCAAACACATCTAGGTAATGATCTGTAATCATATCATTAATAGAGAGTGTTTTTGAAGAAAGTGATCGTCAGCAACCTGAGCTTCATCATTTGTTCATCTGTATTATATCTGTTTTTTTCTGTTGAACATCAATTAAATTTTAACCCTTAAATGGGTTTGTCAGTTTTGAGTCACCTCAGTGACGCGAGGGCGCTAGCAGACGGTCGGTTTAGCCAGTCTGTCTGCTTCCTGACCTGGGCCCCAGATTGTCATGTTTTAGCTCTAAGACTATGTGCCAAATTACTAGAGAGAAGAGCAGCATCATCCCAGGAGGGATGAATACCATCTCTTTTCAACAGGTGAGGTCTGCCCCAAAATTTTTCTGATCTCCGACTGGTAAAGTCAGTGAGTGCTTCACTGAGAGGGGAGAACCTGTTTAATGTTGTTATCGGAACGGAAGAGCGGTGTTTTGTCCTGCGACTACAGCGTCTCATCCTCACCCAGTTGCCCTGCTACACAAGCTCTAGAGCCGGAACCCAACAATGTACAGAGTTTACTAAGCTAATCGCATCCAAAGCAGTATCTAAAGCCCTTGCACTCTTACTGTCCTCGATTAAAGTTTGGATGCATGTCTCTAGTTTTGAAATCTTCTCCGTCAGCCTGACTGTCTCCCTGCATTTATCACATGTAAATCCTATGCAGACAGAGAAGCCTATGCTATACATGTGACATGAAGAGCAAGTGACAATAACAGGAGAAGACATTACTCAGTGTGTTTGTTGACTGATCCTACTTACCACAGTTGTTCGATAGACTCGGAAAAGGTGCGAGCGTGTGAGAGAAAAAAGGCAGTAAGTAGTGATGACAGGTTAAAAGGCTCACACACACACACACACACACAGCTGTGTTTTTGTGATTTGTGAGGACATTCCATAGGCGTAATGGTTTTTATACTGGACAAACTGTATATTCTATCCCCTTACACTGCCCCTATCCCTAAACCTACCCATCACACACACACACACACACACTCACACACACACACACACACACACACACACACACACACACACACACACACACACACACACACACACACACACACACACACACACACACACACACACACACACACACACACACACACACTGCCCCTATCCCTAAACCTACCCATCACAGGAGACATTCTGTATTTTTACATTTTTAATAAAACACTGCTTAGTATGTTTTTAAAGCCATTTGAAATATGAGGACTAGGAAATGTCCTCATAAATCACGTTAAAGTTGTAGTACCAGTGTAATACCCATGTTATTATACACATTTGTGTCCTCACAAATCACAAAAACAAGAGCACACACACACACACACACACACACACACACACACACACACACACACACACACACACACACACACACATCTCTGTCTGACACAGTCACATACATGATTATTAACTATCAAGACTCTGGGATAGCCAGTGATTGCTAAAGACTTATTGCTCATTACACTCACTGTACCACATCAGACATGTGTTGCGTTTCACTGATAAGGTGAGTCTCGGCTTCAGTCTGTTTGTGTCACGACGCCACAGACTTTCAGATGAGCGAAACCCCCGAGTGTTCGGGCCGTCGCTCCATCAGTACTTGTAAAACACGGACACACACGGACACACACTGCCCTGCACATATTCTGGATGCGGGTTATATAATCACAGGGCTTCACCAAGGTCAGCCGATCCAATTTTCTCTCTTGCCCTCAACAAACAACATACTGACAAGCATCTGATGGAGAGTTACGGGACTATAAAGGCCTAATTGCACTGAATTTACACAAGAGTGTTTGTAAAGCTCAGTGATCTCTCCACAGGGATTCCCGCCAGTAAATCTCCCGCAGACGCTCGTGTGACAGGGAAAAACTCCCTTCTTATAAATTAACGACTCTGAAATGCATCAACGGCTAATTGGAATATAAAGCGCAGCTCAGTTTTACTGCATTGAGGTGATAAATATATTTGAATGAAGCCGAGAGAAAGAGTCCGCTCGGGCCGGTTTCCCTGTAAACTCGTGTGATGAGGATTTCATCAGCCAGAATGTTCAGGCATGAAGTGCTTGTTTAAACTCTCTAAACTACAGTCCAGGGTTGTTCTACTTTTAATTTTTACAGTGATTGAAGCCCATATAGTGCAGGCATCTTCATCAGTATTTATTTTCCTGTCAGTTGAGCTGCAAACAGATTTTATGTCATTCTTTTACTACAGAATTTTCCATTTATTGCTTTCTATCTTCTACAGTGTTAGTATGTTTATGTTATGTTTATGTTCTCTCTCCATTGAAAAGCTTGTGGTTACAGTGACCCAGGTCTCTTGGGTCTTTCACACACTAACCGTTTCATTTACACCTTTTACAGCTTTTACAGCCATTAAGAGTCCCTCAGCAATAAATAAGAAAATCTTTGATCTTTCATCTATGAGACCATGCTCTAATAACACTTTAAAATATGTAATGATCTATATATCATTAAAATATCTTGTTTTACTTTCATATATATGCCCATGTTAGCAAGCGTTTAAGGCACAGTTCAAACTGTACACCAGTAAAGAAGCACACACAGGAATTCACGCACAATTATGTTTGAATCAAGATGCTACGCTAATGCAAGCTGACAGAACAACAACCGTATCGTGATTAACAAGGTGAATAGTTTTTTTTTTTAACATCCTAACCCTATCTACCAACTTGGCAACTACATGTTAACTAACTCATTAGAGTATTAATATTCAGCAATATTATTGATCTGACTGCACTGATGCTGCTGTACTAGAACTGAACTGACATCACTGTTTTCCACAGAACTACTTCATAGATTAAATGAACTAATTTAATAATTGATGATCTTTACAACTGAACTGAATCAACACTGAACAATGAACAACACTGTACAGCTGTACATCACTGAATAATGTTCCTGTTATCTCTGTAAAGCTGTAAATGCTTTGAAACAATCAGTATTTTATAAAGCGCTAGAAATAAAGTTGACTTGACTTCTCTTGACTGTTTGTTGTTGGTTAGTAGAATAAGTTGACATATAGTTTGTAAAGTTACTCATAGTTAATAGAATGTCTAAAAGGTGAAAAATCCAAATAAAGTGTAACCAGTACAGTTTTAGTTATATCCTCTTTCATGCAATATCAATCAGTAGATCAGAAACATATCCAGATCTTTAAAATTTTATCAATCACAATATAAAACTGAATCACTTCAGGCATGCACTTTCTGAAAACCTCTCCAAACATATCTACTGCACTCCCTAAACCACTGCACACCCTGACTCACTGCACACCCTGACCCACTGCACTCCCTGACCCACTGCGCACCCTGACCCACTGCACACCCTGACCCACTGCACACCCCTGACCCACTGCACACCCTGACCCACTGCACACCCCTGTCCCACTGCACTCCCTGACCCACTGCACACCCTGACCCACTGCACACCCTGACCCACTGCACACCCTGACCCACTGCACTCCCTGACCCACTGCACACCCTGACCCACTGCACACCCTGACCCACTATACACCCTAACCCACGGCATACCCCTGACCCACTGCACTCCCTGACCCACTGCACACCCTGACCCACTACGCACCCTGACCCACTGCACACCCTGACCCACTGCACACCCTGACCCACTGCACACCCTAACACACTGCACACCCTGACCCACTTCACACCCTAACCACCTGCACACCCCTGACCCACTGCACTCAATAACCCTAACCCTGCACATCCTGGGTTAGGGTTAGGGTTAGCAGCAGGGTGTGCAGCTGACCCACTGCACACCCTGACCCACTGCACACCCTGACCCACTACACACCCTGACCCACTGCACACCCCTGACCCACTGCACTCCCTGACCCACTGCACACCCTGACCCACTGCACACCCTGACCCACTGCACTCCCTGACCCACTACGCAACCTGACCCACTGCACACCCTGACCCACTGCACACCCTGACCCACTGCACACCCTGACCCACTGCACACCCTAACACACTGCACACCACTGACCCACTTCACACCCTAACCCCCTGCACACCCCTGACCCACTGCACTCCCTGACCCACTGCACTCCCTGACCCACTGCACACCCTGACCCACTGCACTCCCTGATCCACAGCTTACCCTGACCCACTGGACACCCTAACCCACTGCACACCCTAACCCACTGCACACCCTGACCCACTGGACACCCTAACCCACTGCACACCCTGACCCACTGCACTCCCTGACCCACTGCACACCCTGACCCACTGCACACCCTGAACCACTGCACTCCCTGACCCACTGCACACCCTGACCCACTGCACACCCTAACCCACTGCACACCCTAACCCACAGCACACCCTGACCCACTGCACACCCTGACCCACTGCACACCCTAACACACTGCACACCCTGACCCACTGCACACCCCTGACCCACTGCACAGCCTGACCCACAGCACACCCTAACCCACTGCACTCCCTGACCCACTGCACACCACTGACCCACTGCACACCCTAACTCACTGAACACCCTGACCCACTGCACACCCTGACCCACTGCACACCCCTGACCCATTGCACACCCTGACCCACTGCACTCCCTGACCCACTGCACACCCTGACCCACTGCACACCCTGACCCACTACACACCCTGACCCACTGCACACCCCTGACCCACTGCACTCCCTGACCCACTGCACACCCTGACCCACTGCACACCCTGACCCACTGCACTCCCTGACCCACTACGCAACCTGACCCACTGCACACCCTGACCCACTGCACACCCTGACCCACTGCACACCCTGACCCACTGCACACCCTAACACACTGCACACCCTGACCCACTTCACACCCTAACCCCCTGCACACCCCTGACCCACTGCACTCCCTGACCCACTGCACTCCCTGACCCACTGCACACCCTGACCCACTGCACTCCCTGATCCACAGCTTACCCTGACCCACTGGACACCCTAACCCACTGCACACCCTAACCCACTGCACACCCTGACCCACTGGACACCCTAACCCACTGCACACCCTGACCCACTGCACTCCCTGACCCACTGCACACCCTGACCCACTGCACACCCTGAACCACTGCACTCCCTGACCCACTGCACACCCTGACCCACTGCACACCCTAACCCACTGCACACCCTAACCCACAGCACACCCTGACCCACTGCACACCCTGACCCACTGCACACCCTAACACACTGCACACCCTGACCCACTGCACACCCCTGACCCACTGCACAGCCTGACCCACTGGACACCCTAACCCACTGCACACCCTGACCCACTGCACTCCCTGACCCACTGCACATCCTGACCCACTACACACCCTGACCCACTGCACACCCCTGACCCACTGCACTCCCTAACCCACTGCACACCCTGACCCACTGCACACCCTGACCCACTGCACTCCCTGACCCACTGCACACCCCTGACCCACTGCACTCCCTGACCCGCTGCGCACCCTGACCCACTGCACACCCTGACCCACTGCACACCCTGACCCCCTGCACACCCTGACCCACTGTACTCCCTGACCCACTGCACAACCTAACCCCCTGCACACCCTAACACACTGCACACCCTGACCCACTGCACACCCTAACCCACTGCACTCCCTGACCCACTGCACAACCTAACCCCCTGCACACCCTAACCCACAACACACCCTTACCCACTGGACACCCTGACCCACTACACACCCTGACCCACTGCACACCCTGACCCACTGGACACCCTAACCCACTGCACACCCTGACCCACTGCACATCCTGACCCACTGCACTCCCTGACTCACTGCACTCCCTGACCCACAGCACACCCTGACCCACTGCACTCCCTTAGCCACTGGACACCCTGACCCACAGCACACCCTAACCCACTGCACACCCTGACCCACTGCACACCCTGACCCACTGCACTCCCTGATCCACGTGTTTCACCGGGCTACGAACAGCACTGAAACGAGTTAACTTGATTGTGAGCTCTATAGAGCGGTCCGCACCCTGGCCAAGCTGATGGGCTTTTAATGCCTCCGCATTATTGTAGCTTGTACAATGGCCGGCATGCTGGGGTTTTGTCACGGCTTCTCTAAAACTGTTATCAGGCCCCCAAACTTTCAGGCGCGAGCGACCACTAGAGAAGAGCGGGTCCTGAGTGAACAGGGTCAGGGGTCAGAGGTCACGGCCGAAGCGGAAACGGGACACAGAGACGAACAATGAAAACCTGCAGACAGACACTGGATGAGCAGAGAACCGAGGAAAACAGGGTTAGAGAACAGAAGAAAGAGGATCTGAGCCTGGAAACAGAATCACACTGTCACAAACTGTGAATTAAATATAAATTTGAAACTTTTTGTAGGAAAATGAGAGGTGTGGATCATGAAACATTGGCACTTTCACTTTAACATGAGCTGGTGAGGATTTATAAGAATAGCACATATTTACGAAAAACTAAAGGAATCATTGTTGGGTTGTTTCTTCCGCTTTTGTTATCGAATTATTATGTTCTAATAATTTAAAGACGGGCTCAGTTCAGCTCGAACTAAATTCTGACCTTGTATCTAGAAATTGCACAGCTTTTTGATGCTCTTTTGAAACCCATATTTTAAACCATAGCAAATTACAGAATTTGCAGATTATTGCCAGTCTTTAGTTTCCTTGCCGGTGAAAAGACTTGAAAGTTTTAAATCTGGCAAGCATTTTTGAGTATTTCTCTAAAAAGCCGGTGGAGAATGACAACAATCATAATTGATATGCCATAGTGGAGTTTGCTGCTGCTGGTCAGTGTGACTGTATTCACCGGCAGCGAATGTGTGTCCGCTGCTCACCTTACTCACTCGCTTTGTTTATTATTGTGATATATTTATGTATAATATGGAAATATTTTTATATTCATTTATTTATTCACCTATTTTTTTGTACATGTCTATTGCTTAAGCTATATTGTGTATTTTACACAGCCATGCCAATAAAGGTCATTTGAATTGAATTCAAATCAAAAGAGAGAGAGAGAGAGAGAGAGAGAGAGAGAGAGAGAGAGAGAGAGAGAGAGAGAGAGAGAGAGAGAGTCATTCCTATTCCTCATGGGTTTTACTTTACACACAGGCCTATACGAAAACAGGGGAAAAAATTAATTAGTCTTTAAAAACAAGATGCTGCATTTCTGTAGACTTCACATGTGATAAGAGTTTAAACACGTCGGTTATTTTATCATCTTTATATGCGCATCCATTCTTCTTTGATTATCGATATTTTCAGCGTTATCGTGTTTATCAAGGTAAATTTCACAGAAACTTTCTCGCAGTAACCCATAAACTGACCTTTATAATATTTCAAGATAACTTTAACACGCAAGATAACAAGATAACACACTGCACACCCTGACCCACTTCACACCCTAACCACCTGCACACCCCTGACCCACTGCACTCAATAACCCTAACCCTGCACATCCTGGGTTAGGGTTAGGGTTAGCAGCAGGGTGTGCAGCTGACCCACTGCACACCCTGACCCACTGCACACCCTGACCCACTACACACCCTGACCCACTGCACACCCCTGACCCACTGCACTCCCTGACCCACTGCACACCCTGACCCACTGCACACCCTGACCCACTGCACTCCCTGACCCACTACGCAACCTGACCCACTGCACACCCTGACCCACTGCACACCCTGACCCACTGCACACCCTGACCCACTGCACACCCTAACACACTGCACACCACTGACCCACTTCACACCCTAACCCCCTGCACACCCCTGACCCACTGCACTCCCTGACCCACTGCACTCCCTGACCCACTGCACACCCTGACCCACTGCACTCCCTGATCCACAGCTTACCCTGACCCACTGGACACCCTAACCCACTGCACACCCTAACCCACTGCACACCCTGACCCACTGGACACCCTAACCCACTGCACACCCTGACCCACTGCACTCCCTGACCCACTGCACACCCTGACCCACTGCACACCCTGAACCACTGCACTCCCTGACCCACTGCACACCCTGACCCACTGCACACCCTAACCCACTGCACACCCTAACCCACAGCACACCCTGACCCACTGCACACCCTGACCCACTGCACACCCTAACACACTGCACACCCTGACCCACTGCACACCCCTGACCCACTGCACAGCCTGACCCACAGCACACCCTAACCCACTGCACTCCCTGACCCACTGCACACCACTGACCCACTGCACACCCTAACTCACTGAACACCCTGACCCACTGCACACCCTGACCCACTGCACACCCCTGACCCATTGCACACCCTGACCCACTGCACTCCCTGACCCACTGCACACCCTGACCCACTGCACACCCTGACCCACTACACACCCTGACCCACTGCACACCCCTGACCCACTGCACTCCCTGACCCACTGCACACCCTGACCCACTGCACACCCTGACCCACTGCACTCCCTGACCCACTACGCAACCTGACCCACTGCACACCCTGACCCACTGCACACCCTGACCCACTGCACACCCTGACCCACTGCACACCCTAACACACTGCACACCCTGACCCACTTCACACCCTAACCCCCTGCACACCCCTGACCCACTGCACTCCCTGACCCACTGCACTCCCTGACCCACTGCACACCCTGACCCACTGCACTCCCTGATCCACAGCTTACCCTGACCCACTGGACACCCTAACCCACTGCACACCCTAACCCACTGCACACCCTGACCCACTGGACACCCTAACCCACTGCACACCCTGACCCACTGCACTCCCTGACCCACTGCACACCCTGACCCACTGCACACCCTGAACCACTGCACTCCCTGACCCACTGCACACCCTGACCCACTGCACACCCTAACCCACTGCACACCCTAACCCACAGCACACCCTGACCCACTGCACACCCTGACCCACTGCACACCCTAACACACTGCACACCCTGACCCACTGCACACCCTGATCCACGTGTTTCACCGGGCTACGAACAGCACTGAAACGAGTTAACTTGATTGTGAGCTCTATAGAGCGGTCCGCACCCTGGCCAAGCTGATGGGCTTTTAATGCCTCCGCATTATTGTAGCTTGTACAATGGCCGGCATGCTGGGGTTTTGTCACGGCTTCTCTAAAACTGTTATCAGGCCCCCAAACTTTCAGGCGCGAGCGACCACTAGAGAAGAGCGGGTCCTGAGTGAACAGGGTCAGGGGTCAGAGGTCACGGCCGAAGCGGAAACGGGACACAGAGACGAACAATGAAAACCTGCAGACAGACACTGGATGAGCAGAGAACCGAGGAAAACAGGGTTAGAGAACAGAAGAAAGAGGATCTGAGCCTGGAAACAGAATCACACTGTCACAAACTGTGAATTAAATATAAATTTGAAACTTTTTGTAGGAAAATGAGAGGTGTGGATCATGAAACATTGGCACTTTCACTTTAACATGAGCTGGTGAGGATTTATAAGAATAGCACATATTTACGAAAAACTAAAGGAATCATTGTTGGGTTGTTTCTTCCGCTTTTGTTATCGAATTATTATGTTCTAATAATTTAAAGACGGGCTCAGTTCAGCTCGAACTAAATTCTGACCTTGTATCTAGAAATTGCACAGCTTTTTGATGCTCTTTTGAAACCCATATTTTAAACCATAGCAAATTACAGAATTTGCAGATTATTGCCAGTCTTTAGTTTCCTTGCCGGTGAAAAGACTTGAAAGTTTTAAATCTGGCAAGCATTTTTGAGTATTTCTCTAAAAAGCCGGTGGAGAATGACAACAATCATAATTGATATGCCATAGTGGAGTTTGCTGCTGCTGGTCAGTGTGACTGTATTCACCGGCAGCGAATGTGTGTCCGCTGCTCACCTTACTCACTCGCTTTGTTTATTATTGTGATATATTTATGTATAATATGGAAATATTTTTATATTCATTTATTTATTCACCTATTTTTTTGTACATGTCTATTGCTTAAGCTATATTGTGTATTTTACACAGCCATGCCAATAAAGGTCATTTGAATTGAATTCAAATCAAAAGAGAGAGAGAGAGAGAGAGAGAGAGAGAGAGAGAGAGAGAGAGAGAGAGAGAGAGAGAGAGAGAGAGAGTCATTCCTATTCCTCATGGGTTTTACTTTACACACAGGCCTATACGAAAACAGGGGAAAAAATTAATTAGTCTTTAAAAACAAGATGCTGCATTTCTGTAGACTTCACATGTGATAAGAGTTTAAACACGTCGGTTATTTTATCATCTTTATATGCGCATCCATTCTTCTTTGATTATCGATATTTTCAGCGTTATCGTGTTTATCAAGGTAAATTTCACAGAAACTTTCTCGCAGTAACCCATAAACTGACCTTTATAATATTTCAAGATAACTTTAAAGTAATTGCATACGGTTTCGTAGCATATCTGTCCATTAAACATAAACAATGTTAATATTCTGTCCCTGTCAAATATTTAATTACACATAGCCTAACTGTGCCATAATGAACCAGCTGTTGACATGTAATGGGTATTTTAAGGGTTGTGTTGGTCACAGTGAAATGCTGAACTCTCTCAAAATCAAATACACAGACTGTTTCATAAATGCGCACTTGAACAGCCTCTTTATGCGGCAACACAGATGAAAAACACTTCAGAGAACTGTGCTTGTCTTTGCTTGCTTTCAAATCATTTCTTATGTATAGTTACTCGATGAAAGAAATAATTAACCACTTTTGCGCGTTTAATGCGCCATTAATTTAGTAGCCGATATTTGTCATGATGAAAGCGCAGATAACTATCTCTCGATGTTTTTAATCCCTTGTTAAACTCTCCTTCACCTCCGCGTCTCTTCCTCCTGTTCTGCCCTCTCCTCGGGCGTTCGGGCTCATTCACTCTTTTTACGCTCAAGAAAGGGATTTTCTGCTTCCATTTACTCTGTGATTCTCTTTACTCTGTATTTATCTGAAAACACAAGCACTTTGTTCTGCACTCCCTGTATTTACACGACACACCGGTGAAGGCATGAATACGAATGAATGAAATGAAAGAGCCTTCAGAGGAATAGCAAGATAAGAATATGGAGTGATTTTGACCTGTCTTATTTTTCTTTTCATGTAATGTGGTTTAATGAACCACAGTAATGTAATCTCGAGTCTAACGGAAGCACAAAGCTTTATATTAACACTCATTCGCCTTTAAGTCGTTCATTAATGTTTGTGTCGAGCTGCGCTAATAAAGACTCCCTCTCTTCTGTTCTGACACGCGCCATATGGCAAAGGCCAAAACACGGGTGCCATAAATGAGTAATTCGGGTTGTTGTGTTTGAATTAAAGTTGTGAGAACAATAGAGTGTGTGAAGATGCTCGGGATCCAGTGACCCCGCTGAGAGTTAGTTTAAAGCTCTCAAACAGCCCAATAAAAGCCATTTCATGCCGGACATTTAAAGTAAAGTACTTTTCACTGCAAGCGATTACTGACAGAGCCATTCTCATCAGCCTATTATTGGCCTACTATTATTAGTATTATTAGTAATGAAATGCATAAAATTCAGACATAAATAATAATAATAATAATAATAATAGTAATGCAATAATTGATAAAACCAACCAGTCATTGTTATTATTATTATTAATAATTATAATGGAATGTATTTATAAAATTCAAATAACAAGAATAATACATTGGTAAAACCCAGTCATTATTGTTATTATTATTATTTGTCGCCTCCTCTGAGGTAAACCATTGTAAAGTGCTGGTATCCATCAAGTGAGGGATCAGGTATTTGTCATGATATATATGATATAACAGCAGATTATAGCAAATCATGGGGCGATTGTGTGTGAAGGATGAGCGCGTTCACACCTCGCATCTAATCACTGAGCGATGAATGAAAACAAGCCCGATCCTTCACTAATATTTCCGTAAACTTTGACGTATCGCTCGGTGTTGTGTTGTGTTCTGGAAGCGCTCGAACCACCAGAATCACTCATGCGCACAGCTCGGTCTGGACACGTCATCCTGTCGACACGCCCCCAAATAACGCGTTGTCCAATGGCGAAGCGCGTCCTGAGCGCGTGAGAGTCTCCGCGATAAAGCCTCCGCTGGCCAGTCAGACACACAGTACTGGAGGAACTCTGATCACACACACACACACACACACACACTATACTGGAGGAACTCTGATCACACACACACACACACACACACACACACACAATATGTGCCATTAAAACTGACACTGTGGCGCTGAATAAAAGCCGTCGGATATTCCCAAGCGTTTCTTCTCCAGAAGGTAAAACATGCATTATTATATATCTATTTGTGCGCATTGATGTGATGTGGATTTAATGGGGTAAACTTATTGATACCTGCAGAGTCTTCAGCCAATAACTTCTGAGAAATAATCCTCATAATATACCACAGGCCTATAACGCGCAACAGAACAAGCCAAATCTGAGGGATTCTTTAAAAAACGAGGAGCTTGACGTTAAAAACTCTTCGACTAAACATATAGTGCTTAAGTATCGAAGATGAGAGTCTGTGTTATGCAAATAGCCATTAATAAATATTAAATATTAAATAATAATATAACAGTAGCCGTAACTGTCAGGTTCACCATAAAATGTCCTTTTGCAGGGAATAAATCTATCCACGCAGGAATATTTTCACGCCAGACCTCATATGGACTAAAACACAGAAAACACGTGGACAAAAACCTGGACATCAAGAGACCGAGACTTCTCTGAGAAATGTCCATCACTACTGGGCGAGGTAAAAATAAGAAACTCGTTATTTTGAAATCTATATACCGGTATCACATGAAATGTCTAAAAATGAAGAATAAGTGCCGCAATCGAGACATTTATTCAGGGATTATATTTCACAATAATGTTCATCAGTATACAAGTTATATTCAGCGAACATCAGACAAACCTACCTTTTTATTTGGTTTATTTATTTTCCAAATAGCTTCTGTCAATTTACTATCAAATGTTAAAACAATACAAAACATCTAAATGTCCATAAATTGACATTTGTGGTTTGGCATTTTATTATAATAAATTATGTGTCCAGAAGAACTAATAAACTAATACTAATATACGAACTCGTGAACAGTCTATCTATAACAAAAAACAAAACAGGATCCTATAACTCAGAATCATAACACAAATCCTTCCATTCATAAATGTAATTGATCTGTATTTGATATGTTTATGAACAGGCCTCGTTAAAGAATAATCTCGAGAGATTTGGACAGAAGGTCTTTACTCGCACAGAATATTATTGACTTTTCGTTTAGAGGGTTAATGTGTTTAACCAGTCCTGAATAAACCAGCGTGTTCAAACGAGCATTAGGCTATATATGATCATAAAACACGGACTTCTCTCGATATTTCAGTGATAGACATTTAAACACTGCTGGTTGATATTCCCCGAATCTCGGACTGTATTAATGCTGCGATATGAGACACTCGTTCAATTTTTGTGTTTTCCCGCTTTTCTCTTTTTACATGAAAACGAATTTATCAGTGTCGTTAATATTGCGTTTTAACGGGTTGCTTTCACGCGCTATAATATGTTGTAAATTACTTTGTACAACAACACTTATATCATTTCTTTGTTGAAGGTTTTCATACAATTTCTTTCTCATTTTCACATGATCGGTTTCTCCTTTCGTTTCCATATTTGAAGTAATGTACAATTTAAATTATTTCTGAATGCATTAATCGAAATACGATTATTATTGTCTAAATTTGTTGGAATTTTGTCTCGGGAATTTTATTTTCCCATTATTGCGTACTGAAATAAATAATTAATTTTATGCAATTAAGGGTTCATAATGTCATATCAAAATAGAGTATCTAAAGTCTGCAGGAAAACAAGAAAAAAATCGCTTTTGTAAAATTTAAACAATTAGTTAAAATCTTTTTGTAAAGCGATGCGCTAGTTTTTAGAAATTCAGGCCATGATCCAAAAAGCCTCGTTAAAATCTACTTTAATAAATTAATAAATAAATAAATTAACAATGACTCTAAACATAACACAACATTAACATAAACTATTAAAATCGACGATATAAACAAAAGCAGTCTTTGAGCCTTTGCTTGGTGTGTGTGTGTGTTTGTGTGTGTGTGTGTGTGTGTGTGTGTGTGTGTGTGTGTGTGTGTGTGTGTGTGTGTGTGTGTGTGTGTGTGTGTGTGTGTGTGTGTGGGTGTGTGTGTGTGTGTGTGTGTGTGTGTGTGTATTGAGCGTGCGTGCGCGCGCGTGTGTGTGTGTGTGTGTGTGTTCTCCTGGGGTTTCTCTGCTTTAATATCCTGTGGCTCGCTGACTCTGGGCGAGGAGAGTTTGACACACTCCGCTAACACCGTTAATAGCGCCGTTTGATGTGGAAATGAAGCTGCAAAAGAGCAAAAGGGGAAGAAGAGCCTGAACGGGTTAAATTAAAGAGAGAGAAAGAAGAGAATGAACGGGTTAAATTAAAGGGAGTCACTGAAGCGCGAGCGTTTCCTCACAAAAGGGCGAAAAACGAACATTAAAATCTGCTGTTTTTAATTAAATCAATTTTCCAGGCACTAAAAACAACAACAAAGAAAATAGTAAAAATAACTATACTTATGACTGACCAATAGTTTTCTTATGAACATCTTATATTTATTATTTACATATTTTTACAAATCCACATTAATTAATTTTATTATTAAAACCCAGTGCAATGAATTTCTTTCAAACAATATTCTGTCCCTCTGAGAAACCTTTGAATGTTTTATAGTTTTAACTGCCTCAGTGTAGGTTATTTAACACAAACATAAAATATATTATAGCAGTGGTTATTATTAGTTAATATATTACAATGAGCTCTTGTATATCTGTTAGGGTTAGGTACATATAATATATATTGTCCATATACAGGACCATATGATATATACTGTCCATAATGATACTGTTCATATACTGGACCATATGATTTATACTGTCTATATACAGGACCATATTTTATATACTGTCCATATACAGGACCATATGATATATACTATCCATAATGATATATACTGTCCATATACAGGACCATATGATATATACTATCCATAATTATATATACTGTCTGTAATGATACTGCTCATATACTGGACCATATGATTTATACTGTCTATATACATGAGCAATTTTATATACTGTCCATATACAGGACCATATGATATATACTATCCATAATGATATATACTGTCCATATACAGGACCATATGATATATACTGTTCATAATAATATATACTGTCCATATACAGGACCATATGATATATACTGTTCATAATAATATACACTGTCCATATAAAGGACCATATGATATATACTATCCATAATGATATATACTGTCCATATACAGGACCATATGATATATACTGTTCATAATAATATATACTGTCCATATACAGGACCATATGATATATACTGTCCATAATGATACTGTTCATATACTGGACCATATGATTTATACTGTCTATATACAGGACCATATTTTATATACTGTCCATATACAGGACCATAAGATATATACTGTCCATAAAGATACATACTGTCCATATACAGGACCATAGGATATATACTGTCCATAATGATACATACTGTCCATATACAGGTCCTTCTAAAAAAATTAGCATATTGTGATAAAGTTCATTATTTTCCATAATGTAATGATAAAAATTAAACTTTCATATGTTTTAGATTCATTGCACACCAACTGAAATATTTCAGGTGTTTTATTGTTTTAATACTGATGATTTTGGCATACAGCTCATGAAAACCCAAAATTCCTGTCTCAAAAAATTAGCATATCATGAAAAGGTTCTCTAAACGAGCTATTAACCTTATCATCTGAATCAACTAATTAACTTTAAACACCTGCAAAAGATTCCTGAGGCTTTTAAAAACTCCCAGCCTGTTTCATTACTCAAAACCGCAATCATGGGTAATACTGCTGACCTGACTGCTGTCCAGAAGGCCATCATTGACACCCTCAAGCAAGAGGGTGAGACACAGAAAGACATTTCTGAACAAATAGGCTGTTCCCAGAGTGCTGTATCAAGGCACCTCAGTGGGAAGTCTGTGGGAAGGAAAAAGTGTGGCAAAAAACGCTGCACAACGAGAAGAGGTGACCGGACCCTGAGGACGATTGTGGAGAAGGACCGATTCCAGACCTTGGGGGACCTGCGGAAGCAGTGGACTGAGTCTGGAGTAGAAACATCCAGAGCCACCGTGCACAGGTGTGTGCAGGAAATGGGCTACAGGTGCCGCATTCCCCAGGTCAAGACACTTTTGAACCAGAAACAGCGGCAGAAGCGCCTGACCTGGGCTACAGAGAAGCACCACTGGACTGTTGCTCAGTGGTTGCACGTCATTCGGAAATCAAGGTGCCAAAGTCTGGAGGAAGACTGGGGAGAAGGAAAGGCCAAAATGCCTGAAGTCCAGTGTCAAGTACCCACAGTCAGTGATGGTCTGGGGTGCCATGTCAGCTGCTGGTGTTGGTCCACTGTGTTTTATCAAGGGCAGGGTCAATGCAGCTATCAGGAGATTTTGGAGCACTTCATGCTTCCACCTGCTGAAAAGCTTTATGGAGATGAAGATTTCATTTTTCAGCACGACCTGGCGCCTGCTCACAGTGCCAAAACCACTGTTAATAGTTTACCGACCATGGTATTACTGTGCTCAATTGGCCTGCCAACTCTCCTGACCTGAACCCCATAGAGAATCTGTGGGAGATTGTGAAGACAAAGTTGAGAGACGCAAGACCCAACACTCTGGATGAGCTTAAGGCCGCTATCGAAGCATCCTGGGTCTCCATAACACCTCAGCAGTGCCACAGGCTGGTTGCCTCCATGCCACGCCGCATTGAAGCAGTCATTTCTGCAAAAGGATTCCCGACCAAGTATTGAGTGCATAACTGAACATAATTATTTGAAGGTTGACTTTTTTTTTTTGTATTAAAAACACTTCTTTTATTGGTCGGATGAAATATGCTGATTTTTTGAGAAAGAAATTTTGGGTTTTCATGAGCTGTATGCCAAAATCATCAGTATTAAAACAATAAAAGACCTGAAATATTTCAGTTGGTGCGCAATGAATCTAAAATATATGAAAGTTTAATTTTTTTTCATTACATTATGGAAAATAATGAACTTTATCACAAAATGCAAATTTTTTGAGAAGGACCTGTACAGGACCATATGATATATATTGTCCATAATGATACTGTTCATATACTGGACCATATGATATATACTGTCCAAATACGGGACTATATGATATATACTGTCCATATACAGGACCATATGATATATACTGTCCATAATGATATATACCATCCATATACAGGACCATATGATATATACTATCCATAATGATATACTGTCCATATACAGGACCATATGATATATACTCTCCATAATGATATATACTGTCCATATACAGGACCATATAATATATACTGTCCATAATGATATATACTGTCCATATACAGGACCATATGATATATACTGTCCATAATGATACTGTTCATATACTGGACCATATGATATATACTGTCCATATACTGGAACATATGATATATACTGTCCATATACAGGACCATATCATATATTGTCCATATACTGGACCATATGATATACTGTCCATATACTGGACCATAAGTTATATACTGACCATATACAGGACCATATGATATACTGTCCATATACTGAACCATATGTTATATAATGACCATATACAGGACCATATAACAAACTGTCCATATACTGGACCATATGTTATATACTGTCCATATACAGGACCATATGATGTACTGTCCATATACAGGACCGTATGATATACTGTCCATATACTGGACCATAAGTTATATACTGTCCATATACTGGACCATATGTTATATACTGTCCATGTACAGGACCATATGATATACTGTCCATATACGGGACCACATGTTATATACTGACCATATACAGGACCATATGATATATAATGTCCATAATGATATATACTGTCCATATACTGGACCATATGATATATACTGTCCATATACAGGACCATATGATATATACTGTCCATATACAGTCCATATACCGGACCTGTGGGTTTATCTGAGGTTTTGAGGGAGGAGTGTGTGGAAATAAAGGCATTGGGGAGTTTATAGGGACAGAGAGAGAAATCATGAGAAGCTGAGAAAACATTGGAAATGTTGTAGAGATCATAGAGTAGTAAGTGATTTGAATTATATTTTACAGAGTGAAAGGGACTCTGAAAAGTTATTATGAGTGTTCATATGTAACTTTCAGAAGAGTGTAAATATGATTTGGCAATACAAGAGAAACCTCTGGATTTGTTATGAGATGAATTAAAGGTAATCTGAGCCTCACAGAGCCAGTGTGTGATGATCATGTTCAGTGTGTGTGATAATCATGTTTAGTGTGTGTGATGATCATGTTCATGTGTGTTCAGTGTGTGTGATGATCATGTTCAGTGTGTGTGATGATCATGTTTAGTGTGTGTGATGATCATGTTCATGTGTGTTCAGTGTGTGTGATGATCATGTTCAGTGTGTGTGATGATCATGTTTAGTGTGTATGATGATCATGTTCAGTGTGTGATGATCATGTTCAGTGTGTGTGATGATCATGTTCAATGTGTGTTCAGTGTGTGTGATGATCATGTTCAGTGTGTGTGATGATCATGTTCAGTGTGTGTGATGATCATTTTCAGTGTGTGTGATGATCATGTTCAATGTGTGTTCAGTGTGTGTGATTATCATGGTCAGTGTGTGTGATTATCATGGTCAGTGTGTGTGATTATCATGTTCAGTGTGTGTGATTATCATGTTCATGTGTGTTCAGTCTGTGATGTTGATGTCTTTTCCATGTCATGGGGTCTGAACCAGCTTGTGTGTGTGTGTGTGTGTGTGTGTGTGTGTGTGTGTTTGTGTGTGTGATGTTGATGTGTGTGTGTATGTGTGTGTGTGTGTGTGTGTGTGTGTGTGATGTTGATGTGTGTGGGTGTGTGTGTGTGTTCTCCTAGTCATTGGGGTCTGAACCAGCTCATGTGGGTGTTTGTGTGTGTGATGTTAATGTTGATGTGTGTGTGTGTGTGTGTGTGTATGTTTTCCAGGTCATTGGGGTCTGAACCAGCTCATGTGTGTTCAGTGTTTTGATGTGTGTGTGTGTTCTCCAGGTCATGGGGGTCTGAATCAGCTCGGAGGAATGTTTGTGAACGGTCGGCCGCTCCCAGAGGTGATCCGGCAGAGGATCGTGGATATGGCACATCAGGGAGTGAGACCCTGCGACATCTCGAGACAACTGAGGGTCAGTCATGGGTGCGTCAGCAAGATCCTGGGCAGGTGAAGAGTCCACACACACACACACACACACACACACACACACACACACACACACACACACACACACACACACACACACACACACACACACACACACACACACACACACACACACACACACACACACACACACACACACACACACACACACACACTTCCTGGTTCTAGTAAGAACTTGAGCTGCTGTGTTTTGGACCAGCTGTAGTTTGTTTATTAAGCGTGCAGGGCAACCACCCAGTAGAGCGTTACAATAATCTAGCCTTGAGGTCATGAACGCATGAACTAACTGTTCTGCAATTGTCATTGAAAGCATATGTCGTAATTTAGATATATTTTTAAGATGGAAGAATGCAGTATTACTGATGCTAGACACGTGACTTTCAAATGTAAGATTGGTATCAAAGAGCACACCCACACACACCACACACACACACACACACACACACACACACACACACACACACACACACACACACACACACACACACACACACACACACACACACACACACCACACACACACACACACACACACACACACACACACAGGCTCCTAACCAACGACGAAGACTTGCCCTTATGAAAAGAAAATATATTTCCCAATAGATGAATGATCAATATATTAAATGGTTTAACAGTATATTAACAGTAATGACTTATTACTAACCCTAACCCCCACACACACCAAACACACTCAACTGCCACAGGATGCATTTTCTAAACATTCACTGATTGTTTTATTCTGTTTCTTGTGCTCCACTGTCAAACATACTGAATGTGACTGAATCTGCATTTTTCAGTACAAAAAAAAAAATTCCCTTCTGGATGCCCTAATGCTTTCGGACACAAGCAGTTTCAGCATATCTGACGTTCTCTGTTGGAATGAATTAGAATACGTTTATTGGCCAAGTTGCACTCGCAAGAAATTGGTTCTGGTTTGTTTTAAAGTAAACATGATATATCAAGTACTCCTGATTTAATATTATACACAATATACAACACAGTGCATGATATACACAGACGGAGTAGATCAAATCTAGCATACATAAATAAAGAATAAGTGAGTAGACGGGTGAAAGTTAAACTCACTATCAGCTGGTCGAGTCACCTTTATTTATATAGCATTTTTTACCATACAGTGTGTTTCAAAGCAGCTTTACAGAGATAACAGGAGAATAATGCAAACAAGTTTGTTTCTAGAAGAAAATAGCATCATAGTTCAGCTTAATTAAGTTCAGTGATGTTTCATTTTTGTTGTCAAAAAAGTTATTAATTTACTTCATTTATATATATTTATAGCCTCTCTGGAGAAAAGCGTGATGTCATCGGCCAGCTCAGCTCAGTTCTCGTATAATGCTGTCAATGCAGGAGATCAATAATATTAAATGTGCCAGCAGGTTCATGAGTTTTGTTGTAATGGTCATTTCTCGTTCAGGTACTATGAGACGGGCAGCATTAAACCAGGGGTCATTGGAGGCTCGAAGCCGAAGGTCGCGACCCCTAAAGTGGTGGAGAAGATCGCGGAGTACAAGCGCCAGAACCCCACCATGTTCGCGTGGGAGATCCGGGACCGGCTGCTGGCCGAGGGAGTGTGTGACGGGGACACCGTGCCCAGCGTCAGCTCCATCAACAGGTACATGACCTCTGACCTCATGGACAACATATACATGACCTCTGACCTCATGGACAACAGGTCCACGCATATATAACAGAGATTTGATGAACTCTTCTAACCCGCTGTTTCTTCTCTCTCAGGATCATTCGCACAAAAGTTCAACAGCCTTTCAATCTTCCTCTGGACAGTAAAGGCCTGAGTCCTGGACACACACTGAGTGAGAATACCCACTGATAATTCCCAATAATGCTGTTTCCCAGTTCACTGCGGTCCAGCAATAATGCTGTGTGATTCTGCTCAGTTCCCAGTTCAGCCGTGACGCCTCCCGAATCTCCCCAGTCGGACTCACTGGGATCCACCTACTCCATCAGTGGCTTACTGGGAATCCCTCAGACCAGCGGCGAGGGCAAGAGGAGCCGCGACGACAGTGAGTTATTATTACTGACCTGTGTGTGTGTGTGTGTGTGTGTGTGTGTGTGTGAGAGAGAGAGACCTGCGATGGACTGGTTATCTGAGATATCCAACACCCCATAACACAGTCTGGGAAATGTATGGATGGATGTAATGCAGTTTCAGACCAGACACTGATATACTGACCGATGCTCTGATATTCCTCACAGTCACACCAACATTTATTCTGAGAAATGTTGAAGATGTCTGAATAAATGTTGGTGTGACTGTGAGGAATATCTGAGCATCGGTATTCAGTTGAGCTAAACTGGTATTATCTAATTGTGTAGTTAAATTTACCAGCTGACAGATATTCATCATAATTCATGTGTGTTAATCAAATATGATAAATCAGTGGATATTTCACTGGTTTTGTCCGTCCTTCTGTTAGACTCTCACACATGAATTATGATGAATATCTGTCAGCTGGTAAATTTAACTACACAATTAGATAATACCAGTTTAGCTCCACCAGTGACCAAGCAATGCTTCATGTTGTTCAGTCTGTGTGTAAAAGAGCATTAGCAGTTACAGAAAAACACTTCAGCAAAACTTGATCAGCTCAAAGTGAAGGAATCATTTTTGGTCCCACATGTGTATAAATGGCACTGGTAGTCGCTGTATGAAGAGTTTCTGGGTATAATATGTCACAGTTTACTTTATTTTACTCTCCTCACTTACATATATAAACTATAGTGTCCTGCACACTTGAAAAAAAATATAAAAAATTATATCTGGTGTCTGAATAATTTTTGGTCTGACTGTATATTGCTGTTAACATGATGGAGAATTTGGATCTTTAAACAGTAAATAAAATTCCAGGCCGGGTTGGATTATGGAAAATGCATTGCTGGAACAAATGGATTCAAAACTGTTCTAGTAAAAACAGTGTGAGTAAGAAAGTCTTTGGCCGTCACAATTGAAAGCTGTGGTGAATCAGTGGTTTTCAGGATTTGCAGAAGTGTGTGTGTGTGTGTGTGTGTGTGTGTGTGTGTGTGTGTGTGTGTGTGTGTGTGTGTGTGTGTGTGCGTGTGTCCGTGTCCGTGTGTGTGTGTGTGTGTGTGTGTGTGTGTCCGTGTGTGTGTGTGTGTGTGTGTCCGTGTGTGTCCGTATGTGTGTGTCCGTGTGTGTGTGTGTGTGTGTGTGTGTGTGTGCGGCTGAAGTGTCTTAAAGAGAGCCCGATCAGACACACAGATTGGTGTTTGATTGACAGGTGATCAGGAGAGCTGTCGGCACAGTGTGGACTCGCAGGGAAGCGGGACCGGATCCCGGAAACATCTTCGGACCGAACTCTTCCCGACCCAGCAGGACTGTGGCTTCCAGCGGAACCAGTACAGCTCCGACTCCTTCACCAGCAGCACTGGGAAAACTGAGCAGGTGCAACACCGAGAGCAGGGACAACAATATATGGGAATACACTGCAAAATATATTACAATATATTACATAATACATTTTACATATATGAGAAATAGTGCTTATATTTTTTAATATACTGCAGTATATGTATTGACCATGTATGGCTATATATTGATACATATAAAATATTTATAAATTAAGACAAAATTAGCATTACATGTAATATTCACAAAGTATTATCCTTTATTGTGTATAGATATTGCACATACATGTTCCCATATAAATGTAAATGTATGTTCACACACACACACGCACGCATGCACGCATGCACACACACAAGCACATTCACAGAATATTTTACAACAGATTTCTAGTTCCCAGCATGCTTTGCTTCTGACTGTTAAAGTCAAGTCAAGTCAAGTCAAGTGTATTTATATAGCGCTTTTCACAATATAAATTGCATCAAAGCAGCTTCACAGTATCAGTCAAATAACATAACAATGTTTGTTTCTTAGTGGAAAAAAACATCCACATTTGGTAGGGCTGATCAATGGTATTAATGCTTGGTTAATTAATTTGAATATCCCCAACTGAGCAAGCCAAAGGCAAAGGAGAGAAAATGTTAAAATTAAGTGTTTTTTAATGTGTTTTGCTTAATTTTAATATAGGGGTAGATCTGTTAGTGTTTAATGTTCTATTTCTTTGGAATTTAAAACGTTTTCTGGTGTGTGTGAGTTTTTGGGGTCCTTGTGCTGAAGAGTCAAGCCTGTGGTCCGGTTGATGATTGGCCGAACACCATTAAAACTATAATTGCTATATTTTAAACGTGATGGCTGTGTACTCTTCAACACAGTGATAGTCTCTTGGATAAAGACTTTAGTACATGCAGGTGTGCTTGGGCTTATGTTAACTAGCTTGAAAATATGAAACATTTATAATGTAAATAATTAAAAAATATAAGAAATGTATTTCATATATTTCTATGTGTATTTCTGCTGCATGAGTAAATATGAGTGAATTTATTACATATGCAGTGCCATATCTGATCCCAAATAGATCTATATATTATGAAGTGTATTACTGATTATAAAATAATATACATTATGTTAAATTAGTAAATATATTGTCACATATTTTTCAATATATGAAAAGCGGCAATTCCTTATGTATTATTCAATATATCGTAATATATTAACAATATATTATTCATTATATTTTCAAATATACTGTTAAACCATTTAATATATTGATCATTCATCTATTGGGAAATATATTTTCTTTTCATAAGGGCAAACAGGCATGTCATTCAGAGCTGAAGTCTCTCTCTCTCCTACAGTCTCTCTATCCTCTCTCGCTCATCAACGGCAGCTTGGACGAGGGGAAGAGTGGCTCCGTTATCAGTCGAAACCTGGCAGCACATCAGGGATACACAGTGGTTGCAGGTAATAACCATCATCCATATGCAAACGCTCCACTGCAATTACTCTTTGTCATTTGTTCTATATTTACAAGAGAAAGAGGGGCACATTTACTGTATGAAAAGACACTTCCAGAGCAACACATTACACAGTTCATTTAGCAAACTGCTCAGTCCAGCTTACTACACAATGCCCAAACTCATAATTCATATTTAATTGTTATATTTTTAATTTGTGTCATCATTTAGCATATGTGCTCATACTATCAGTGATTACTGTAATCCATTTCATTGTACATCTATTAACATTCATACATGGATTTTCCCACCGTTGCTCCGCCCAGAAGCCCTACAGCCCCGCCCACTCTGTCTGAAACAGGAAGTGTCCCCCGAGGTGAACAGCTCAAGCCCCTCCCCCAACATCATCGCTAACTCCGCGTTCCTTGAGCTCACGGCCATCTCGGCTCCGGCGTCAGTGTCCATCGCTAACAGTTGCAGCAACCCCACTCATTTATCTCATGGCTTCAGCTCATTTTCCCATCATGCCCCAGTGCAGGGGCAATTCAGCAGCCCAAACCTCATCACAGGTAAAGCCCATCTCATCATCATCCTCAGTTCCCCGGTGTGTGTGTGTGGTTCCCTAAATGTGTGGTTCTCTAAGACTGAGCAGTGAGTGTGTGGTTCTCTAAAACTGAGCAGTGTGTGTGAGTGGTTCTCTAAGACTGAGCTGTGTGTGTGTGGTTCTCTAAGTGTGTGGTTCTCTAAGACTGAGCAGTGTCTGTGTCTGTCTGTCTGTGTGTGTGTGTGTGTGTGTGTGTGTGTGTGTGTGGTTTTCTAAGACTGAGCTGTAAGTGTGGGGTTCTCTAAGACTGAGCTGTAAGTGTGTGGTTCTCTAAGACTGAGCTGTGTGTGTGTGGTTCTCTAAGTGTGTGGTTCTCTAAGACTGAGGTGTGTGTGTGTGTGTGTGTGTGTGTGTGTGTGTGTGTGTGTGTGTGTGTGTGTGTGGTTTTCTAAGACTGAGCTGTAAGTGTGGGGTTCTCTAAGACTGAGCAGAGTGTGTGTGGTTCTCTAAGACTGAGCAGAGTGTGTGTGGTTCTCTAAGAGTGTGGTTCTCTAAGACTGAGGAGTGTGTGTGTGTGTGTGTATGTGGTTCTCTAAGACTGAGCTGTAAGTGTGTGGTTCTCTAAGACTGAGCAGTGAGTGTGTGGTATTCTAAGACTGAGCAGTGTTTTTCTGTGGTTCTCTAAGACTGAGATGTAAGTGTGTGGTTCTCTAAGACTGAGCAGTGAGTGTGTGGTTCTCTAAGACTGAGCAGTGTGTGTGTGTGTGTGTGTGTGGGTGTGTGTAGTTCTCTAAGACTGCGTGTGTGTTTCTCTAAGACTGAGCGGTGTGTGTGTGGTTCTCTAAGTGTGTGGTTCTCTAATACTGAGCAGTGAGTGCGTGGTTCTCTAAGACTGAGATGTAAGTGTGTGGTTCTCTAAGACTGAGCAGTGAGTGTGTGGTTCTCTAAGACTGAGCAGTGTGTGTGTGTGGTTCTCTAAGACTGAGCAGTGAGTGTGTGGTTCTCTAAGACTGAGCAGTGTGTGTGTGTTTGTGTGTGTGTGTGTGTGTGTTTTTAATCTAAGACTGAGCAGTGAGTGTGTGGTTCTCTAAGACTGAGCAGTGTGTGTGTGTGTGTGTGTGTGTGTGTGTGTGTGTGTGTGTGTGTGTGTGTGTGTGTGTGTGTGTGTTTCTCTAAGACTGAGCAGTGTGTGTGTTTCTCTAAGACTGAGCTGTGAGTGTGTGGTTCTCCAAGACTGAGCATTGAGTTTGTGGTTCTCTAAGTGTGTGGTTCTCTAAGACTGAGCTGTGAGTGTGTGGTTCTCTAAGACTAAGCAGTGTGTGTGTGTGTGTGTGTGTGTGTGTGTGTGGTTCTCTAAGTGTCAGGTTCTCTAAGACTGAGCAGTGAGTGTGTGTGGTTCTCTAAGACTGAGCAGTGTGTGTGTGGTTCTCTAAGAGTGTGGTTCTCTAAGACTGAGCTGTGAGTGTGTGGTTCTCTAAGACTGAGCTGTGAGTGTGTGGTTCTCTAAGACTGAGATGTAAGTGTGTGGTTCTCTAAGACTGAGCTGTGTGTGTGTGTGTGTGTGTGTGTGGTTCTCTAAGACTGAGTGTGTTGTTCTCTACGACTGAGCTGCGTGTGTGTGGTTCTCTAAGATTGTGTGTGCAGTTCTATAAGACTGAGCTGTGTGTGTGTGTGTGTGTGGTTCTCTAAGACTGAGTGTGTAGTTCTCTAAGACTGAGCTGCGTGTGTGTGGTTCTCTAAGACTGAGTGTGTAGTTCTCTAAGACTGAGCTGCATGTGTGTAGTTCTCTAAGACTGAGCTGCGTGTGTGTGTGGTTCTCTAAGACTGAGGGAGTAGTTCTCTAAGACTGAGCTGCGTGTGTGTGGTTCTCTAAGACTAAGTGTGTAGTTCTCTAAGACTGAGCTGCATGTGTGTAGTTCTCTAAGACTGAGCTGCGTGTGTGTGTGGTTCTCTAAGACTGAGGGAGTAGTTCTCTAAGACTGAGCTGCGTGTGTGTGGTTCTCTAAGACTAAGTGTGTAGTTCTCTAAGACTGAGCTGTGTGTGTATGTGGTTCCCTAAGACTGAGTGTGTAGTTCTCTAAGACTGAGGTGTGTGTGTGTGTGTGTGTGTGTGTGTGTGTGTGTGTGTGTGTGTGTGTGTGTGTGTGCAGTTCTCTAAGACTGAGCTGCGTGTGTGTGGTTCTCTAAGACAGAGTGTGTAGTTCTCTAAGACTGAGGTGTGTGTGTGGTCCTCTAAGACTGTGTGTAGTTCTCTAAGACTGAGCTGCGTGTGTGTAGTTCTCTAAGACTGAGGTGTGTGTGTGTAGTTCTCTAAGACTGAGGTGTGTGTGTGCAGTTCTCTAAGACTGAGTGTGTAGGTCTCTAAGACTGAGGTGTGTGTGTGTAGTTCTCTAAGACTGAGGTGTGTGCAGTTCTCTAAGACTGAGTGTGTAGGTCTCTAAGACTGAGGTGTGTGTGTGGTTCTCTAAGACTGTGTGTGTAGTTCTCTAAGACTGAGGTGTGTGTGTGTAGTTCTCTAAGACTGTGTGTGTAGTTCTCTAAGACTGAGGTGTGTGTGTGCAGTTCTCTAAGACTGAGGTGTGTGTGTGTTTGTCTGTTTCAGGGAGAGAAGTGTCGAGCTCCATGCTTCCCGGTTATCCTCCACACATCCCATCGGCTCAAACCGGCTTCTCCTCGTCCTCCATCACCGGGATGGTTGCAGGTAAAGGAGCTTCATCAACTCTCATTGTGCTTGTTAAAGGAATAGTTCACTTCAAAATGAAAATTCTGTCATCATGCACTCACCCTCAAGTTGTTTCAAACCTGTATGAATTTCTTTCTTCTTCTGAACAGAAGATATTTTGAAGAATGTCTGTAACCAGAGAGTTGATGGACCCCATTTACTTCCATTGTAAGAAAAAAAAACACTTTGAAAGTCAATGGGGTCCATCAACTGTTTGGTTACAGACATTCTTCAAAATATCTTCTGAACACTAACAGCACAACTAATACACAACCATAAAGGATTCTCTGCATTTCACCTCTGCTCTAGCTTGAACACTAATCTATCTTCGACTTTAAACTTGCTCTGAATCTGGCTCTTATGACAAATGGCTTGTGATGTTCCCCATTTGGATAAAAACATCTGCTAAATGAACACATGTAATGCTTAGCAACAGTTTCGCACAGGCAAGAGCCACTCACATTTTCTTGAGGAAATGTAACAATCTAGTTTTGTGATTAAAACAGTGGACTCATAAATGCCGTTTCTCTGAAACATGAATGTGTGGAGCGCGTGAGAACGCCGGGGGCCGAGTTAGAGATTAACAGGAAAACGGCTGGGTTAATCAGTAGATGTGGAGGGACCGGGGCAGGAGTTCTGCACTGATGCCCGACCACACACACACACACACACACACTCACACAAACACACCACAGGGGCCCGCTGAGGGATCAGGATTATTAGTCCGAGAGAGACCAGAGAGATGGACAGAAAGAGAGTCTGAGGTGGAGACACACCATGAATGAGTGCACAATCTATATGGAAAGCATATACAGAGAGAGGGAGAGGGAGAGAGAGGGTTAGAGAGAGAGAGAGAGAGAGAGAGAGAGAGAGGGTTAGAGAGAGAGAGAGAGAGAGAGAGAGAGAGAGAGAGAGAGAGAGAGAGAGAGAGAGAGAGAGAGGGAGAGAGAGGGTTAGAGAGAGAGAGAGAGAGAGAGAGAGAGAGAGAGAGAGAGAGAGAGAGAGAGAGAGAGAGAGAGAGAGAGAGAATATCCATTAAGGAACAAACGGCAGAAGGAGCACAAGCTCTGCAGAGACTGAGATGCACTTTTCTTTTTTCATATGAAGTCTGCCCTGCCAAGCGCGAAATGAGAGGGTCTGATTTATTATTTTTCTGGTGGTCTCGCTGAGAGGAAGCGTTCATACACAATTACTCACTGAAGGGGGGATTCAATCCGGCTCCCATAATTACCAATTAGATATTGGAATGTTAAAAGAAAGAATGGCCGAGGGAGGCCTGAAGGAGTGAGGGATGGAGAGAGAGACTGTATGCACCAGTGATCAGATGTGGGATTAATGGTTTACAGTCTCTAACCGCCAGTGAATGATGTGCTGGAGCTCGAGAAACAGACACACTTACAGCATGAGTGTGTTTATATCCCAGGGTCTGTTGGCATGGCTGTTGTTCTGTTGTGTAGTTTGATGTGTGTAATGTGTGTGTGTTCCCTGTAGGACCGGAGTACACGGGCCAGACCTACACACACCCGTCCTACACGTCCTACAGCGACGCCTGGAGATTCACCAACTCCACGATCTTAGGTGAGTTCAACAGTGTCTTGCATTCACTTCTCCATCCCAGAAACATGAACCTCCCACATGCTTACAAGTCATGCTTCTGGCTACATGGTTAGTAAAGAAAGAAATGCACTAACGAGCTGTATACACCCAAACGAGACTGCCGTGCCCTTCAACTATAGCATAAAGTTTCAGTCACATGAAACTCTGAAGTAGTTTTACCCTCTGCAAGTGCCTTCAGGCTATTGAGTTTTCTGTGGAAATAAATAATGGCACAGTCATAAGACGACCATTAGCCCTCGAGCTCGAGTTATAGAGCAGACCTTCGCACAGCTGAGCTTTCAACAACACAGAACAAGCAAATATCTCTATCCTACCTTCACTCTCAAGCACCATATGCTTATATAGGCTTATTCGCTGTGACATATTGATGTTTGCCTGTCGCCCCCTGCAGGATCCCCGTATTACTACAGTTCCTCCTCACGAGCTCCTCCCTCTGCCTACGACCATCTCTAGAAGAAGTCTCTCTTCTTACAGTGGATCATGAAGACACCCTCAGCTTCTCTTCTTACACTGGAGAATACAGTGGAGTATGAAGAACACATTATTGATGATGGACGATGCCTTTTATTGCCTGTAAAACTATTTATGTACTTTGTACACGGCCTGATTAGAGGCCATTTACCACACGTTTACATCTTATTCAACCAGTGAACATTTGTTGCCTGTATTTTTATTTCTCTGTAGCCAAAGACATTTCATAATGTTTTCATATATTCATGGCCAGAAACACTTTACATATTAAGTGCACATGATTCACTAAAACTACCAAACTGACAATAGCATACACAATCCACGCAAATTCAAATATTATTAATTCTTCTAAAGAACATGAGAAACATCGCGACTTTGTAGCGTTTCACTGCTTGAGAACATTAGATGAGCCAATCTGTTGGAGCTCGTGATATTTGATCGCGTTTGGATTGGAGCTGAAGGAGCTGATATCTGATGGGCCAGCGCTATCTCACGACACATTCGTAGTGATTAAAAGGTGGCTAATTCGTACAAATTAGCGCGACCTCACTCATACGAATTAGTACGATTTGCCTCAACCCCAGTGACGGGTAGGTTAAGGGGCGGGGACAGGGGTTGGTCATCGTACGAATTCTTACGAATTGGGACACTCGTGAAATATGTAGTACGATTAAGCAAAAATATAGTTTTTTATACATACGAGTGAGGTCGTATGAATTCGTACGAATTAGCCACCTGGTAAAATCCGAGATCGAATTGCCGTGAGATCGGGTTGGATGGGCTTTATCATATTCAAACATTAAACAATTTTTAAACGAAATTACACCTAACCCTTTAACAAGAAGATTTGCTGTATTTCGCTATCGTCCAACAATCTTACAGATGATCAAAAACATCACATTCAGAAGAAGCATATTCAGAAACGATTAAAGATGTTTAACGTTGGGGCAATATGTAAATAATGAAGAAGGCAAACCCCTGTTAAAATTAAATTCATTTTCTATATTCTACACATGATTATTAGGGCTGAACTGTGTGGGGATTCATTAGTTTTAAAACGTTTATATTCTCGCTTCTATTTTTCCATCTTATCATGCTTATATTTCTGTGATTAAACGAGTTTTGAGTTTCAGAGATTACGTGTTATTGTACTGTTAATTATATTATTCAAATGTAAATTAATAATTTCTACAGAATTATTTTGAATTAAATAAAGCATGTCAAAGTCCACTCTTGTGATTCCCTCATTTATCTGTCTTGTAAAATAACAATAAGCGTAGTTGTAAATGAATAGTCTTAATATATTCCGTATTGTCAGATATAGCAAACAGCTTGAATGATTGTTCTTCAATAAATCAAACTTATAATTATAAAGGCTATTGGCCGCTGCTAGACCAGGGAAGTTGGAGGTGATGTTTGTGGTGTTTCTACTGTTTTCCCGTTGAAAACCATAATGTATTATGTTGTATATTTTTGGCCAGTCAGCGGTTTAACAGAACACATGAAAGGGACAAAACCAATGATCCTGAAAACATGCGCATCTGTTTAATTTCCTTTTTTATTTTCTGCATCACGTACTTTTATTTGCAATTATTTCTCGCCTCTTTGTGGCCTCATTATAATGAATGGCTCTTTAACGAGGCCGCGGCCCACCTGGATCCCGCGCGCGTGCCTGCGTGATGACCGAGCGGAACCGAAACCGGGAGCACGAGCGCCTGGGGCTTTGGGCACGAGCAGAATCTTGAGACGATAAAAAACAATACTGAATGACTAATGACTGAATGGACATGTCGTGTACGTAGATGCAGCCTGCGGTAATGTTACTAACATCAGTTTCACCATTTAGAAATGAGCTAGTTGTGAAATCACACATGAGCATCGCCTTCCTGATGCACAGCAGTCTCTCACTTATGGATATAATAATCATCCAGGGTTTTCCTGCAAAGTAGCTGCTCCTATTGGACCCAGAAAGACCTACATGTGCCTCTAGTGGGAGATTATCCGCACACACAATAAATAATACAAGCACATCATCAGGCCTTAACAAATAAACAAATAAATTGTGACAATGCACTCGTACCTTGTGATAAGATGAAGATTTATAAACTACTTCGTATCAAACAGATAATGGAACACACAAATGCAGGCGTTTGAAGCAAAATATGTTACAATACTCCCATTTACTTCCATTTCCCAATATAGAATAAAATAAATAAAACATGTTATTAAATTTAGTTTTATTTGAACTCAATTGTAGGTGTAAATGATATAGCCTATCCTTCTGTTTCCAGATTAAATCACATGTACAATTGTTCACATGTACAATTTTACACCAATTATGATAAACAACCTGATGTTCTTTTGTAAGTAAAAAGGTTAAAGAACAGTTTGAGGAAAACCCCGATCGGCACACCTATAGATTCTGGCAACTCTGATTTCGCTCTGCATGCAAACACTTTTGCCGGAGTACTAATCTCTGGAAGCACATCTGTTTACATGTTGGCCTCAAAACTCTGTAATTTCAAGTGTCACATTTATCAAATGAGCTGATGTTTGATAGTCTGAAGTGTTTTGCTGTGCATGTCAATTCACTCACTGAAAACATTTAAACTTCTGGTCAAGCACGCAGAAAATAATAATAGGAGCAAATATAGCTGCAAGCAGTCATTAAGGGGCAAAGCACAAAGAAGTCATGACTGCATGACTGGGAGCATCAGGCCAACTGCAACATTGAGCAATTAAAAGCATATTATGCCTGAAAAATCAAATACAATCACTAATAATTTGATTTAATGGTTGATGGTAATCACTTTAGACCAATAGGTGCCGCTGTTACAAAACTGATGTGATGTGGTCAGAGTAAGGTGACAAAGACACAAGCAAAGTTTGGTGACAATATGCCGAAGCATTGCAGAGATGGAGCCTCAAGAGTCATTTTGGCATCATGCCTCAACTTTGTTGCTATAGTATACAAAAATGGTTTCGTGTATCAACGCGGAATTCAATGTCAGCACGGTCTGGAGATGATACGATTTGATTTTTGTGAAAATTGGACAAACAATTAAGGAGTGTGTGCGGGTAACACACCAAGTTTGGTCAAAATACGCTGAAGCGTTGCAGAGATATAGCCTCATGTTCATTTTGATGGGCACTTTGTTGAATTCGTATGATTTGCCGAATCAATTTGAATTCCAGAAATTTTTGTCGGCATGGTTTTAAGATAATCTGGTTCAATTTTCGTGAAAATCGTAGCAACAGCCTAGGAGGAGTTCGAAAAGTAGTTTTTTCGCACAATTCAAAATGGTGGAAAAAAATTTAAACGGAAAATGCCGTAAATCGTCAAAAAAATAGTTTCTATACCTTATGGTTCAAAAGTTATTAGCATAAACGTGTGCAACTTTGGACAGTTGGTGGCGCTACAGCGATTGAGTTAGAGACTCCAAATTTGCTATGGTGACAGTTCAGACTGTCCCCTATCTGTGTGCCAAATTTCATAATTTTCCTGTAAGTGGATCTATGGGCTGCCATAGACTTCCAGAGCGGAAGAAGAAGAATGCCAACAGGGACAATAGGTGTCTACGCACCTTCAGTGCTTGAGCCCTAAAATTGTACAAGTTTGTGTGTGTGTGTCAAGTCAAGTCATCTTCATTTATATAGCGCTTTTAACAATGTAGAATGCTTCAAAGCAGCTTTACAGAGATACACATGTAATGTAAGGTAACATAGATTGTTTTGGCTTTATAGCGGTTCTTGAATAATGTTATTTTTCAGCTAAAGTTAGTTTTGATTCATTCACTTCCGTTGAAGTGATCATTTGTTATTAAATTAGCGGCCGCCAAGACGCCGCCGTTCTCTCTAAACAGACTTTACAGTTTTTTCCAATCGCTATGACAGTTTTTTCAATACATTTAAAAAGTTTCCTAAACTCTTAACACAGTTAGCACTACATCCGTCTGTATAAGCTATACTATTAACACATTTGTTGTTGCTTTAACACAAAATGCATACAATTAGCACAAATTTAAAATGCTTGAACTTCTTTTACACACAAGCTCAACCAAGACCAAAACAATGTAATTTTACAGTCAAATTTACAAATGCTTTCACACTGTATGTCAGAACAGATAACATCATGTTCTAAGCATAACTTATATAGGCTAAAGTCAAAGTGAACAGCTGTTCATATTGTGAATTGAAAAACAAATATATTCCCTGTATCTTATTCCATTGCTAATGATAAACAGCTTATTGAAGTTATGCAAATATATAAATCACAGCTGATTCCCATCTAGGAAGCACACTCAGGTGTTGAGACTCTTTGGGCTGATCTTGTGTGGAAAAGGAACAATATAGAGCAACAGAAAGAAAGAAAGAAAGAAAGAAAGAAAGAAAGAAAGAAAGAAAGAAAGAAAGAAAGAAAGAAAGAAATGCCTGCACGAGGGAGAGGAAGACGAGTACCAGGACAAGGGAGAGGAGTGGGGCAAGGACAAGGACAAGGGAGAGGAGTGGGGCAAGGACAAGGACAAGGGAGAGGAGTGGGACAAGGGCAAGGGAGAGGAGTGGGACAAGGGCAAGAGAGAGGAGTGGGCCAAGGACAAGGGAGGGGAGTGGGGCAAGGTGGAGGGAGAGGAGTTAGAATCCGTGGTGGCGCTCAAAGAAGGACCAGAGCTAGGGTAACTGATCAAATAAGAGCTACTATCATTGACCATGTCATAAACCACGGGCTATCATACAGAGAGGCTGGTGAACGAGTACAGCCAAATCTCAGCCGGGACACAGTGGCATCCATTGTCCGTATTTTCAGAGAAACCAACAGGTAGGATATTGCTTCTCCTACAGCAAAGTGTAAATAATTTTACCATTTATTAGAGTGACTGTATTGCCTCCGGTCTCTAAAATGTAACTGTATTTTGTCCCTCTAAGGATTCAACGTCTACCTCCCTCAGGGGGCAGAGGAAAGCTCCTAAATGAAGAACAGGAACTTGCTATTGTCAACATGGTGATTGCTGACAATGAAATAAAACTGAAGGACATTCAGTCCAGAGTTGTAGAGGACCACCTTCTCTTTGGGAACATTGCAGTAATCAGCATAACATCCATTTCTCGGACTCTAGGCTAAACACAGAGTCCGAATGAAACAACTATACAAAGTTCCTTTTGAAAGGAACAGTGAGCGCATCAAAGAACTCCGTCACCAATACGTCCAGGTAAGGTTATGCAATACAGTCGTTACTGTACTATACACAGTGTGTTTTGCAGTAAACTACTCTATAAACCTGGAGTACATTAGGACATACAGTAGATATACAGCACAGCATTTACATACACTGTGTCTAATTACTTTCAGAGAGTCATGGAGTTGGAGGCCAATCAAGTCCCACATTAAATGATCTATGTTGACGAGGCTGGCTTCAACTTGGCAAAAAGGCGTCGCCGCGGGAGAAACATAATTGGCAAAAGGGCCACAGTTACCGTGCCGGGCCAGAGAGGAGCCAACATTACTATGTGCGCCGCAATCTCCAACAACGGTACACTCCTGCATAAATGTGAGATTGGCCCCTACAACACAGACCGCCTTCTCCTGTTTTTAGAAGACCTGCACGAAAGACTGGTGCCAGAGGTAGAAAGGGGACAGGTGGGAGACCACTTGCCAATATATGTGATCATATGGGACAATGTGGCATTCCACCATTCTCGTGCAGTCACAGCCTGGTTTGACGCCCATCCAAGGATGATGTCCCATTTCCTTGCCCCTTACTCCCCTTTCCTCAACCCCATTGAGGAGTTTTTCTCAGCCTGGAGATGGAAGGTTTTTGACCATCGTCCACATGACCAAATGTCCCTCCTGGATGCAATGAATGCTGCATGCCAAGACATCACAGCTGAACACTGCCAGGGGTGGATAAGGCATGCCAAAAGATTCTTCCCACGATGCCTTGCCAGAGAAGATATCAGGTGTGATGTGGACGAGAACATGTGGCCAAATGCAGAAGACCGGGCAGATTAGAAGATTACTTTGTTTTTTCAATTGTTATTCCAGTGCTTTTTCTGTTTGTATATCTTGCAGCAATGTCCTTTTGCAAATAAAGTATTTACTGCAGCAATTCTGTCTCTGTCTTTTTTTTTTTTTCATAAACTGTACATTCTATAAAGCTACTCTGAGATGGTCATTCATTTTTTGTATTGAATTTCTACAGCAAAAGAAACAAAATGCATGCATTTACTAAACCCAACAAAACAAAAATGTAGAGAGGCATCAAAAGAAACTACAGTGCAAAACACAATCTATGATCAATACAATATACTTAAAATATACATAAAATAATGCAGTTTCTGTAATTTCAGCTGATGATAGTGTTTTTTTGTCATTGTGTTATGATTGACTAAATGTTCCTGTTGGAAGAGAACATGTGTTAGTGTTTTGAATAATTATTTGATTTTGAAACATGTTTGCAGTGTTTTGTTAGACATAGTGTATTGTGTTAGTGTATTATTGTATTTTGAAAATTAGTTTTGGAGTTTAGTTTACAATGTGTGATTTTGAGCATGAAATTAACCGTTTTGCCAATTGTGTGTTTTAGGTGTGTTGGTGCGTTAAGAGTTTAGGAAACTTGTTAAATGTATTGAAAAAACTGTCATAGCGATTGGAAAAAACTGTAAACTTAACCTGTGATAAACGCTGATGGCGTTCACATGCGCATTAATAACTGATCCTATAGTTATGTGGGTTTGAATATAGAGTATAGAATTATAGGGTTTGAAGATCCGGCTGGCTGCGGGAAAACCTTGGGATAAACAAAGACATTAAAATTAGCGTAGATGCCATTCTTCTTATGATGTAACGAGTACATCAGGATTTAAGGGAAGTGTTCCCAGTTCCGGCTGGCCTAATCTATGCAGCCTAACATTGAGTTATAGAAGTCGATAATGTATTATGTGAATGCTAGGTCAAAGAGATGTGTTTCTAGTCTAGCTTTGAACTGACAGAGTGTGTCTGCTTCCCGGACAATGGTAGGAGGACTGTTCCAAAGGTTTGGTGCTAAATAGGAAAAGGATCTACCGCCAGCAGTCGATTTTGATATTCTAGGTATTGTTAACTGGCCGGAATTTTGAGATCGCAATAGAAGTGACGGACTATAATGCGTTAAGAGCTAAGTGTGTGTGTGTGTGTGTGGTGTGGTGTGGGGTGGGGTGGTGTGGTGTGGGGTGGGGTGGGGTGGTGTGGTGTGGGGGGTGTGGGGTGGTGTGGTGTGTGTGTGGGGGGGTGGGGTCCTTTTCATGGAGGCTAAAATTTCACAAAATCCCCTCCTGTCACCAACCTCAAAAACTGTCTGCCAGCGATGCCAACTGGGCTTCTGCCCACTGCGTAATGACCACAACTATCAAACCTTGATGCTGCTGAAATTCAAAGAGAGTGACAAAACAAGAATGTGTGGCCATAAAGGCACTGATAATATTCCTCACTATCTCTGTGTTTGCGCCTCATTCACACCGTCACCCCCCGTACGCTCGACTGAGGCCTATTAGCGCTGCGCTCGCTATCGCTCCACTAGTAATGAGTCCGCTAGCACAATACGGGCACCGGGCCGGAACCGCTGAGAGAGGACAAAGCTCTGAAAATGGGTCTGGCACAGCGGGCAGGAGTGTGTGGCACAGGAGTGTGTGGGCATGAGTTACTATCAGCACAGGAGTGTGTGGGCATGTGTTTCTATCAGCACAGGAGTGTGTGGCACAGGAGTGTGTGGCGCACAGGAGTGTGTGGCACAGGAGTGTGTGGCACAGGAGTGTGTGCATGTGTTATTATCAGCACAGGAGTGTGTGGCACAGGAGTGTGTGGGCATGTCAAGTGTATTTATATAGCGCTTTTCACAATATAAATTGCATCAAAGCAGCTTCACAGTATCAATCAAATAACATAACAATGTTTGTTTCTTAGTGGAAAAAAAACATCTACGTTTGGTAGGGCTGATCAGGATTTAAGGGAAGTGTTCCCAGTTCCGGCTGACCTAATCTATGCAGCCTAACACTGAGTCATAGAAGTCTATAATGTATTATGTGAATGCTAGGTCAAAGAGACGTGTCTTTAATCTAGCTTTGAACTGACAGAGTGTGTCTGCTTCCCGGACAATGCTAGGAAGACTGTTCCAAAGTTTTGGTGCTAAATAGGAAAAGGATCCACCGCCAGCAGTCGATTTTGATATTCTAGGTATTGTTAACTGGCCCGAATTTTGAGATCGCAATAGTCGTGAAGGACTATAATGCGTTAAGAGCTCGCTCAAGCACTGCGGAGCTAAACCATTTAGTGCTTTGTAAGTAATCAGCAATATTGTAAAATTTATACGATGTTTAATAGGCAGCCAATGCAGTGTTGACAGAACCGGGCTAATATGGTCATATTTCCTGGTTCTGGTAAGAACTCGAGCTGCGTTTTTGGACCAGCTGTAGTTTATTTATTAAGCGTGCAGGGCAACCACCCAATAGAGCATTACAATAATCTAGCCTTGTGTCATGAATGCATGAACTAATTGTTCCGCATTTGTTAATGAAAGCATACCTCATAATTTAGATGTATTTTTAAGATGGAAAATGCGGTTTCACGGATACTAGACACGTGACTTTCAAATGAAAGATTGCTATCAAAGAGCACACCCAGGTTCCTAACCAACGACGAAGACTTAACAGAGCAGCCATCAAGTGTTAGACAGTATTCTAGGTTATTACGTGTGGAAGTTTTTTGTCCAATAATTAGAATCTCTGTTTTTTCAGAGTTTAGTAGTAGGAAATTACTAGTCATCCAATTTTTTATATCAGCTATGCATTCCGTTAATTTTGTGAATTGGTAAGTTTCGTCAGGTTTTGAAGAAATATAGAGCTGAGAATCATCGGCATAACAGTGAAAGCTAATTCCATGTTTCCTAATGATATCTCCTAATTCAATTCAATTCAATTCAAATTTATTTGTATAGCGCTTTTCACAATACACATTGTCTCAAAGCAGCTTTACAGAAAGTGCATTTCGGAAATGTACATAGAAAAATACAGTCAGTTAATCATGTATTAATTTAGGGCATAACATATCGCCGGCGTTGAGTCGTCTCTTCACAGGCGTCGAGTCGTCTCATCACAGGTGTTGGGGCATCTGAAGTCTCCGTGAGAGGCTGGATACAAACTGGAGCTGACTAACGCTATTTACCTCGGGGCTAGCGTCCCGAGATAACAGCAGAAAGGCAGATGGGAAATAATTAGCATAGCTTGATGTTCATAATGTTAATGCATTCGAACTGATTCTAATGGTAGCATGTACAGAGTGAACAGCAGCGGTCCTAGAACTGAGCCTTGTGGTACGCCATACTGAACTTTTGATTGATAAGACATCTCTTCATTTACTGCTACAAACCGATAACGGACAGATAAGTATGATTTACACCATGCTAGTGCAATTCCACTAATGCCAACATAGTTTTCTAGTCTATTTAAAAAGAATGTTGTGGTCAATTGTGTCAAATGCAGCACTAAGATCACGTAACACTAATAGAGAGATACACCCACGATTGGACAATAAAAGTAAATCATTTGTAACTCTAATGAGAGCTGTCTCAGTACTATGGTACGGTCTAAATCCTGACTGAAAATCCTCGCAGATATAATTTCTTTCAAGAAAGGAACACAGTTGTGAGGATACTGCTTTTTCTTATATCTTTGACAGAAAAGGCAGATTTGAGATCGGCCTGTAATTGACTAATTCTGAAGGATCAAGTTGCGTTTTTTTAACAAGCGGTTTTATCATAGCCAGCTTAAAGGTTTTTGGTACGTGTCCTAGAGACAAAGATGAATTAATGATATTAAGAAGAGGATCTATGATCTCTGGAAGCATCTCTTTCAATAGCTTAGACGGTATAGGGTCTAACATACAAGTTGTCGATTTAGATGAATTAACGAGTTTGCAGAATTCTTCCTCTCCTATAGGAACAAATGAATAAAAATTTTCCCCAGGGAGACTACAATGCACTCCCTGATGCGATACTGTAGCAGACGGTTGCATTGTTATAATTTTGTCCCTGATATTATCAATCTTATAAGTGAAGAAGTTCGTAAAGTCATTACTGTGTTGCCCGGAAACTTCTGTGCTTGAAGCTTTCTTTTTCGTTAGTTTAGCCACTGTTTCAAATAAGTATCTAGGATTATGTTTATTTCTAATAGGGTTGAAAAATAAGCAGACCTAGCAGCTTTTAAGGCCTCTCTGTAAGCAATCGAGCTCTCTTTCCATGAAATCCGAAATACCTCTAGTTTTGTTTTCTTCCAGTTGAGCTCCATTTTTCTGGCTGCTCTCTTAAGGGCCTGTGTGTGTGTGTGTGTGTGTGTGTGTGTGTGTGTGTGTGTGTGTGTGTGTGTGTGTGTGTGTGCGTGCGTGCGTGCGTGCGTGCGTGCGTGCGTGCGTGCGTGCGTGCGTGCGTGCGTGCGTGCGTGCGTGCGTGTGTGTGTGTGAGTGTGCTCGTTGTACCACAGCGTTGGACTATTTTCTTTAATCTTCTTTAAGCGCAACGGAGCAACTGTGTCCAAAGTGCTGGAAAAGAGAGAGTAAAAAGATTCTGTTGCAATATCAAGTTCTTCTAAGCTATCCGGGATGCTGAGATGATGAAACTGATTAGGAAGATTATTGATAAAGCAATCTTTAGTGGCAGAATTTATAGGTCATATTTATAACACATATTTATAACACGGAGTCGGCTTTGCAGCCTTGGCTAAATGTAATTTACATGAGACTAGATAATGGTCTGAGATGTCATCGCTCTGCTGCAGAATTTCAACGGCATCAACATCCATTCCATGTGATAATATTAGATCTAGAGTATGATTACGACAATGAGTGGGTCCTGACACGTGTTGTCTAACTCCAATTGAGTTTACAATGTCTTTAAGTGCCAATCCCAATGCATCTTTTTCATTATCTACATGTATATTAAAATCACCAACAATTAGCACTTTATCGTTAGCCAATACTAATTCTGATAGAAAGTCCGCAAATTCTATAATTCTTAATCTTTATGGTGCCCTGGTGGCCTGTATACAGTAGCCAGCAGAATTCTCAAACGTGATTTATCGTTTACACTATATATTTTTACATTAAGCACCAACACTTCAAAAGTAGTATATTTAAAAATAGATTTCTTAGTGGTTTTGACAATATTACTATAAATTACAGCAACACCCCGTCAAACCCCGAACCCCCCCCCCCCCCCACACCCCCCTTTGCGTTTTAGACGATGTTCATGTTTATAACAGTAATCTTGTGGGGTTGACTCATTTAATGTAATCGTTTGGTTTTAGCCAGGTTTCTGTCAAACACAGCACATCTAGATTATAATCTGAAATCATATAATTAACTATGAGCGATTTTGAAGTAAGGGAAAGAATATTCAGCAACCCAAGCTTTATAATTTGCTCATCTGTATTATATCTGTTTTTTATTTGTTGAACATCAATTAAATTTTTTACCTGATGTTTTTTGGATTTCCATTTTTGGCATGTGTTATTATCAGCACAGGAGTGTGTGGCACAGGAGTGAGTGGGCATGTGTTATTATCAGCACAGGAGTGTGTGGGCATGTGTTATTATCAGCACAGGGGTGTGTGGCACAGGAGTGTGTGGCACAGGGTTGTGTGGCACAGGAGTGTGTGGCACAGGAGTGTGTGGCACGGGTGTGTGGCACAGGAGTGTGTGGCACAGGAGTGTGTGGGCATGTGTTATTATCAGCACAGGAGTGTGTGGCACAGGAGTGTGTGGCACAGGAGTGTGTGGGCATGTGTTATTATCAGCACAGGAGCCAGACAGAGGCACACAGGGCTCTTCATGTGTGTGTGTTCCAGAGAGAGAGCAAACCTTTACAGTTCGCTGTCTTCCACCCATCGACAACACCAAACTCAAAGTTCCGTCTAGAACCATCGGCCTGCCAAAATCAAACGAGAGATGGTGTCATCTGACATCATGAGGCTGTTCTTCCTCAATTTGCGGGTTATTTGTGGGTGAAGAGGGTCATTGTCGCTTTGACAGACGCACTGAACCCAGATCGGGTGAATGAACACACCAAACTTTGTCAATTTATGACAAAAAATCTGCATACATTTTAATTACAATTAATTAGTGATCAGTTCTACTGAGCTTATTGTCCTCAGTGTATTTGGTTTCTGTGGCGTGAACAGCATTCAGATCCAACCCTAATACATGCCAACAGGTTCATTATGCAAATGTAGAAAAACTGTCAATCATGCTGTTTACCTTACCAAAGTTGAGGTCACAAATGAACCCTGTACAGTTTGTTCTGGATGGTCCTGGTTTCAGGTGATGTTGTTTAAGTGTTTGACATTAAGAAAGTATAAGGACCTTTTTCCATTTACATTTTCAAGACAATAATAACAATTTTGTTATTCATTTGAATATTGACCAATCTGCACAAAAAAATCATGCTTTATTTTGACTTTAAATGCCTTTATAAAATATCAATCAATCCAAATAAACTGTTTATATCAGTAGTATAATTTCACATTTAAAGTCGCCCTGTATGTCACCAAAATGACATATTGAAATGTTTTTTCCTTCGAAATTCTGCATGCCTTATTTAAAATATCTTGAATGTAACTCGACACCTTGCCTCATTTAGTATGCACGGTTCTATGAATATGCAAATGAGCCCCGCCTCCACTCACTCACTCACTCAGAGATCCACTGGTTGACGAGCACACGTTGATCTGATTGGTTACAAGGTCGTTTGTGACGTCAGAAACACCAGGGTCACATGGAGAGGAGAGGTATCCAAAGCACATCAACTGACCACAGGGGTTCCCCAGGGTTCAGTTCTTGGATCGCTCCTCTTCTCCATTTACACCACATCACTAGGACCCATCATACAGGCACATGGCTTCTCTTACCATTGCTATACTGATGACACCCAGCTCTACCTCTCATTTCAACCAGATGATCCCACAGTAGCTGTACGGATCTCAAGCTGTCTGGCGGACATCTCGGCATGGATGAAGGAACATCACCTACAGCTCAACCTGGCAAAGACTGAGCTTCTCATCCTCCCTGCCAAGCTGTCTCTACAGCAGGACTTCTCCATCCAGCTAGATTCTTCCTCAATCACCCCATCAAGGTCAGTCAGAAATCTTGGAGTAATCTTTGATGATCAGCTGACCTTCACAGACCACATCACAACGACAGCTCGATCATGCAGGTTTGCTATGCACAACATCAGGAAGATCAGGCCTTTCCTAACTGAGCATGCAACCCAACTTCTCGTCCAGGCCCAGGTCATTTCTAGGCTTGATTACTGCAATGCTCTCCTAGCCGGACTTCCAGCATGTGCGACTAAACCTCTACAAATGATCCAGAATGCTGCAGCTCGTCTGGTCTTCAACGAGCCCAAAAGGGCCCACGTCACTCCTCGGTTTATCTCTCTGCACTGGCTACCACTCGCTGCTCGCATCAAGCTCAAGGTGTTGACACTTGCTTACAGATTGACCACAGGATCAGCTCCCTCCTACTTCCACTCATTTCTACAAGTCTACATCCCTACCAGAAGCCTACGATCAGTCAATGAGCGACGGCTCGTGGTACCATCACAGAGAGCCTCAAAATCACTCTCCAGAACATTCTCATTCACGGTGCCATGCTGGTGGAATGATCTGCCCACCCTCATCCGGACTGCAGGATCCCTAACAGCATTCAAAAGTCAACTGAAAACTCATCTCTTCCGTGAGCACTTAACATAAAAAAGAAAAACTTTTCCTTTAAATCCCTGCTTTTCTGGCTTATGCTACTCCGAGCAATATCTGAACTTTGTATTTTGACCACTTCTTGCATTGTTTTTGTCTCTTCACGATGACTCGCTTCGTTTAGTCCTCAGTTGTAAGTCGCTTTGGATAAAAGCGTCTGCTAAATGACTAAATGTAAATGTAAATATTTCTACTAGTAAAAATGGCAATTTTTGATATCAACATTTACATTTTCACCAGTTAAAATGATAATTCTTGATATCAACAATTGAATTTCAACTAGTAAAAACTATAATTCTTGATATCTGTAATTGTATTTTCACTAGTGAAATGTCACCATAGGCTGCCATTCAAAATCAATTGTTGATATCAAGAATTGATTTCTTACTAGTTGAAATTCCAATTTCACATATCAGAAATACAATTCTTACAGTTAAAAACCTTTATTTTTGATATCAAGAATTCAATTGTCACTAGTTGAAATGTTTATTCTTGCTATCAACAATTGAATTGCTACTAGTAACAATGCTCATTTTTGATGTCAATAATTCCATTTTCACCAGTGACAATGTTAATTTCTGATATCATGAATGTGATTGTTACTAGTAAGAAAGCCATTTTAGATATCTGAAATTAAATTGATATCAGAAATACAGTTTCAGATATCAAAAATTAACATTTTTACTAGTAGCAATTCAATTGTTGATATCTAGAATAGACATTTTTACTAGTAACCTCATAATTCTTGATATCAGGAATTCACATTTTTACTAGTAACAATGCAATTATTGATATCAAAAATGATATTTCTACTAGTAATAAATACAAAGCTGATATGTGTATTCGTAATTATAACTCAATTCTTGATATCTGTAATAGTTTTGTCACCCTTTTAACATTTAAACACATTTGGGATATGAATTGTTGATATCAACAATTCAATTATTGATATCAACAATTCAATTCTTGATATCAGAAATGACGTCATCACTCGCCGAAATACATTTATGATATCACAAATGAAATTACAACTAGTAAGAAACATACTACTTGAAATCTGTTATTTAATTCTTGATATCTGTTATTTAATCCTTACATGTTAAAATGTAATTTTCACTAGTAAAAATTGTTATTGCAGAATTCGTTTTTGGATATGTGCATATATAATGAATTCCTTTTTGGATATTTGCATATATAATGAATTCCTTTTTGGATATGTGTAATGACGCTGCTTATAAATTCAAATAAGAGCGTGATGTTTTTACGTGCTCAAGAACTCCGATGAATTGCGAACAAACTGGCAATGGCAGAGGAGGTTTTAAGGCAAATTGGAAGGGAATGTTATGCCATTGAAAGGACGTACCACTATGGCCTTTGTGGTCAACAACATCTACGTGCCATAGAGGCATGTCTCAGAAATGTATCAAGAGTTGCCAGTCTGTTAAGAACAGAGACATCTGACGAACTTAAAGACGAGCTCATCGACTTAAGAACGATTTTGCTGGTGCAAAATGTTGAGCAAGACCTGCCTAATAGCCTAATTAAATAAAAAAAAAGATGAAAAGCACATTTTATAGGGTGTGCCCCGTTGTACCCTTGGTATTGTATTTGTAGGCTATAACGCACCCTCCTTACCAGGGAAACGCCGAGACGAATTGGGCACGCATATGATGGCTCATTCTGTATTAGGCCTATAGCCATATGTGGGGGCACAGTACAATTCTGCTTAGGGCACCCATAAGCAGCGGCCTTGAAACATTGTCCAGTAAAACTGCTTTAAACTTTGTAGGGTACGCATTAGGCTACACATAATTATGTTCTGTCTTTACCACGTCGTTGAAAAGGGTTATCGTTTAAATCTGCGTAACAGACTCCGCGGCGCCCGCTTGAAGAAAGAAACAATTAAATAGCCTAAGCTAAAGACCCTTACATTATACAGAGTTGTGTTATATTCAGTGTAAAAAAAAAAATACTGCGCTGAAATTAGTTTTTTTTTTTCTAGCAGTTAGATTAGATGGAAAATCTTTCTATTGGCTAGTCTAGCTTATCAGTATCACTAGGGCCAGGCTGGTGGTTGTCTATACATTAACATGATATATATTTCAAATGAATTGATAATTTTAAAGCATTTTTAAACCTTGGTTAAGTACATTTCTATAGTCCTATTCATTGCATAAAAATAATATATAATAAAAAAAAGAATGATATGTAGGCTATAATTTTCTCTCGCCCCCTTCCTGTTCGCAGGAGTGATGAGATAGTTAGCAGATTGGCCTCACTCAATGGATGGTTGTCTAAGTGATGTCCGTTGAATAATATAGAATTCATAGACAATTGGAAAAGTTTTTGGGGCAAGCCTGACCTGTTGAAAAGAGATGGTTCATCCCTCCTGGGATGGTGCTGCTCTTCTCTCAAGTAATATGGCACATAGTCTTAGAGCTAAAACATTACAATCTGGGGCCCAGGTCAGGAAGCAGACAGACTGGCTAAACCGACTGTCTGCTAGCGGCCTCGCGTCACCAAGGTCAGATAAATCCCATCACATAGAGCCTCTTTCACCTAGATATCATCATATAGAGACTGTGTTTGTTCCCCGAATTTGGAAATCCAAAAAATGTCAGGTAAAAAATTTAATTGATGTTCAACAAATAAAAAACAGATATAATACAGATGAACAAATGATAAAGCTTGGGTTGCTGAATATTCGATCCCTTACTTCAAAATCGCTCATAGTTAATGATATGATTTCAGATTATAATCTAGATGTGCTGTGTTTGACAGAAACCTGGCTAAAACCAAACGATTACATTACTTTAAATGAGTCAACCCCACAAGATTACTGTTATAAACATGAACCTCGTCTAAAACGCAAAGGGGGAGGTGTTGCTGTAATTTATAGTAATATTTTCAAAACCACTAAGAAATCTATTTTTAAATATACTTCCTTTGAAGTGTTGGTGCTTAATGTAAAAATATATAGTGTAAACGATAAATCACGTTTGAGATTTCTCCTGGCTACTGTATACAGGCCACCAGGGCACCATAAAGATTTTATCAAAGAATTTGCGGACTTTCTATCAGAATTAGTATTGGCTAACGAAAAAGTACTAATTGTTGGTGATTTTAATATACATGTAGATAATGAAAAAGATGCATTGGGATTGGCACTTAAAGACATTGTAAACTCAATTGGAGTTAGACAACACGTGTCAGGACCGACTCATTGTCGTAATCATACTCTAGATCTAATATTATCACATGGAATGGATGTTGATGCCGTTGAAATTCTGCAGCAGAGCGATGACATCTCAGACCATTATCTAGTCTCATGTAAATTACATTTAGCCAAGGCTGCAAAGCCGACTCCGTGTTATAAATATGTTAGACCTATAACTTCTGCCACTAAAGATTGCTTTATCAATAATCTTCCTAATCAGTTTCATCATCTCAGCATCCCGGATAGCTTAGAAGAACTTGATATTGCAACGGAAACTTTTAACTCTCTCTTTTCCAGCACTTTAGACGCAGTTGCTCCGTTGCGCTTAAAGAAGATTAAAGAAAATAGTCCAACGCCGTGGTACAACGAGCACACTCAGGCCCTTAAGAGAGCAGCCAGAAAAATGGAGCTCAACTGGAAGAAAACAAAACTAGATTTATTTCGGATTTCATGGAAAGAGAGCTCGATTGCTTACAGAGAGGCCTTAAAAGCTGCTAGATCTGCTTATTTTTCAACCCTATTAGAAGAAAAGAAACATAATCCTAGGTATTTATTTGAAACAGTGGCTAAACTAACGAAAAAGAAAGCTTCAAGCACAGAAGTTTCCAAGCAACACAGCAATAATGACTTTATGAACTTCTTCACTTATAAGATTGATAATATCAGGGACAAAATTATAACTATGCAACAGTCTACTACAGTATCGCATCAGGGAGTGCATTGTAGTCTCTCTGAGGAAAATTTTTATTCATTTGTTGCTATAGGAGAGGAAGAATTCTGCAAACTCGTTAATTCCATTCTAAATCGACAACTTGTATGTTAGACCCTATACCGACTAAGCTATTGAAAGAGATGCTTCCAGAGATCATAGATCCTCTTCTTAATATCATTAATTCGTCTTTGTCTCTAGGATACGCACCAAAAACTTTTAAGCTGGCTATGATAAAACCGCTTGTTAAAAAAACGCAACTTGATCCTTCAGAATTAGTCAATTACAGGCCGATCTCAAATCTGCCTTTTCTGTCAAAGATATTAGAAAAAGCAGTATCCTCACAACTGTGTTCCTTTCTTGAAAGAAATGATATCTGCGAGGATTTTCAGTCAGGATTTAGACCGCACCATAGTACTGAGACAGCTCCCATTAGAGTTACAAATGATTTACTTTTATCATCCGATCGTGGTTGTATCTCTCTATTAGTGTTACTTGATCTTAGTGCTGCATTTGACACAATTGACCACAACATTCTTTTAAATAGACTAGAAAACTATGTTGGCATTAGTGGAATTGCACTAGCATGGTTTAAATCATACTTATCTGACCGTTATCAGTTTGTAGCAGTAAATGAAGAGATGTCTTATCGATCACAAGTTCAGTATGGCGTACCACAAGGCTCAGTACTAGGACCGCTGCTGTTCACTCTGTACATGCTACCATTAGGACATATCATTAGGAAACATGGAATTAGCTTTCATTGTTATGCCAATGATACTCAGCTGTATATTTCTTCAAAACCTAACTTACCAATTCACAAAATTAACGGAATGCATAGCTGATTTAAAAAATTGGATGACTAGTAATTTCCTACTACTAAACTCTGAAAAAACAGAGATTCTAATTATTGGACAAAAAACTTCCACACGTAATAACCTAGAATACTGTCTAACACTTGATGGCTGCTCTGTTAAGTCTTCGTCGTCGGTTAGGAACCTGGGTGTGCTTTTTGATAGCAATCTTTCATTTGAAAGTCACGTGTCTAGTATCTGTAAAACCGCATTTTTCCATCTTAAAAATATATCTAAATTACGACATATGCTCTCATTAACAAATGCGGAACAATTAGTTCATGCTTTCATGACATTAAGACTAGATTATTGTAATGCTCTACTGGGTGGTTGCCCTGCACGCTTAATAAATAAACTACAGCTGGTCCAAAACGTTGCAGCTCGAGTTCTTACTAGAACCAGGAAATATGACCATATTAGCCCGGTTCTGTCAACACTGCATTGGCTGCCTATTAAACATCGTATAAATGTTAAAATATTGTTGATTACTTACAAAGCACTAAATGGTTTAGCTCCGCAGTACTTGAGCGAGCTCTTAACACATTATAGTCCTTCACGTCTATTGCGATCTCAAAATTCGGGCCAGTTGATAATACCTAGAATATCAAAATCGACTGCGGGCGGTAGATCCTTTTCCTATTTGGCACCAAAACTTTGGAACAGTCTTCCTACCATTGTCCGGGAAGCAGACACACTCTGTCAGTTCAAAGCTAGACTAAAAACACATCTCTTTGACCTAGCATACACATAATATATTATAGACTTCTATAATTCAATGTTAGGCTGCATAGATTAGGTCAGCCGGAACTGGGAACACTTCCCTTAAATCCTGATGTACTCGTTACATCATCATAAGAAGAATGGCATCTACGCTAATTTTAGTGTCTTTGTTTATCCCGAGGTTTTCCCGCAGCCTACCGGATCCAGGCCGTATCCAGATCTGACTAGGAGCTTTGCCTGGACCCGATGACAACGCAGTGCTGAAGTGCCAACTAGCCGCTCCCTATGGAGGATCCCTTTCCCACTCTACAGATAAAACGTTGTGATTCCGGTTCGCGTACCCACCCCGAAGTGATAAAATAAAACAAAATTCTGTATCAAATTACAGTGACTGTAAATCCGGCCTCTAGTTCATAAACGCCAGAGGAGAACTGCCCCCCGACTGAGCCTGGGTTCTCCCAAGGTTTTTTTTTTCTCCATTAGGTCACCTGATGGAGTTTTAGGACACCAGTAGGTCACTTGATGGAGTTTTTCGGTTCCTTGCCACTGTTGCCTTTGGCTTGCTCAGTTGGGTATATTCAAATGAATTAACCAAGCATTAATACCATTGATCAGCCCTACCAAACGTGGATGTTTTTTCACTAAGAAACAAACATTGTTATGTTATTTGATTGATATTGTGAAGCTGCTTTGATGCAATTTATATTGTGAAAAGCGCTATATAAATACACTTGACTTGACTTGACTTGACTATAGGCTACTAAATGAATAGACCTATTAATCAAAAGGGAAAAGGAAGAATAATTCATGAATTCATGATTTAGTGACAACTGTACAAATGGTAGCTAATGTTTACAAACATGTTTTATATTTCATTTTGGTTGTAGCTACTGTTTTTTTCCTTTGATGCATTAGAACGAAGTGTGAAAAAAAATAGGCCTATATATGAAAAAACGCCATGAGGTTTGTTTATGTTCACTAGAAGGGGAAAATATGTGATAAATTAATGCTTTGTTCTTTTTTTTTTTTTTTTTTTTCGTTTTGAAGACAAAAAAATGAGAACACAAATTTTCTGACTTGGTGATGATGACCAATCAAATGAAACGTGATGTTTCGCCGACACATAGTGTCTTTAGTCTCGCGACATCTCGCCATACCCCTACTCATTAATATTCATTCAACTCATTACCATAGCTATTCTTACCTGTAAAAATGACATTCCTAGATATCTGTAAGACTATTTTTACTAGTTAAAATATTATTTAATATATCATTAATTCTATTTTCACTAGTTACAAGGGTTATTTCAGATATCAACTTGCTTTGTTGATATCAATAATTACATTGTTACTTGTAAAAATGTGAATTCCTGATATCAAGAATTATGTGGTTACTAGTAAAAATGTCTATTCTAGATATCTACAATACAGATATCAAGAATTGAGTTATAATTACGAATACACATATCAGCTTTGTATTTATTACTAGTAGAAATATCATTTTTGATAACCCTAACCCTAACCCTAACCCAAAATGTCTATTCTAGATATCAACAATTGAATTGCTACTGGTAAAAATGTTAATTTTTGATATCTGAAACTGTATTTCTGATATCAATTTAATTTCAGATATCTAAAATGGCTTTCTTACTAGTAACAATCACATTCATGATATCAGAAATTAACATTGTCACTGGTGAAAATGGAATGATTGACATCAAAAATGAGCATTGTTACAAATAGCAATTCAATTGTTGATATCAAGAATAAACATTTCAACTAGTGACAATTGAATTCTTGATATGAAAAATAAAGGTTTTTAACTGTAAGAATTGTATTTCTGATATGTGAAATTGGAATTTTAACTAGTAAGAAATCAATTCTTGATATCAACAATTGATGTCAAATGGCAGCCTATGGTGACATTTCACTAGTGAAAATACAATTACAGATATCAAGAATTATAGTTTTTACTAGTTGCAATTCAATTGTTGATATCAAGAATTATCATTTTAACTGGTGAAAATGTAATTGTTGATATCAAGAATTAGCATTGTTACTTGTGAAAATGTAATTCCTTATATCAAATATTGCCTTTTTTACTAGTAGAAATCTAATTCCTGATATCAATAACTATCATTTTAACTAGTGAAAATTGAATTGTTGATATCAAGGATTCATATCCTGGAAATGAATGAAAGTTAAAATGGCTTGCCATAGTAGCAACGTTGTTGCGCGACATTCAGCAACTGAGAAATGACGTTCGGACAATTTTTTTTTAATGCTAGATAGGCCTATAGATATTCCCCATTTAGCATTTTTTGTTTTGAGATTCATTTTTAATTAGTCAGATGTTAGATAATTAGATACTTTTTAAATATTGTTAATCCTTCTTAATTCAATTCAATTCAATTCAAATTTATTTGTATAGCGCTTTTCACAATACACATTGTCTCAAAGCAGCTTTACTCAAAGTGCATTTCGGAAATGTACATAGAAAAATACAGTCAGTTAATCGTATTAATTTAGGGCACAACATATCGCCGGCGTTGAGTCGTCTCTTCACAGGCGTCGAGTCGTCTCATCACAGGTGTTGGGGCATCTGAAGTCTCATTGAGAGGCTGGATACAAACTGGAGCTGACGAACACTATTGTTTAATGTGGCTATCAGTAAATTAGCCTAATTATAATCAACACCTGCAAGTGTTCACTTTGAAGAGTAAAAAGATTATGTTAATTAAACTTTATTAAAACTGCATATGGTAATCAAATTGCACTTCCAAAAGTCATACATTTGTGAAAAAAAAAAATAGATATATACAAATTTATTTTAAGTATAATAAATAAAACATTAAAAGCAAAGATCAGAACATTCAATGAACAAAACTGGGCTCTGAACATGGCAGACAGTAATGGAAAGCCGGGCAATAAAGGTCGGTAACCAGAATAAGTCCAGGAAACATCCACAAATCCAGAGGAGAAAAGAAACGAATGAGACAGACAAATCAAATGAACAACTAAACAGTGCGAGCAAGGCTACATTAGTCACATTAGAAAATGAAGTTGTAGGTTGTGAATAATTATATGCATCTTATTTAGCTGAGGTAGGCTAAATTAAACGCAATACTCATGTATCCTTGCTCGATGAAGAATGAGACAACACAATGAGCCCAACGGGCGGTTGAAATTTAAAAGGCTGATTTTCGATCTTCAGAGCCGTGACGAGTACATATGTCGTCCAGTGGTTGTCAAGACACCATAGGCACAACCTTAAGCAATGGCCCTGAACGGTGGTTTAATGTCAACATTGTGACAACGCTGTAAGAACCTTCACCACATGACGTAGTTATAGCAACCTTTTGGCCATGTTGTTAAAACGTTTTTAGAAGATTGGGTACGTTGTGCTAACGTTCTGTGTTTGCTGGGTTATTGTCTGAGAATGACACAGAATTATCTTGATGCAGTGCTAAAAAAGGACAAATCATAAGTCATGAGGGTCTGACTCAGCTCATGTGTGTGTGTGTGTTCTCCAGGTCATGGGGGTCTGAATCAGCTCGGAGGAATGTTTGTGAACGGTCGGCCGCTCCCAGAGGTGATCCGGCAGAGGATCGTGGATATGGCACATCAGGGAGTGAGACCCTGCGACATCTCGAGACAACTGAGGGTCAGTCACGGGTGCGTCAGCAAGATCCTGGGCAGGTGAAGAGTCCACACACACACACACACACTTTGGCACTTAAGACGGCAGCCCGAAAAATGCAGCCGTACCTGGAAGAAAACAAAACTAGAGGTTTTCGCATTTCATGGAAAGAAAGCATTATTGCATACAGAAAGGCCTTAAAAACTGCTAGATCTGCTTTTTTTCTGACCCTCTTAGAAAAAAAAATACCCACCCTAGTTATTTATTTAATACAGAGGTTAAATTAATGAGAAATAAAGCTTCAACTTCTGACATTCCTGAACAGCACAGCAATAATGACTTTATGAACTTCAAGTCAAATCAAGTCACCTTTATTTATATAGTGCTTTTTACAATACAGATTGTATCAAAGCAGCTTCACAGTGACAAGAAAATAATACAACAAAGTTTATTTCTAGAAGAAAGATTGATAATATTATAGAGAAAATTATAACTATGCAACCGTCTACTACAGTATTGCATCATTAGTCCATTGTTCAAGCACTTGCTCTATCCAGACTGGACTATTGTAATGCTCTCCTGGCTGGTCTTCCAGCTTGCTCGATGAAACCTCTGCAGCTGATCCAAAATGCTGCAGCTAGAGTGGTCTTTAACGAGCCGAAGAGAGCACACGTAACTCCTCTCCTCACAAAATTGCACTGGTTGCCAGTTGCAGCTCGCATCTAATTCAAGTCAATGACGCTTGCCTACAGAACAACCACTGGCTCTGCTCCCTTTTACCTAAACTCATTACTTCAGACTTATGTGCCATCCAGAAACTTGCGCTCTGCAAGCGAACATCATCTTGTAGTGCCATGTCAAAGAGGCACAAATTATCTTTCTCAGACCTTTACCATGACTGTTCCCCGCTGGTGGAATGACCTACCCAACTCAACCAGAGCTGCAGAGTCCGTAGCCATTTCAAGAAACGGTTGAAGAAGCATCTCTTTCGGCAGCACTTGCTCCAGTAATACTAACACTTTTCCTTTCTATAAAAAAACAAAACAAAAAAACACAACAAAAAAAAACACCACCTTTACGGGTGTCACAGTTCATTGATTCATTGACTCTTTCTCGCGCTGTGTTTGTGTTGTACGTTAATAGGGGCGTGGTCGCTGATCAGCCACTGATTGTCATCAGCGCCAGCTGATCCTGATCAGCGATCTCTATTTATACCCTGGTCTTTGGTCTTGTGTTTGTCAGATCGTTGTTGGATGTATCCTGTGCTGTTTGTTCTTCGTCTGGTGTTCCCGTTCCCGTTTTGCCGTCGGGTTGAGTTTACTGTCTGCCTGCCGTCATCGGAGGATTTTGTCTCATCTCTTCACTTCACGGATTATCAGGTGGCTTTCTTCACTTCACGGATCATCGGGTGTCATCGCATCACGGACTGTCGGGTTGCTCATCTGCCCCTGCGCTACCATTGCGCTCTGGACTGTTTTCTCACCACCTTAATTCTGTCTTCAATAAACCTGGTTTTCTGCACTTGCCTCTTCTGTTATCATTCCCCCTGTTACAACGGGTTCTGCGTTAGATTAGACTGAGAAAGGTTATGGCACTTACATTTTGATGTCCTACTGTTAGTTTAACTGCTCCTATTGTTCTCATTTGTAAGTCGCTTTGGATAAAAGCGTCTGCTAAATGAATAAATGTAAATGTTGTAGTTCCACTGAGGAAAAATTCTATTCATGCCTTGCTGTTGGAGAGGAAGAATTGTCTAAACTCGTTAAAACAAAACTCGTTGATCAAAATCAACAACATGTATGTTAGACCCTATATCGACTAAGCTACTAAAAGATATGTTTCCAGAAGTTATATATCCTCTTTAATTTTATTAATTATAATCATCTGGACACTTACCAAAAACTTTTAAGCTGGCTATGATTAAACCGCTTATTAAAAAATGCAACTTGTTCCTACAGAATTAGATCTTGAATCTACCTTTTCTGTCAAAGATACTAGAAAAGGTAGTATCCTCACAACTGTGTTCCTTTCTTGAAAGAAATGATATCTGTGAGGATTTTCAGTCAGGATTTAGACCGCACCATAGTACTGAGACAGCTCTCAGAGTTACAAATGATTTGCTCTTATCATCCGATCGTGGTTGTATCTCTCTATTAGTGTTACTCGATCTTAGTGCTGCATTTGATACTATTGATACTGAAACACATTCTTTTAAATAGACTTGATGATTATGTTGGAATTAGTGGAATTGTATTCGCATGGTTTAAATCATACTTATCTGACCGTTATCAGTTTGTAGCAGTAAATGAAGTTTCAGTATGGCAGGGTTCCTCAAACTCGGTCCTGGAGGGCTGCTGTCCTGCACAGTTTAGCTCCAACCCTGATCAAACACACCTAGCTGTGAGTTTCTAGTGATCCTAAAGACATTGATTAGCTTGCTCAGGTGTGTTTGATCAGGGTTGGAGCTAAACTCTGCAGGACAGCGGCCCTCCAGGACAGAGTTTGAGGAACCCTGCAGTATGGCGTACCACAAGGCTCAGTACTAAGACCGTTGCTGTTCACTCTGTACATGCTACCTCATCTCTTTAACCTGGCATACACATTATCATATTATCAATTTCTATAATTCAAATCATGTAAAATGATTATTAGGCAGCATAAATTAGGTCAGCCGAAATCAGGAACACTTCCTATAACACTTGATGTACTTGTTACATCATAAGAAGAATGGCATCTACGTTAATATTAGTCTCTTGGTTTATCATAAGTTTTCCATAGTCAGCCGGATCCGGGCCGTATCCAGATCTGATACAAGTCGACAACGCATCCCTGAAGTGACTTTGCTTAGTTGGGGACACTTAATATTCTTAATATTATTACTATAATATTATTGATATTACTTAATATTATCTGCCTGCATTGAAAACATTATATGAGAATTGAACTGAGCTGGACGATGACATCACTGTTTCTCCGGAGAGGCTGTATCGATAAATGAACCAAGGGTACATTTACACAATGGTTTACACCAAAGATGTACTGAGAACAGAATTTGTTTTTCTTCTGTACAGAAGACAATGTTATCAAAATTATCCCCATTCAAATGGATCCATGAAAACGCTAAAAACACTGTATTATGCTGCTGTAAAGAAAGTCTACGCACCCGCACACATACTCATTTAAACGTGTATGCCTAGAGACTAAACACGTAAATACTGTTCCGGAGGAGGAGCGACGAGGAGCGACAAGGGGCGAAGAGGAGCAAAGAGGGGCGACGAGGAGCGAAGAGGAGCAAAGAAGGGCGACGAGGAGCGAAGAGGAGTGACGAGGAGCGACGAGGAGCGAAGAGGAGCGTCGAGGAGCGACGAGGAACGACGACGAGCGATGAGGAACGCTGTGTTTGGAAAGACGAGCATGCTGGGGTAGAAGGAGAATGAGCGAGGAGAAACCAGAGCAAGAGTTAAGGCCGCTGAGCGCGAGCAATGACAAAAAGAAGATTTCAAAGGAATGATGTCAGGAATTTTTGTTTGTCAGGAATTTCGAAGCGAGGAGGAGAAAGATGGAGGTGAGTGCTGTTAGGACCCTTAATGAAGAAAAGCCTCCGCTTGCCTTTTTAATTACTCAACCAGGCCTGACGAGAGACCACAAAACCCTTCAGCCAGACAGACGTGCAGGAACAAAAATACTGAACAACTCGAGTTCACTCTCTCACACACACACACACACATCACATCACGCTCCACGGCTCCGGCACTGAGCTTCTGCTCGCATTTCACACACACACACACACACACACACACACACACGCTCTCTCACGCACACGCTCCACAGCTCCGGCACTGAGCTTCTGCTCGCATTTCACACACACACACACACACACACACACACACACACACACACACACACACACACACACACACACACACACACACACGCTCTCTCTCACACACGCACACGCTCCACAGCTCCGGCACTGAGCTTCTGCTTTCATCACACAAACACACACACACACACACACACACAAAAACACACTGTGTTTTTGTGATTTGTGAGGACATTCCATAGGCGTAAAGGTTTTTATACTGGACAAACTGTATATTCTATCCTCTTACACTAACCCTATCCCTAAACCTACCCATCACAGGAGACATTCTGCATTTTTGCATTTTTAATAAAACACTGCTTAGTATGTTTTTAAAGCCATTTTAAATATGAGTACTCAGGAAATGTCCTTATAAATCACGTTCAAGTTGTAATACCAGTGTAATACCCATGTTATTATACACATTTGTGTCCTCACAAATCACAAAAACAAGAGCACACACACACACACACGAGTTTCAGCTGTAGTTTTCTGCAGCATTTCTCTAACACTTTTTGTAATGTATGTTCATGTAGGTTTCTTAAATATAAGTGTATTCAGCGGCTCCTCAAGTACAAAATCATTAGTCATATTCAGGATCAAACATCAACACTTGCAGAAGTCTGGGGTTATCTGAGGGGTGTTCACTCATTTTCTGACTCACTGACACTTTGATTGTTTTTTCCTCACAATCTGTTTATGTGTCAACAGGTGCATTTATCTGATATCGGCTTTTCAGATCTTTATCACATCCTGAGCCTAAAGGCACAATCCATCACACAGATCCTTTAGCTTCTACTCTTAATCACGGGTTCTGATTTAAATTGAAGGATATGAGATATTCACAAACACTCGGTAAATAAGAGCCATTCAGCAGTGGCACTATCAGAGATCTCTTTATCACCATGATTCAAACAGGAACATCAATGGATCACAGGAGGAAAATGTGTCTGGAACAAGTGTGTTCCTGAGTGACAGCCTAGAACACACTTTATCTCTTCACTGTTTACTGTGCTTCTGCTGACCACATGTTAAACTCTTACTGAAGTGTGATCATTATTGTACTTCATTTAAACATCTGGAGCAACATCTCCCTCTTGTGGACAGTATGAAGAGGGTCAAAAATAAGAGCTTTGTGCAAAAATACTGTATATTTAAAAAAACTAAAAATTTTACTTTGGAAGAGACAGACTTTAAAAATATATTAAATGATGTCAAACTTTAAAGGGTTCAAGTGCTTTAAGCTTTTCTTGACAGTTTGTGGGAAACAGTTTCAAAAGTTTTCAAATCTCCTTGTTCCTCCGAGGAATGACGATCTTGCGATATGTTCGTCTCTCTGAGATGTTGCGTCGGACCTTCACGATCGGCTGAGGAGGAGTCTCTAACTCCAGAGACGGGCTGGAGTGCGATCTCTTCATCCCGGGGTCTTCCTCATCCTCCACGTCCATCACTCCCGTCCACAATCCCTCATCCAGCGCCATCAGCCGGTCTCCCACAGATGAGTCCGACAGCGTCTGCCAGGCCTCCAGCACCCTCAGATACACCTCGTAACGAGACTTCTGTGAAACACACAACAGATACAATTCGTAACAAGGCTTCTGTGAAACACACAACAACAGATACACCTCGTAACGAGACTTCTGTAAAACACAACAACAAATACACATCAAGACTTCTGTGAAACACACAACAACAGATAGACATCGAGACATCTGTGAAACACACTACAGATACAATTCGTAACGAGACTTCTGTGAAACACACAACAACATATACACCTCGTAACGAGACTTCTGTGAAACACACAACAACAGATACACCTCGTAACGAGACTTCTGTGAAACACACAACAACAGATACACCTCGTAACGAGACTTCTGTGAAACACAACAACAAATACACATCAAGACTTCTGTGAAACACACATCGAGACTTCTGTGAAACACACAACAACAGATACACCTCGTAACGAGACTTCTGTGAAACACACAACAGCAGATACACCTCATAACGAGACTTCTGTGAAACACACAACAACAGATACACCTCATAACGAGACTTCTGTGAAACACACAAAAACACATACACCTCGTAACCAGACTTCTGTGAAACACACAACAACAGATACACCTCGTAACGAGACTTTTGTGAAACACACAACAACAGATACACCTCGTAACGAGACTTCTGTGAAACACACAACAGATACAATTCGTAACGAGGCTTCTGTGAAACACACAACAACAGATACACCTCGTAACGAGACTTCTGTAAAACACAACAACAAATACACATCAAGACTTCTGTGAAACACACAACAACAGATAGACATCGAGACATCTGTGAAACACACAACAGATGCAATTCGTAACGAGACTTCTGTGAAACACACAACAACAGATACACCTCGTAACGAGACTTCTGTGAAACACACAACAACAGATACACCTCGTAACGAGACTTCTGTGAAACACAACAACATATACACATCGAGACTTCTGTGAAACACACATCGAGACTTCTGTGAAACACACAACAACAGATACACCTCGTAACGAGACTTCTGTGAAACACACAACAACAGATACACCTCGTAACGAGACGTCTGTGAAACACGGAAAAACAGATACACCTCGTAACGAGTCTTCTGTGAAACACACAACAGCAGATACACCTCATAACGAGTCTTCTGTGAAACACACAACAACAGATACACCTCATAACGAGACTTCTGTGAAACACACAACAACAGATACACCTCATAACGAGACTTCTGTGAAACACAAAAAAACACATACACCTCGTAACCAGACTTCTGTGAAACACACAACAACAGATACACCTCGTAACGAGACTTTTGTGAAACACACAACAACAGATACACCTCGTAACGAGACTTCTGTGAAACACACAACAGATACAATTCGTAACGAGGCTTCTGTGAAACACACAACAACAGATACACCTCGTAACGAGACTTCTGTAAAACACAACAACAAATACACATCAAGACTTCTGTGAAACACAAAACAACAGATAGACATCGAGACATCTGTGAAACACACAACAGATACAATTCGTAACGAGACTTCTGTGAAACACACAACAACATATAGACCTCGTAACGAGACTTCTGTGAAACACACAACAACAGATACACCTTGTAACGAGACTTCTGTGAAACACACAACAACAGATACACCTCGTAACGAGACTTCTGTGAAACACAACAACAAATACACATCAAGACTTCTGTGAAACACACATCGAGACTTCTGTGAAACACACAACAACAGATACACCTCGTAACGAGACTTCTGTGAAACACACAACAACAGATACACCTCGTAACGAGACGTCTGTGAAACACGCAAAAACAGATACACCTCGTAACGAGACTTCTGTGAAACACACAACAGCAGATACACCTCATAACGAGTCTTCTGTGAAACACACAACAACAGATACACCTCATAACGAGACTTCTGTGAAACACACAACAACAGATACACCTCATAACGAGACTTCTGTGAAACACACAAAAACACATACACCTCGTAACCAGACTTCTGTGAAACACACAACAACAGATACACCTCGTAACGAGACTTTTGTGAAACACACAACAACAGATACACCTCGTAACGAGACTTCTGTGAAACACACAACAGATATACCTCGTAACGAGACTTCTGTGAAACACACAACAACAGATACACCTCGTAACCAGACTTCTGTATGGAAGTAAATAATGCCAAATGTTTTTGAAACAAAAAGCCTGTTGAATTGCACTACTTGAAAAAAATATACATTGCATTAAACCTGCTTGTATTTTAATGCATTGTATTTTTACGATTTGCATTTTTATGGGCTGAAATTTAGCATGGTTGAATATTTAAGCTGTGAATATTTAAATTCAAAACATTCCAAACACATTTTCATTAGTAAAATTTCTATAATCCATATTCACCTTTCATATTTCACTTCCAAAATATTCAAACTGATTAAAAATACAACCTATAATATTCAACAGGCGGTTTTCGCTCCATTTTATTTCGCTTTGCAAATTCGCTTCCACAAATTCAGTGGTTCAAATTCGACAGTAAATTCAACGTTGACGTCCAGGAACTGCAGGAAAAGCAGTAGATTACCGAGCGTAATCTCCATCTGCTGTTAGTCTACCTCACCAGCAGGGGGTGCAAGCGCGTGTTGTTGACGAAGACCGAGCAACAGTTAGAGCAAGCCATTCATTCATAAAAACTCAATGTAAGTGTATCAGTGATTATTATCTTTTGTGTGAAATTCAGTGTCTTCACGATTACTTTTCCTGTGTAGCCTACATGCATCTGTACCTGAACGAGATTATAATGTTATTCCCCCGATGCGGATGTATACAGATCCAATGTTACATTTGAGTTCGACATAGGCTATCTATTGGTTGTTTAGTTGCCTCAAACTTATATTGCGGGGGTTGTGCTGCATGCAGTACTAGGGTTTCCCTCAGTACGTCAGGATTCCCCTGCTGGACATATAAAACGCCTAACGTAGCTTAATGGATTAATTCAGTGATATAAAAGTCCAAACTCGCAGGCAAGCAGAAGGACTCAGAATATGAACTTAACGCGCAGAGTTTAAAGCTGAGCGTTTCTCAGTAATACTGGCATAAGTTGGCTTGACATTGGACATTCGCACATTTAGGGACCGTCTCTAAAGTTACATACGACATTGGTATACACGTTTCTAACTTCAATAGCATTTGAAGAGAACGACTTGTTTCGACACACGAACGACACACGAAGTGTTCATGTAGGTGATTTCAGGCATAATGTGCAATTTATTCAAATAAAATTGAAGTTAGAAACGTTTAGGCCTATAGGACTACCAATGTTACTTTAGAGACGGTCCCTAAATATGCAAATGTCAAGCCAATTTTACATTTAGTCATTTAGCAGACGCTTTTATCCCAAGCGACTTACGTTACAGTTAAACTAACAATATAGGACAACAATATGAAAGTGCTATGATCCTTCCCAGATTAATCATGTATGTAGGAATGTTAACATGTATGTAGGCATACTTCCCCAATAAGGTGCGAGTTTGGTCTTTTATATCACTGTATTAGTCCATTAAGCTACGTTAAGCGTTTTGTCCTGATAGAAGGGGAATTCTTGAGATATTTAGGGAAACTGATTATAATCCCGTTTATGGTAGAAAAAGCTGATAACATGTAAGGCTACACAGGGAAAGTAACAATGAAGTTAATGAATTAAATATAAAAACAGCTTTTGTGCCTTTATCATCTTTTCCGCATATATTCTGACCCATATAATCATCACAAAAAACTTAATGCATGCTCATTTGTTGTAAATGAGTTTTTATGAATGAATGGCTTGCTCTAACTGTTGCTCGGTCTTCGTCAACAACACGCGCTTGCACCCCCTGCTGGTGAGGTAGACTAACAGCAGATGGAGATTATGCTCGGTAATCTACTGCTTTTCCTGCAGTTCCTGGACGTCAACGTTGAATTTACTGTCGAATTTGAACCACTGAATTTGTCGAAGCGAATTTGCAAAGCGAAATAAAATGGACCGAAAACCGCCTGTTGAATATTATAGGTTGTATTTTTAATCCGTTTGAATATTTTGGAAGTGAAATATGAAAGGTGAATATGGATTATTGAAATTTTACTAATGAAAATGTGTTTGGAATGTTTTGAATTTAAATATTCACAGCTTAAATATTCAACCATGCTAAATTTCAGCCCATAAAAATGCAAACCGTAAAAATACAATGCATTAAAATACAAGCAGGGTTAATGCAATGTATATTTTTTTCAAGTAATGCAATTCAACATGCTTTTTGTTTCAAAAAGTGGCATTATTTTACTTCCATACTTCTGTGAAACACACAACAGATAAACATTATAACGAGACTTCTGTGAAACACACAACAGATACAGGTCCTTCTCAAAAAATTAGCATATTGTGATAAAGTTCATTATTTTCCACAATGTAATGATAAAAATTAAACTTTCATATATTTTAGATTCATTGCACACCAACTGAAATATTTCAGGTCTTTTATTGTTTTAATACTGATGATTTTGGCATACAGCTCATGAAAACCCAGAATTCCTGTCTCAATTTTTTCATCCGACCTATTTAATCCGACCAATAAAAGAAGTGCTTTTAATAAATAAAAAAAAGTCAACCTTCAAATAATTATGTTCAGTTATGCACTCAATACTTGGTCGGGAATCCTTTTGCAGAAATGACTGCTTCAATGCGGCGTGGCATGGAGGCAACCAGCCTGTGGCACTGCTGAGGTGTTATGGAGACCCAGGATGCTTCGATAGCGGCCTTAAGCTCATCCAGAGTGTTGGGTCTTGCGTCTCTCAACTTTCTCTTCACAATATCCCACAGATTCTCTATGGGGTTCAGGTCAGGAGAGTTGGCAGGCCAATTGAGCACAGTAATACCATGGTCAGTAAACCATTTACCAGTGGTTTTGGCACTGTGAGCAGGTGCCAGGTTGTGCTGAAAAATGAAATCTTCATCTCCATAAAGCTTTTCAGCAGATGGAAGCATGAAGTGCTCCAAAATCTCCTGATAGCTAGCTGCATTGACCCTGCCCTTGATAAAACACAGTGGACCAACACCAGCAGCTGACATGGCACCCCAGACCATGCCTGACTTCAGGCATTTTGGCATTTCCTTCTCCCCAGTCTTCCTCCAAAATCTGGCACCTTGATTTCCGAATGACATGCAACCACTGAGCAACAGTCCAGTGCTGCTTCTCTGTAGCCCAGGTCAGGCGCTTCTGCCACTGTTTCTGGTTCAAAAGTGGCTTGACCTGGGGAATGCGTCACCTGTAGCCCATTTCCTGCACACACCTGTGCACGGTGGCTCTGGATGTTTCTACTTATATTCAAAATAATTAACCAAGCATTAATACCATTGATCAGCCCTACCAAACGTGGATGTTTTTTCACTAAGAAACAAACATTATGTTATTTGATTGATATTGTGAAGCTGCTTTGATGCAATTTATATTGTGAAAAGCGCTATATAAATACACTTGACTTGACTTGACTTGACTCCAGACTCAGTCCACTGCTTCCGCAGGTCCCCCAAGGTCTGGAATCGGTCCTTCTCCACAATGTTCCTGAGGGTCCGGTCACCTCTTCTCGTTGTGCAGCGTTTTTTCCTTTTTCACACTTTTTCCTTCCCACAGACTTCCCACTGAGGTGTCTTGATACAGCACTCTGGGAACAGCCTATTTGTTCAGAAATTTCTTTCTGTGTCTTACTCTCTTGCTTGAGGGTGTCAATGATGGCCTTCTGGACAGCAGTCAGGTCGGCAGTCTTACCCATGATTGCGGTTTTGAGTAATGAAACAGGCTGGGTGTTTTTAAAAGCGTCAGGAATCTTTTGCAGGTGTTTAGAGTTAATTAGTTGATTCAGATGATTAGGTTAATAGCTCGTTTAGAGAACCTTTTCATGATATGCTAATTTTTTGAGATAGGAATTTTGGGTTTTCATGAGCTGTATGCCAAAATCATCAGTATTAAAACAATAAAAGACCTGAAATATTTCAGTTGGTGTGCAATGAATCTAAAATATATGAAAGTTTAATTTTTATCATTACATTATGGAAAATAATGAACTTTATCACAATATGCTAATTTTTTGAGAAGGACCTGTACACATTGTAACAAGACTTCTGTGAAACACACAAAAACACATACACCTCGTAACAAGACTTCTGTGAAACACAACAACATGAAGCAGCCACGAGTTGTTCAGCCATGTACTCACTGAAAAAAATGCTTTTCGTAGTATTTTTGTCTTGTTTCCAAATATTGTGTGTGTGTGTGTGTGTGTGTGTGTGTGTGTGTGTGTTTGCATGTGTGTGTGAGAGTGAGTGAGTGCGTGTGTGTGTGTGTGTGTGTGTGTGTGTGTGTGTGTGTGTGTGTGTGTGTGTGTGTGCGTGTGTGCACCTCGTACTGCAGGTACTCCTCTCTCTGCCGGAGCTCCTCCTGTTCTCTGGCTCTGCTCTTCCGGCTCTCGAGCTGAAACTCCTCCTGGAGAACACACAGATCCCGCTGGAAGCTCTGCAACATGGACCCGTGCGACTGCAGCTGCTTCTCCTGGGGAAATACACACCGTCGAGAAGAGAAGCTATGAGAGATGCAGTGATGACAAACACACCAATACACACACGAGTGTTCAACGACTCTCTCACTTTAGTGAAACTAAAGAAATGAAGGAAGAAGGAAGCTGGGTTAGAGATGAAGAGCTGCGGTCAGAAGTAAACATCAGTGTGAAAGAGACGTTGTGTGTGGACCAATCACTGCGAGCGTCGACAGCCAATCAAAATCACCCAACTTAAAAGCGCACTACAGTTATGCTAACTTAACATTCACAGAACGCAACTGCAGTACGCTTAAAATAATAAAACAATCGTACCCTGCTTGGTGGCGTGCGCGCTGATATAGTTATTGTTCTTAGAGTGAGCGGGCCTTAAAGGGACAGTCATCATTTACTCTCCCTCATGTCATTCCAAACCCAGAAGATTTCCTTTCATCGAAATGAAGATGTTTGTCTTTTCATCATATAAAGCCACTGTCTCTTCAGAAGACTTGAACTAAACTGCTCCATTCACATGGATTTATTTTACCATCTCTTTATGAACATTTTGAGCAATCACAGATTTTCAACTGAGGGACATAAATCTCTCAGATTTCATCAAGACTATCTTCATTGTTTGTGTTCTGAAGATGAACAAAAGTTGTACGGGTTTGAAACTAACAATTGATGACAGAATTTAAATTTTTGGGTGAACTATTCGTTTAAGACATTGTGGGCCTTGGTGTAAGTGTGCGCTGTAGTCGGAGCCGATAGCCTCGTGGGCAGCGCAGGTATATCGTGCCGTTGGGCTTCAGGCGACCCGAGTAGTGATGGGTCGGTCATGAACGATAAACAAATATTTAATATGACTCGGGACTACCGAGTTGTCTCAGAGAGTGATTCGTTCATTTTGTGTTGACCGCGCATGCACAACTTCCTATGGGTTCTGTACCGGAAACATAAATGATCAGTTCGTCTTTCGAGTCTTCGGGTCTGATTCTTCTTTTGTATCAAGTCTTTCGTTCTTTTGTCACGTGACGTGATGTGACAGCGCTGCACACATAAATGACTTAATAATTCCCAAACTTTCTCATAAACAAGCGCTTAGTAAAACAAAATTAACAGTTAGGCCTACATGTTATCTTTCAATTTATAATTTTTTGAATTTCTGTCATTATGTTTCTTTTCCATATGAATGTGGTACTAAAGAGTTGGTAATCGGGAAAATCACTTTAATAAAGATACCTATGTATAGCCTAGGTGAACGTGATTTCACCAAGTACCACATGTTCCTGGATCAACATCTTTGTTGATCCTGGATCAACTTTCCAATCAACCAATCAGATTTGAGGGACAAGTTTACAGTTTATGTCAGGTTTAGGCTTAGAACCAGGGTGAGGTACTTAAACATCAGTGTTATTCACCTACCATTACCCTCTGATTTTAGGGAAAAGTTATGGGTAAGGTTAGGTTTAGGGGTAGGGATTTGGTAAGGAATACGTTTTGGGACAGGAATGTTGATCCAGGATCAACAAAATATGTTGTTCTTGGAACATGTCTTACTTGGCAAAATCACGGTGACCATATAGCCTAATAACAACATAGAGTTATGTGACATAAGACCGAACGACTCAAACCCGAAGACTCGAAACATGAACTAATCCATTCTGTATCCGGTACCGACTGCATAGCTCAGTTTATGAGGATCACGGGATGAACGAACGGCTCGGATCGGGAGGTGAGGTAAACTAACAGACTGCATAGCCTAAAGACCCAGATAAATGAATTAATATTTCTGTTTCTCATAATTTGGCCTTTTCCTTGCATTGCAATTTTTTTCTTATTCTAAATGTCATTAACATTTGATGTGTTTAGGGAATTTGGCTGTAAACATGTATCATTTTATACACATTCTGCCGAAATGAACGAAATGACTCGAAAAAAAGATTAGTTCATTTTGAGGAATGAGATTCAAAGATCTGAGTCAGTAAAATGATCCGAATATCCCACTACTACTCCTCATCCATAGAGAACTAACTTTAGCTCGGATAGACCTCTAGTGGTCGGGAGTATTTCCGTTGTGTTGTGAACTTATATTTGCTTTTTAAATTTTAATTTGTTGTGCACTACTGGGCCACCGTACCACCCGGACGTAAGAGAAGCGGATCAACGTTTACCAGCGTGAGATTGGACTGTGTCGCGGGTAAGATGGGCCGGCAGAACCTCTTCTGGGACCCGACTGCTGCAGGGAACGGTGGAGAAGAGTGAAGTGCGGAGACCAGGTTTATCCGGCCGATCCACGAGTTCATCTGCTCCGTGGACCTGAAGGACACACGACCATCACTCAGATCTGGCTGTTAATGCTTCTGAATCTGCACACACTAACGCAGGCTCGAACGCACACTCACTCACGCAGCCTCGAACGCACAAACACTCACGCAGCCTCGAACGCACACTCACTCACGCAGCCTCGAACGCACACACACTCACGCAGCCTCGAACGCACACTCACTCACACAGCCTCGAACGCACACACACTCACGTAGCCTCGAACGCACACACACTCACGCAGGCTTGAACGCACACTCACTCACGCAGCCTCGAACGCACACTCACTCACGCAGCCTCGAACGCACACTCACTCACGCAGCCTCGAACGCACACTCACTCACGCAGCCTCGAACACACTCACTCACGCAGGCTCGAACGCACACTCACTCACGCAGCCTCGAACGCAGACACACTCACGCAGGCTCGAACGCACACTCACTCACGCAGCCTCGAACGCACACACACTCACGCAGCCTTGAACGCACACACACTCACGCAACCTCGAACGCAGACACACTCACGCAGGCTCGAACGCACACTCACTCACGCAGCCTCGAACGCACACACACTCACGCAGCCTCGAACGCACACACACTCACGCAACCTCGAACGCACACACACTCACGCAGGCTTGAACGCACACTCACTGACGCAGCCTCGAACGCACACACACTCACGCACCCTCGAACGCACACTCACTCACGCAGCCTCGAACGCACACTCACTCACGCAGCCTCGAACACACACACACTCACGCAGCCTCGAACGCACACACGCTCACGCAGCCGCCCTCGAACGCACACACACTCACGCAACCTCGAACACACACACACACTCACGCAGCCTCGAACGCACACCCACTCACTCACGCAGCCTCGAACGCACACACACTCACGAACCCTCGAACGCACACTCACTCACGTAGCCTCGAACACACACTCACTCATGCAGCCTCGAACACACACACACTCACGCAGCCTCGAACGCACACTCACTCACGCAGCCTCGAACGCACACACACTCACGCAGCCTTGAACACACACTCACTCACGCAGCCTCGAACACACAAACACTCACGCAGCCGCCCTCGAACACAGGCACACTCACGCAGCCTCGAACACACTCACTCTCGCAGCCTCGAACACACACTCACTCACGCAGCCTCGAACACACACACACTCACGCAGCCGCCCTCGAACACACACTCACTCACGCAGCCGCCCTCGAACACACATTCACTCACGCAGCCCTCGAACACACACATTCACGCAGCCTAGAACACACACACTCACGCAGCCTCGAACAAACACTCACGCAGCCTCGAGCACACACTCACTCACGATGGCTCGAACACACTCACTCACGCAGCCTTGAACACACTCACTCACGCGGCCTCAAACACACACACACTCACGCGGCCTAGAACACACACACACTCACGCAGCCTCGAACGCACACACAATCACGCAGCCTCAAACACACACACACTCACGCACACACACACACTCACGCAGCCTCGAACACACACACAAACACTCACACAGCCTCGAACACACTCACTCACGCAGCCTCGAACACACGCACACTCACTCACGCAGCACGCAGCCTCGAACACACACACTCACGCTGCCTCGAAGACACACACACTCACATAGCCTCGAATGCAAACTCACTCACGCAGCCTCGAACACACACACACTCACTCACGCAGCACGCAGCCTCGAACGCACACTCACTCATGCAGCCTCAAACACACTCACGCACACACACTCACGCAGCCTCAAACACACTCACTCTCACTCACGCAGCCTCGAACACACTCACTCGCGCAGCCAGCAGCCTCGAACACACTCACTCACGCAGCCTCAAACACACTCACGCAGCCTCAAACACACACACACTCACGCAGCCTCGAACACACACTCACTCACGCAGCCTCAAACACACACACACTCACGCAGCCTTGAACACACTCACACTCACGCAGCCTCGAACACACACTCACTCACGCAGCCTCAAACACACACACACTCACGCAGCCTTGAACACACTCACACTCACGCAGCCTCGAAAACACACACACTCACGCAGCCTCGAACACACACACTCTCAATCAGCCTCGAACACACACACACTCACGCAGCCTCGAATACACACACACTCACGCAGCCTCGAACACACACTCACTCACGTAGCCTCGAACACACACTCACTCACGCCGCCTCGAACACACTCACTCACGCAGCCTCGAACACACACACACTCACGCAGCCTCGAACACACACTCACTCACGCAGCCTCGAACACACACACACTCACGCAGCCTCAAACACACTCACGCAGCCTCAAACACACTCACGCAGCCTCGAACACACACACACTCACGCAGCCTCGAATACACACTCACTCACGCAGCCTCAAACACACACACACTCACGCAGCCTTGAACACACTCACTCTCACGCAGCCTCGAACACACACACTCACGCAGCCTCGAACACACACACTCTCACGCAGCCTTGAACACACACACACTCACGCAGCCTCGAATACACACACACTCATGCAGCCTCGAACACACTCACTCACGCAGCCTCGAACACACACTCACTCATGCAGCCTCGCACACACTCACTCACGCAGCCTCGAACACACACACACTCACGCAGCCTCAAACACACACTCACTCACGCAGCCTCAAAAACACACACACTCACACAGCCTCGAACACACTCACTCACGCAGCCTCGAACACACACTCATGCAGTCACAAACACACACTCACTCACTCACGCAGCCTCGAACACACTCACTCACGCAGCCTCGAAAACACTCACTCACGCAGCCTCGAACACACACACACTTATGCAGCCTCGAACACACTCACTCACGCAGCCTCGAACACACTCACTCACGCAGTCTCGAACACACAATCACTAACGCAGCCTCGAACACACTCACTCACGCAGCCTCGAACACACAATCACTCACGCAGCCTCGAACACACACTCACTCATGCAGCCTCGAACACACTCACTCACGCAGCCTCGAACACACACACACTCACGCAGCCTCAAACACACACTCACTCACGCAGCCTCAAAAACACACACACTCACACAGCCTCGAACACACTCACTCACGCAGCCTCGAACACACACTCATGCAGTCACAAACACACACTCACTCACTCACGCAGCCTCGAACACACTCACTCACGCAGCCTCGAAAACACTCACTCACGCAGCCTCGAACACACACACACTTATGCAGCCTCGAACACACTCACTCACGCAGCCTCGAACACACTCACTCACGCAGTCTCGAACACACAATCACTAACGCAGCCTCGAACACACTCACTCACGCAGCCTCGAACACACAATCACTCACGCAGCCTCGAACACACACACACTCACGCAGCCTCCCTCGAACACACACTCACTCACGCAGCCTCGAACGCACACACTCACGCAGCCTTGAACAAACTCACTAACGCAGCCTTGAACACACTCACTCACGCAGCCTTGAACACACTCACTCACGCAGCCGCCCTTGAAGAAACACTCACTCACGCAGCCGCCCTTGAACACACACTCACTCACGCAGCCTTGAACACACTCACTCACGCAGCCTTGAAAACACTCACTCACGCAGCCTCGAACACACACACACTCATGCAGCCTCGAACATACTCACTCACGCAGCCTCGAACACACAATCACTCACGCAGCCTCGAACACACTCACTCACGCAGCCTCGAACACACAATCACTCACGCAGCCTCGAACACACACACACTCACGCAGCCTCCCTCGAACACACACTCACTCACGCAGCCTCGAACGCACACACTCACGCAGCCTTGAACAAACTCACTCACGCAGCCTTGAACACACTCACTCACGCAGTCTTGAACACACTCACTCACGCAGCCGCCCTTGAAGAAACACTCACTCACGCAGCCGCCCTTGAACACACACTCACTCACGCAGCCTTGAACACACTCACTCACGCAGCCTCGAACACACACACACTCACTCACGCAGCACGCAGCCTCGAACGCACACTCACTCACGCAGCCTCAAACACACACACACTCATGCACACACACACACACACTCACGCAGCCTCGAAAACATTCACTCACGCAGCCTTGAACACACTCACTCATGCAGCAAGCAGCCTCGAACACACTCACTCACGCAGCCTCAAACACACTCACTCACGCAGCCTCAAACACACTCACGCAGCCTCGAACACACTCACGCAGCCTCGAACACACACTCACTCACGCAGCCTCAAACACACACACACTCACGCAGCCTTGAACCCACTCACGCAGCCTCGAACACACACACTCACGCAGCCTCGAACACACACACTCACGCAGCCTCGAACACACACACTCTCACACAGCCTCGAACACACACACACTCACGAAGCCTCGAACACACTCACTCACGCAGCCTCGAACACACACACTCACGCAGCCTCGAACACACTCACTCACGCAGCCTCGAACACACACACACACTCAAGCAGCCTCGAACACACTCACTCACGCAGCCTCGAACACACTCACTCACGCAGCCTCGAACACACACACACTCACGCAGCCTCGCTCGAACGCACACACTCACGCAGGCTCGAACACACTCACGCAGCCTCGAACACACTCACTCACGCAGCCTCGAACACACTCACTCACGCAGCCTCGAACACACACACACACTCAAGCAGCCTCGAACACACTCACTCACGCAGCCTCGAACACACTCACTCACGCAGCCTCGAACACACACACACTCACGCAGCCTCCCTCGAACGCACACACTCACGCAGGCTCGAACACACTCACGCAGCCTCGAACACACTCACTCACGCAGCCTCGAAAACACTCACTCACGCAGCCTCGAACACACACACACTTATGCAGCCTCGAACACACTCACTCACGCAGCCTCGAACACACTCACTCACGCAGTCTCGAACACACAATCACTAACGCAGCCTCGAACACACTCACTCACGCAGCCTCGAACACACAATCACTCACGCAGCCTCGAACACACACACACTCACGCAGCCTCCCTCGAACACACACTCACTCACGCAGCCTCGAACGCACACACTCACGCAGCCTTGAACAAACTCACTAACGCAGCCTTGAACACACTCACTCACGCAGCCTTGAACACACTCACTCACGCAGCCGCCCTTGAAGAAACACTCACTCACGCAGCCGCCCTTGAACACACACTCACTCACGCAGCCTTGAACACACTCACTCACGCAGCCTTGAAAACACTCACTCACGCAGCCTCGAACACACACACACTCATGCAGCCTCGAACATACTCACTCACGCAGCCTCGAACACACAATCACTCACGCAGCCTCGAACACACTCACTCACGCAGCCTCGAACACACAATCACTCACGCAGCCTCGAACACACACACACTCACGCAGCCTCCCTCGAACACACACTCACTCACGCAGCCTCGAACGCACACACTCACGCAGCCTTGAACAAACTCACTCACGCAGCCTTGAACACACTCACTCACGCAGTCTTGAACACACTCACTCACGCAGCCGCCCTTGAAGAAACACTCACTCACGCAGCCGCCCTTGAACACACACTCACTCACGCAGCCTTGAACACACTCACTCACGCAGCCTCGAACACACACACACTCACTCACGCAGCACGCAGCCTCGAACGCACACTCACTCACGCAGCCTCAAACACACACACACTCACGCACACACACACACACACTCACGCAGCCTCGAAAACATTCACTCACGCAGCCTTGAACACACTCACTCATGCAGCAAGCAGCCTCGAACACACTCACTCACGCAGCCTCAAACACACTCACTCACGCAGCCTCAAACACACTCACGCAGCCTCGAACACACTCACGCAGCCTCGAACACACACTCACTCACGCAGCCTCAAACACACACACACTCACGCAGCCTTGAACCCACTCACGCAGCCTCGAACACACACACTCACGCAGCCTCGAACACACACACTCACGCAGCCTCGAACACACACACTCTCACACAGCCTCGAACACACACACACTCACGAAGCCTCGAACACACTCACTCACGCAGCCTCGAACACACACACTCACGCAGCCTCGAACACACACACTCACTCACGCAGCCTCGAACACACACACACACTCAAGCAGCCTCGAACACACTCACTCACGCAGCCTCGAACACACTCACTCACGCAGCCTCGAACACACACACACTCACGCAGCCTCCCTCGAACGCACACACTCACGCAGGCTCGAACACACTCACGCAGCCTCGAACACACTCACTCACGCAGCCTCGAAAACACTCACTCACGCAGCCTCGAACACACACACACTTATGCAGCCTCGAACACACTCACTCACGCAGCCTCGAACACACTCACTCACGCAGTCTCGAACACACAATCACTAACGCAGCCTCGAACACACTCACTCACGCAGCCTCGAACACACAATCACTCACGCAGCCTCGAACACACACACACTCACGCAGCCTCCCTCGAACACACACTCACTCACGCAGCCTCGAACGCACACACTCACGCAGCCTTGAACAAACTCACTAACGCAGCCTTGAACACACTCACTCACGCAGCCTTGAACACACTCACTCACGCAGCCGCCCTTGAAGAAACACTCACTCACGCAGCCGCCCTTGAACACACACTCACTCACGCAGCCTTGAACACACTCACTCACGCAGCCTTGAAAACACTCACTCACGCAGCCTCGAACACACACACACTCATGCAGCCTCGAACATACTCACTCACGCAGCCTCGAACACACAATCACTCACGCAGCCTCGAACACACTCACTCACGCAGCCTCGAACACACAATCACTCACGCAGCCTCGAACACACACACACTCACGCAGCCTCCCTCGAACACACACTCACTCACGCAGCCTCGAACGCACACACTCACGCAGCCTTGAACAAACTCACTCACGCAGCCTTGAACACACTCACTCACGCAGTCTTGAACACACTCACTCACGCAGCCGCCCTTGAAGAAACACTCACTCACGCAGCCGCCCTTGAACACACACTCACTCACGCAGCCTTGAACACACTCACTCACGCAGCCTCGAACACACACACACTCACTCACGCAGCACGCAGCCTCGAACGCACACTCACTCACGCAGCCTCAAACACACACACACTCACGCACACACACACACACACTCACGCAGCCTCGAAAACATTCACTCACGCAGCCTTGAACACACTCACTCATGCAGCAAGCAGCCTCGAACACACTCACTCACGCAGCCTCAAACACACTCACTCACGCAGCCTCAAACACACTCACGCAGCCTCGAACACACTCACGCAGCCTCGAACACACACTCACTCACGCAGCCTCAAACACACACACACTCACGCAGCCTTGAACCCACTCACGCAGCCTCGAACACACACACTCACGCAGCCTCGAACACACACACTCACGCAGCCTCGAACACACACACTCTCACACAGCCTCGAACACACACACACTCACGAAGCCTCGAACACACTCACTCACGCAGCCTCGAACACACACACTCACGCAGCCTCGAACACACTCACTCACGCAGCCTCGAACACACACACACACTCAAGCAGCCTCGAACACACTCACTCACGCAGCCTCGAACACACTCACTCACGCAGCCTCGAACACACACACACTCACGCAGCCTCCCTCGAACGCACACACTCACGCAGGCTCGAACACACTCACGCAGCCTCGAACACACTCACTCACGCAGCCTCGAACACACACTCACGCAGCCTCGAACACACACTCACTCACGCAGCCTCGAACACACTCACTCACGCAGCTTCGAACACACACACACTCACGCAGCCTCAAACACACACTCACTCACGCAGCCTCGAACACACACACACTCACGCAGCCTCGAACGCACACTCACTGACGCAGCCTCGAACGCACACTCACTCACTCAGCCTCGAACACACACACACTCACGCAGCCTCGAACGCACACACACTCACGCAGCCGCCCTCGAACACACACACACTCACGCAACCTCGAACACACACACACACTCACGCAGCCTCGAACGCACACCCACTCACTCACGCAGCTTCGAACGCACACACACTCACGCACCCTCGAACGCACACTCACTCACGCAGCCTCGAACGCACACACACTCACGCAGCCTTGAACGCACACTCACTCACGCAGCTTCGAACGCACACACACTCACGCGCCCTCGAACGCACACTCACTCACGCAGCCTCGAACGCACACACACTCACGCAGCCTTGAACACACACACTCACGCAGCCTCGAACACACAAACACTCACGCAGCCGCCCTCGAACACACGCACACTCACGCAGCCTCGAACACACTCACTCTCGCAGCCTCGAACATACACTCACTCACGTAGCCTCGAACACACACACACTCACGCAGCCGCCCTCGAACACACACTCACTCACGCAGCCGCCCTCGAACACACACTCACTCACGCAGCCCTCGAACACACACACTCACGCAGCCTAGAACACACACACTCACGCAGCCTCGAACAAACAGTCACGCAGCCTCGAACACACACTCAGTCACGCAGCCTCGAACACACACTCACTCACGCAGCCTCGAACACACAAACACTCACGCAGCCGCCCTCGAACACACGCACACTCACGCAGCCTCGAACACACTCACTCTCGCAGCCTCGAACATACACTCACTCACGTAGCCTCGAACACACACACACTCACGCAGCCGCCCTCGAACACACACTCACTCACGCAGCCGCCCTCGAACACACACTCACTCACGCAGCCCTCGAACACACACACATTCACGCAGCCTAGAACACACACACTCACGCAGCCTCGAACAAACAGTCACGCAGCCTCGAACACACACTCACTCACGCAGCCTCGAACACACACTCACTCACGCAGCCTCGAACACACTCACTCACGCAGCCTTGAACACACTCACTCACGCGGCCTCGAACACACACACATTCACGCGGCCTGGAACACACACACACTCACGCAGCCTCGAACACACACATACTCACGCAGCCTCAAACACACACACACTCACGCACACACACACACTCACGCAGCCTCGAAAACACACACACACACTCACACAGCCTCGAAAACACTCACTCACGCAGGCTCGAACACACGGACACTCACTCATGCAGCACGCAGCCTCGAACACACACACACTCACGCACACACACACACTCACGCAGCCTCGAACACACACACACACACTCACGCAGCCTCGAACACACTCACTCACGCAGCCTCGAACACACGCACACTCACTCACGCAGCAAGCAGCCTCGAACACACACACTCACGCAGCCTCGAAGACACACACACTCACGTAGCCTCGAATGCAAACTCACTCATGCAGCCTCAAACACACACACACTCACTCACGCAGCACGCAGCCTCGAACGCACACTCACTTACGCAGCCTCAAACACACTCACGCACACACACTCACGCAGCCTCAAACACACTCACTCTCACTCACGCAGCCTCGAACACACTCACTCACGCAGCCTCAAACACACTTACGCAGCCTCAAAGACACACACACTCACGCAGCCTCGAACACACACTCACTCAAGCAGCCTCAAACACACACACACTCACGCAGCCTTGAACACACTCACACTCACGCAGCCTCGAACACACACACTCACGCAGCCTCGAACACACACACTCTCAATCAGCCTCAAACACACACACACTCACGCAGCCTCGAACACACACTCACTCACGCAGCCTCGAACACACACTCACTCACGCAGCCTCGAACACACTCACTCACGCAGCCTCGAACATACACACACTCACGCAGCCTCGAACACACACTCACTCACGCAGCCTCGAACACACACACACTCACGCAGCCTCGAACACACTCAAGCAGCCTCAAACACACACACACTCACGCAGCCTCGAACACACACTCACTCACGCAGCCTCAAACACACACACACTCACGCAGCCTTGAACACACTCACACTCACGCAGCGTCGAACACACACACTCACGCAGCCTCGAACACACACACTCTCACGCAGCCTTGAACACACACACACTCACGCAGCCTCGAATACACACACACTCATGCAGCCTCGAACACACTCACGCAGCCTCGAACACACTCACTCACGCAGCCTCGAACACACACTCACTCACGCAGCCTCGAACACACTCACTCACGCAGCCTTGAACACACTCACTCACGCGGCCTCGAACACACACTCACTCACGCAGCCTCGAACACACACACACTCACACAGCCTCGAACACACTCACTCACGCAGCCTCGAACGCACACTCATGCAGCCTCGAACACACACTCACTCACTCACGCAGCCTCGAACACACTCACTCACGCAGCCTCGAACACACTCACTCACGCAGCCTCGAACACACAATCACTGACGCAGCCTCGAACACACACACACTCACGCAGCCTCCCTCGAACACACACTCACTCACGCAGCCTCGAACGCACACACTCACGCAGCCTTGAACACACACTCACTCACGCAGCCTTGAACACACTCACTCACGCAGCCTTGAACACACTCACTCACGCAGCCTTGAACACACTCACTCACACAGCCGCCCTTGAAGACACACTCACTCACGCAGCCGCCCTTGAACACACACTCACTCACGCAGCCTTGAACACACTCACTCATGCAGCAAGCAGCCTCGAACACACTCACTCACGCAGCCTCAAACACACTCACGCAGCCTCGAACACACTCACGCAGCCTCGAACACATTCACACTCACGCAGCCTCGAACACACACTCACTCACGCAGCCTCAAACACACACACACTCACGCAGCCTCGAACCCACTCACTCAGCCTCGAACACACACACTCACGCAGCCTCGAACACACACACTCTCACACAGCCTCGAACGCAAACACACTCACGCAGCCTCGAACACACTCACTCACGCAGCCTCGAACACACACACTCACGCAGCCTCGAACACACACACTCACGCAGCCTCGAACACACACTCACTCACTCACGCAGCCTCGAACACACTCACTCACGCAGCCTCGAACACACTCACTCACGCAGCCTCGAACACACACACACACTCAAGCAGCCTCGAACACACTCACTCACGCAGCCTCGAACACACTCACTCACGCAGCCTCGAACACACACCAACTCACGCAGCCTCCCTCGAACGCACACACTCACACCGCCTCGAACACACTCACGCAGCCTCGAACAAACTCACTCACGCAGCCTCGAACACAGTCACTCACGAAGCCTCGAACACACACTCACTCACGCAGCCTCAAACACACACTCACTCACGCAGCCTCGAACACACTCACTCACGGAGCCTCGAACACACACTCACTCACTCACGCAGCCTCGAACACACACTCACTAGCACTAGCATGGTTTAAATCATACTTATCTGACCGTTATCAGTTTGTAGCAGTAAATGAAGAGATGTCTTATCGATCACAAGTTCAGTATGGCGTACCACAAGGCTCAGTACTAGGACCGCTGCTGTTCACTCTGTACATGCTACCATTAGGACATATACAAATAAATTTGAATTGAATTGAATTGAATTAGGAGATATCATTAGGAAACATGGAATTAGCTTTCACTGTTATGCCGATGATACTCAGCTGTATATTTCTTCAAAACCTAACGAAACTTACCAATTCACAAAATTAACGGAATGCATAGCTGATTTAAAAAATTGGATGACTAGTAATTTCCTACTACTAAACTCTGAAAAAACAGAGATTCTAATTATTGGACAAAAAAACTTCCACACGTAATAACCTAGAATACTGTCTAACACTTGATGGCTGCTCTGTCAAGTCTTCGTCGTCGGTTAGGAACCTGGGTGTGCTCTTTGATAGCAATCTTTCATTTGAAAGTCACGTGTCTAGTATCTGTAAAACCGCATTTTTCCATCTTAAAATTATATCTAAATTACGACATATGCTCTCATTAACAAATGCGGAACAATTAGTTCATGCTTTCATGACATCAAGACTAGATTATTGTAATGCTCTACTGGGTGGATGCCCTGCACGCTTAATAAATAAACTACAGCAGGTCCAAAACGCTGCAGCTCGAGTTCTTACTAGAACCAGGAAGTATGACCATATTAGCCCGGTTCTGTCAACACTGCATTGGCTGCCTATTAAACATCGTATAAATTTTAAAATATTGTTGATTACTTACAAAGCACTAAATGGTTTAGCTCCGCAGTACTTGAGCGAGCTCTTAACGCATTATAGTCCTTCACGTCTATTGCGATCTCAAAATTCGGGCCAGTTGATAATACCTAGAATATCAAAATCTGCTGCTGTCAAAAGACTGCTGGCGGTAGATCCTTTTCCTATTTAGCACCAAAACTTTGGAACAGTCTTCCTACCATTGTCCGGGAAGCAGACACACTCTGTCGTTCAAAGCTAGACTAAAAACACATCTCTTTGACCTAGCATACACATAATATATTATAGACTTCTATAATTCAATGTTAGGCTGCATAGATTATGTCAGCCGGAACTGGGAACACTTCCCTTAAATCCTGATGTACTCGTTACATCATCATAAGAAGAATGGCATCTACGCTAATTTTAGTGTCTTTGTTTATCCCGAGGTTTTCCCGCTGCCTACCGGATCCAGGCCGTATCCAGATCTGACTAGGAGTTTTGCCTGGACCCGATGACAACGCAGTGCTGAAGTGCCAACTAGCCGCTCCCTATGGAGGATCCCTTTCCCACTCTACAGATAAAACGTTGTGATTCCGGTTCGCGTACCCACCCCGAAGTGATAAAATAAAACAAAATTCTGTATCAAATTACAGTTACTGTAAATCCGGCCTCTAGTTCATAAACGCCAGAGGAGAACTGGCCCCCGACTGAGCCTGGGTTCTCCCAAGGTTTTTTTTTTCTCCATTAGGTCACCTAATGGAGTTTTAGGTCACTTGATGGAGTTTTTCGGTTCCTTGCCACTGTTGCCTTTGGCTTGCCCAGTTGGGGATATTCAAATTAATTAACCAAGCATTAATACCATTGATCAGCCCTACCAAACGTGGACGTTTTTTTTCCACTAAGAAACAAACATTGTTATGTTATTTGATTGATATTGTGAAGCTGCTTTGTTGCAATTTATATTGTGAAAAGCGCTATATAAATACACTTGACCTGACTTGACTTGACACTCACTCACTCACGCAGCCTCGAACACACTCACTCACGCAGCCTCGAACACACTCACTCACGCAGCCTCGAACACACACACACTCATGCAGCCTCGAACACACTCACTCACGCAGCCTCGAACACACAATCACTCACGCAGCCTCGAACACACACACACTCACGCAGCCTCCCTCGAACACACACTCACTCAGGCAGCCTCGAACGCACACACTCACGCAGCCTTGAACACACACTCACTCACTCACGCAGCCTTGAACACACTCACTCACGCAGCCTTGAACACACACTCACTCACGCAGCCTTGAACACACTCACTCACGCAGCCCCCCTTGAACACACACTCACTCACGCAGCCTTGAACACACTCACTCACGCAGCCTCGAACACACACACTCACTCACGCAGCACGCAGCCTCGAACGCACTCTCACTCACGCACACACACTCACGCAGCCTCGAACACACTCACACTCACTCACGCAGCAAGCAGCCTCGAACACACTCACTCACGCAGCCTCAAACACACTCACGCAGCCTCGAACACACACACACTCACGCAGCCTCGAACACACACTCACTCACGCAGCCTCAAACACACACACACTCACACAGCCTTGAACACACTCACACAGCCTCGAACACACACACTCACGCAGCCTCGAACACACACACACTCTCACACAGCCTCGAACACACACACTCACGCAGCCTCGAACACACACTCACTCACTCACGCAGCCTCGAACACACTCACTCACGCAGCCTTGAACACACTCACTCACGCAGCCTCGAACACACACACACTCACGCAGCCTTGTAAACACACTCACTCACGCAGCCTCGAACACACTCACTCACGCAGCCTCGAACACATTCACCCACGCAGCCTCGAAAACACACACACTCACGCAGCCTTGTAAACACACTCACTCACGCAGCCTCGAACACACTCACTCACGCAGCCTCGAACACACACACACTCACGCAGCCTCCCTCGAACGCACACACTCACGCAGCCTCGAACACACTCACTCACGCAGCCTCGAACACACACACACTCACGCAGCCTCGAACACACACACACAATCACGCAGCCTCCCTCGAACACACACTCACTTACGCAGCCTTGAACACGCTCACTCACGCAGCCTCGAACGCACACACTCACGCAGCCTTGAACACACACTCACTCACGCAGCCTTGAACACACTCACTCACGCAGCCTTGAACACACACTCACTCACGCACCCTTGAACACACTCACTCACGCAGCCTCGAACGCACACACTCACGCAGCCTTGAACACACTCACTCACGCAGCCTCGAACACACACACTCATGCAGCCTCGAACACACACACACTCACTCACGCAGCCTCGAACACACTCACTCACGCAGCCTCGAACACACACACGCAGCCTCGAACACACACTCACTCACTCACGCAGCCTCGAACACACACTCACTCACTCACGCAGCCTCGAACACACACTCACGCAGCCTCGAACAGAAAGACTCTCCAGTCGGCCGTCTGCAGGCGGAACACGTGCGGGCGTTTGGTGTAGTTCAGGGCTCGCTCGGCCAGAGCGTGATGAACACTGACCACTTCCTCCGAGCTCTGGCAGTCCTTCCCGTAATCATCCTGGACACACACACACACACACAGCTCAACAATCTAGCTTTCACTGCTATTAGTATTGATGCTTTGGCAAGGTTGTATAAAAAGCAGTCATGCCACTAAAGCACAGCAAAAGATGACGACGTGTGTCATCTGTTTGTATTGACATGTTCGTCATCTCTGCGATCATCATCTCTGCGATCATCATCTCTGCGATTACCTTCTGCAGGTAAAGCACCATTCCCTTCAGCATGGCATAGAACGTCTTCCAGCTGCGCTTCCCCCACGGAGCTGCAAATCAGTGCAATTAGTGATCAGCGTTTAACATGTGCTCTAGGGAGGTCAAGATGGTCAAGTCATTGACTAGACAAAAAATGACTAGTTAGTTTGAGTTTGTGTCTAGCGTTTCCAGCGGTTCTAGACTGTGACTGTCAGCGGCTCGTGAACATGGTGACACTGTGTTTCTAAATACATCCACTGCCACTATAAGTTCATACTATCAAACAACATAATTTCTGTCTGGCTTCAGAGCAGTAATGCTTTTAGTATGCATTTTTTTTCGAGGACTGATAGATTTGTGGAATTAAAGGATATAGTTAATTATGCTTTGTATTTGTTGAATATTGATCTGTTAAGCTACCGCAGCAAAGAGATCAAGGGGGAAATTTAGTAGGGCTGGCCTCCAATAGTCGACTAGAAGAGGTTAGGTCGACCAAAAGATAATTAGTTGGTTAGTCACAGACAAAAACTCCACAGGAAGTGGCGAAATCACACAGGCTGTGACGGCAGAACGTTAACGGCAACCCTAACAGCAAACATGTCTAGCACTAAGCTTATCATTTAAGCAGCAGCAACTTTACAAGTCCGCTCTCTAATGCTAACCTAGATAAGTGTACGCTATTATTAGGTGCATATCTGTGCTTGTGTTAAAATACTCCGTCATTTTTGGTCATACATATAAAAGTAATGCAAACTGTAAAGGGTCTACTTTTATTTCTGTAAACTCACAATAACAACAGAACATTGTGCCTTTGTAAAATAAAGAAAACAGAATGCGTTTTCTGCTGTCCCGGTTTTAGTGACCCGAAACTCAATATGAGAAATATACTGTATCTATAGAAAGCTTTATATGTCTACTTTTAAATGAACTATTTCAAATGAAAAATAAGTATTCTCAGATTATGTAATCCGTATAAAACCTGCGTTTCCACTAATGCAGAGATGACGAGTCTGCAGCGTCAACCTAATCTCTGCAGCCGAACACACACAAAACATTATCAACAAATAATTCAAATGTTTTGACTGTCTCCCATTCATAATCATTACGTTTGCCGGTGCACTGTGGCAAGCTTTAAGTGTGTGTTTCAGCGCTGATTAGGCTATGAATTATATAGGCAATTAAAAGCTCAATATTATGATTTATGGCTTTATTAATATAAACGTGCGATTAGTTGAATAATCGCTTAAATGGACGGCTACTAGTCAACTAGAAAAATATTTAGTCGAGGGCAGCTCTAGATGCAAGATATAATAAACGTATAATAATAATCAAACAATTAAAATATACTCATATTGAACACTTGTAATTCTGGCCGCATCTGAAATGGGTAATATCATTGACATTACCTGAGAAGTCACAGTAAATAAATGTCCCCCACCAATGTCAAAATCAAACCTTTGCTCTGGAAAGAAATGCGTCTGAACGTTGTCTGGTGAACATGGCCTCTTTAAGACCAACTACTGCATGTAGCTTTGATCAAAACTGTACATGAGTCTTGTCTTTATCCACACTGTGACTCACTGCGTTTGCCATCAATGTCTGCATGTGCTTTACGCTTTAAAAAGCCTTTCTGGAACACGGTGGCCTTCCTATCGTGAGGGAGATCCTGGAAGGGGTTACTCTTCGATCGCAGGAGCCCGTCCTGGTCCAAGTTCTGCTCGTGCATCAGGGATTTAGCCAGAACCTCATCCTCTCTGGGAACAGAGATAAAGCAGATAAAGCAGCAGATCAGAAGTCAGATCAGCACTGCAGGTTGTGTTACTCACATGGCCCACTGAAGCGGATCGCTCTTGATGGAGCTGTAGAGACTCTGCAAGAGACAGAAGAAACCGAATCACTACTGACCACCACAGCAGTGAAGCTTATAATGCAACACGTGAAGATTCACAAACATACCTTCAGACAGTCCTTGTTGAAATTCTTGCCTCCATTCATGCCGTCCAGATTTGACACAAATTCCACCATGGACATGGGCTTCCCGACATTCTGACGACACAAGTAAAGGATTGCTCTTACAAAGATCAATTGACATCACAAATGCACTCCTCGTTTAAACGTTTGGGGTCTAAACTAACCCTTTTTCTATGTTTGTAACACGTAAGACTCACCACTGCACACCTCTGCTTGCTTAGTTGGGGACACTTAATATTCTTAATATTATTGATCAGCCTGCATTTACAACATTGCATGAGAACTGAACTGAGCTGGACGATGACGTCACTGTTTACTCTAGTGCTGCTGTATCGATAAATGAACTAAGCGTACGTTTACACGACAACGATGTACTGAAAATGGGAACGTTTTTTTCTCTGTACAGATGAAAAAATGATCAAAATGCGAAATACAGCGAAAACGGCTAAAAACGGTGTATCATTCATGCCAGACAAGTAATTGGCGATGTCACTTTGTAAAGAAAGACTATGCACCCGCACACATACACATTCAAACGCACATGCCTAGAGACTAAACACGTACAAACAATGTTGCTTTACAAACAATCTGTGTTGTAAAAAGCGCTATAAATGAAGGAGACGTGACTCACCTGTCCGTGCAGGTCTGAGTTGAGCAGCATTACGGCACAGGTGAGTGTGAGCACGGATCCTGCTGAGGACAATCCCTCAGGATTACACTGCTGGAAACGAGAGGAGAAGCGCTGCAGGACTCTCTCGCGCTCCTGAGTCTCACCCGTCAGAACAACCACCTTCAGAAACGACCTGAGAATCAGGAAGAGCCCAAAAGCACTTGAACGATCTCTTGACGGAGATGCATGTCCTCACTGGTCAGATTTATTGGGAATGAGAAGCCTACCGCAGCGCTTGCTCCAGAGTCTGGTTGGTGAAGTCGAAGAACTTGAGGTACTCTTCCCCAACAGCACGACTGAACTCGTTGCTATCAAAAGAACAGGCAAATGAGAAGATTTGGTCGAAACACAAATAGTTTCATAAACTTCATCAATGCCAGGTAAAGACTTACTCTTTGTCCAGATGCCTGACCACATCTGTGCGCTGAAACCCGTCCAGTCTGTAGAGCCTCTCAGCCAAGCGTTGAGCCTCGGGCAGGTTCCCCACCTCAGCACTGCCGTTCATGCAGCGACCCACGGGGTTAGTATCCGGATCCTCCACTGATGTCATATGCTGCTCTGATGTCATACGCTTCTGTGATGTCATACGCTGCTCTGATGTCATATGCTGCTCTGATGTCATATCCTCCTCTGATGTCATACGCTGCTCCGATGTAATATCTTCTTCCGCCACATGTGGCCGGTCACTGGACTCTGATTCTGGCGTCTGCTGGCAGGGTTTCTGCTCATCGGAACACCGGACCCGCTCCGGGGATTCCCGCTCGTCTGGCTCTCTCGACTCAGACTCTTGTTCTTCTGCTGGGAGCCCGTTTTCAGGCTCAACCTTTTGCTCTGAGTTTACCAGCTGTTCTCTATATTTCGCTCGGTCTAAGCTATGAATGTCATTACTCTGGCTCATCTCTGTCACTGTAACGGATGTACTCTTCTTGTGTGGCTCTTGTGTCAGTGTTGATTCCTCGAGGTCCACCGAGCCGTTGGTGAGGTCCGACAGCGGCTCAGGCTGATCAGTGATGGTGTTCTGTGGCTGATCCGACCGGACCGCTGGAGGACTGGACTCTTCCTTCTCCACAACCTCAGGTTCTTGAATCAGATCCTGAGTACCGGTTCTTGCATCTGCTGATTCTCCGTTGACTTCGGTCTCAGTCCACTCTCCTGTTTGCTCTTCACTGCCTGAATCTGTGCTTTCCTCATGGGTGAACAGCATTCTGGGAAGGACTAACATGCCGGGTTCCTCCTGTTCTTGCGACTGTGAGCTGTCTTGAATTGGTCGAATCTCTGAGTCTCTTGTGTCCATACGGATCTGAGCACCATCAGAAAGATCAAAATGCTCTTCAGGCACATCTGCTCTGGAATCTGATGGAAAAAGCACAGATGAAGACTTATATGAGAGATTTCAGAAGAACACTTCAGTGTTCTCATAGTATTGTGGTTTCTTTTTTTAAAAACACAAAAAAGCCCTCCAGAACAACATCCAGTCCAAACCTCTAGGAATGTAAAGGCTGATGGGAAACTGGTGTGCATGTGAACATATTTTAAAGGTTATGCAACGAGACACTTGAAGAGGAAGCCAAATCCACTGACTTAGCAAACAGCTCAACATTCACAGCTGACAAACACATGGCCATTTCACACCCGCCAAACAATCACTAACCTAACCTATGTACAATATGATTTAAAGCACTCTTTTAATTTAAATCACATCAGCTTTAAGCATTGAGACGTTACCTGTGATATCTGCAGAAGATAGGGAGGACTCCTCATTTAAAGCTTCCATCTGTGTTTGTGAATCTGATTTCTGTGTATCACATACCTGTCGGGGGAAAAACATCAGAACAGATTCACTTCACCCAAACATTCAGCATTTTTGGTCAAATCTAAACCAACTCATTCAAACAAACTCTTCTTTAAGTTTTTCCAGGCCTAAATGGTACACTAAAAATGAATCTTTTAGTTTCAAAAGCTGTTCCTCTAAGGTACGAATATATTAAACCACATTCTAAAGTGCACACAAATATAAAGAAAGCAGGTCCCCGGTTACTGACACAAAAACATGTCTACCAGAGAAACCACAAGGCCCTTCCGCTGCTCGGCTCACATATACAGTACCTGGGAAGAAGCAAGTCTGACGTCCTCTTCTGGCTCGGCTTCAGCCGGCAAATCAAACATGGCGTCCTGATTCGGGATATAATTGAGGTCTTCGGATGGCAGATCCAAGGTCCAGTCAAACGCTGGTCCATCCGCGTAGTCCAGTTCAGGATGGGATCCAGGAGATGGGCGTTCTGCGGGAGTCTCTGGAGTTTCAGGAGCGTCCCACGGCACTGTGGCATGAGAGAGAGGAGAGACCGGGAACACGGTCGGTGAGAGATCAGACACATCCAGACCCATGAGCCCGTGATCAGACACATCCAGACCCACGATCTTGTGATCGGACACATCCAGACCCACGAGCCCGTGATCGGACACATTCAGACCCACGAGCCTGTCATTGGACACATCCAGACCCACGAGCCTGTGATCGGACACATCCAGACCCACGAGCCCGTGATCGGACACATCCAGACCCACGAGCCCGTGATCGGACACATCCAGACCCACGAGCCCGTGATCGGACACATTAAGACCCACGAGCCCGTGATCGGACACATCCAGACCCACGCTCTTCATAGAGACGCCCTCGTCCTCCTGCTTCATTCTCTCGATGTACTGCTGGGCCTCCAGGTAAGGCTCAGATTCCTGACAGTCTACTATATTCTCCATAGTCTTCTCATTCAGATGGTCATGATCAGAAGTTTAGGAAGAGCTTGTGTTCAGTCTTTGTCCTCAGTGATGAGTAGGCCGTCCATTTTGAGATCAACTTTTAGAAACACTGTTTCCTCCCACGCAGAACAAAATTTTCAACCAACAAGCTCCAAGAGACTGAAAGAGATTTCAGAAAACAAATGACATCTGTATCATCATGAGCATTCATTCCATACAACATGTAATCAAACATTTAGAGTATGAAAACATAAGACTCATTTCAGCCTGAGGTGCATCCGTAGAGATAAAACATTTTATTAGCCATCATATCTATGCCGCTCTGACACCACAAAACCACCACAACTTACAGCCGTGTGTGTGAGAACGCTGAATCTCTCATTTCTGCTATTTTAATGGAAGGTCTGCAGACCAGCTGCTTGAGTTCAGCATTTACACAAAAGAAAATATAAATGGCACATTGCAATGAACATCTGTGAAGTCATGCAAGATGTAGGACAGGTTTATTTCCATATTATGAATTTCTCATTATGTCCAAACGACAGGACCAGAGTGAGTGTTTGCAGTATTGAAAATAGTCTGTCAAAACCAGCCACAGAAATGAGCAATGAATTAATTTTTACATGTCATTCATGAAATCCCCCATAAGCTGGTTTGCATGTTCGCATTGCCCTCACAAGCAGCACACGATCAATGAGGTGATTTATAAAATCTAATGTGAAGATGGTTTCAGAGAAGTGTAGAGAATGAAGCTCACCTCAGCCGTGTCCTTCAGTAAAGCCCCTGAACTCTTTTACAAGACTCACAGGGCGGATGTGCTCTGCTATGAGTTTTGCTCAAGAAGCACTGAGACACATTTACACTTCCTGACCACAAACAACTTCCACTGACAGAGAGAGAGAGAGAGAGAGAGTAGAGACAAAGAGAGAGAGAGAGAGTGAGAGAGAGTGTTTATGTGTGTGTGTGTTAAGAGTGAGATTAAGACAGACACTGTTAAATGGAGAACAGTAAACCGTTTTCTTGCAGTTCAGAATTACTATAAACATCATCTTGAACATAAGCACTCTAACCCTGACAGACTGATGAAACACCAACTGACCCTGATAGAGAGAGATCAGCGCATCACTTCCTGCTGCTCCTCACATCACCTCACACTTCCTGTGCTGTAGATCAAGAACATATGAAAATGCCAGATTATCATGTTTCTTCCAGTGACATAAACTGAGTCATTATAACACAGTTTAATCTTCATATCTGATCATATGTGAAGGTCAGACTGTTTAAACAACAACACTTTAAAAACTATATTCACTAAAGTTAGAAACGCACAGTTTGTTAAAAAGTCAAGTCAAGTCACCTTCATTTATACAGCACTTTTAATAATATAGATTGTTTCAAAGCAGCTCAAATTGACCTCAACAAATTACTTGTCTGGACTAAAACATGTATAATACAGAATTTTGTTTCACTTCGCGTAGCCATGTGAACTGGGACTATTTTGACAACGTTTACTTGTGCAGAAGTGAAGTTAAGGAGGCGATACACAATCATGTTTCAGAATGCTTGAGTCTCGTGTTTGATTCGTGTGGAATCAGTGTTGAAATACAGCAATATTTGTACTTCAGGACTGCGTTGTTGTTATGTCCAAGCGCAGGTCCTTCGTCAAATTGTGAGTGTGTCCAGGCGTAGGTCCTTCGTCAGATTGTGAGTGTGTGTGTGTGAGTGTGTTCTCGCTCGTTCTCGCTTCTCACAAGACTTCCTATTTCCAACTTACCGGGACATTAGTCCCCATGTTGCAAGGTTGGTTTTCCACCTGGGAACGCTGGGGGGAGCGGGGAAAGTCACCATTTTCACCGGAACAGGTTGTTTAACCATCTAAATGGTTTTTAAACTGTTTTATTAAGTTGAAATAGTTGCCAAGTTCTCCTTTAAGGCCTCTCTGTATGCAGTTGTGGTCTCTCTCCATGAAATGCGAAATACCTCTAGTTTAGTTTTCTACCAGTTGCGCTCCATTTTTCTGGCTGCTCTCTTAAGGGCCTGAGTGTATTTGTGTGTGTGTGTGTGTGTGTGTGTGTGTGTGTGTGTGTGTGTGTGTGTGTGTGTGTGTGTGTGTGTTTGTGAGTGTGCTCGTTGTACCACGGCGTTGGACTATTATCTTTAATCTTCTTTAAGCTCAACGGAGCAACTGCGTGTAAAGTGCTGAAAAAGAGAGAGTTAAAAGTTTCTGTTGCAATATCAAGTTCTTCTAAGATATCCTGGATGCTGAGATGATGAAACTGATTAGGAAGATTATTTATAAAGCAATCTTTAGTGGCAGAAGTTATAGGTCTAACATATTTATAACACGGAGTCGGCTTTGCAGCCTTGGCTAAATGTAATTTACATGAGACTAGATAATGGTCTGAGATGTCATCGCTCTGCTGCAGAATTTCAACGGCATCAACATCTATTCCATGTGATAATATTAGATCTAGAGTATGATTACGACAATGAGTGGGTCCTGACACATGTTGTCAAACTCCAATTGAGTTAACAATGTCTTTAAGTATGAATCCCAATGCATCTTTTTCTTTATCTACATGTATATTAAAATCACCATCAATTAGGGCTTTATCTGCAGCCAGTACTAACTCTGATAGAAAATCAGCAAATTCTTTGATAAAGTCTGTATGGTGCCCTGGTGGCCTGTATACAGTAGCCAGCACAAAAAAACACACAATATTAATGTGTTTTCAGTCTAATAAATCATGGATCATTATTTAATTATTTAAGTGTTTTCTTTTATCCTTCTCGAAATGCACAGATCATTAAAAAGAAGCTGATCAAATCTATGTGCTGCGAGACGATGCGCAAAAGAGCATTTCTTCACATGCACAGCTTCAGCTCAGTGACTCTCTCAGCCTCGCTCAGCTCTGGACACACACACACACACACACACACACACACACACACACACACCCCTAAACATACCCATCACAGAAAACTTTCTGCAAATTTTACATTTCCAAAAAAACTCATTCTGTATGATTTATAAGCTTGTTTACTCTATGTAGGTCTCCCACTGTGACACGAGTCCCCATGAGTCTGTGTATTCAGGTTGAAGCCCCCACTGGGAAAGAAAAACATGAACACACACACACACACAATCACAATCCGATGTAGGACCTGCACCTGGACACACGCAAATACACACACACACTCAAAATCTGATGAAGGACCTGCACCTGGACACACACTCACACACACACACACACACACACACACACACACACACACACACACACACACACACACACACACACACACACACACACACACAATCTGATGTAGGACCTGTACCTGGAAACACACACACACATACACACACAATCTGATGTAGGACCTGTACCTGGACAGACACTCACACACACTCGCGCACACACACACACACACACACACACACACACACACACACACACACACTCACTCACTCACTCACAAAAACGAAGCGCTTTTAAATCTAGGTAAAAAACGACTCCGCAAAAAGAATAAATGAAATGCTTTCTTAAAAAGGCAAAAGAACGCATGCATGTTTTCTTAATATGACAATTAAAAACCAATAGACTGAAGACAACGCGGGACATTTTCTCAATATGCGACATGCGGGACAAGGGGTGAAAATGCTGTGCGGTACAACGCAAAGTGGGACGGGTGGTCATCCTAACTAGCTGTCAAAAATGTAAGGCACATTTTCGGGTGTAGTTCTCCTCCAGGCCTGGGGGGGCAGCGGTGAGTTTGGGTGTAGTTCTCTCCATGCCTGAGGGGTGCAGCAGTGAGTTCGGGTGTAGTCCTCTCCAGGCCTGAGGGGTGCAGCGGTGAGTTCGGGTGTAGTTCTCTCCAGGCCTGAGGGGTGCAGCGGTGAGTTCGGGTGTAGTTCTCCTCCAGGCCTGAGGGGGGCAGCGGTGAGTTTGGGTGTAGTTCTCCTCCAGGCCTGAGGGGTGCAGCAGTGAGTTCGGGTGTAGTCCTCTCCAGGCCTGAGGGGTGTAGCGGTGAGTTTGGGTGTAGTTCTCTCCATGCCTGAGGGGTGCAGCAGTGAGTTCGGGTGTAGTCCTCTCCAGGCCTGAGGGGTGCAGCGGTGAGTTCGGGTGTAGTTCTCTCCAGGCCTGAGGGGTGCAGCGGTGAGTTCGGGTGTAGTTCTCCTCCAGGCCTGAGGGGGGCAGCGGTGAGTTTGGGTGTAGTTCTCCTCCAGGCCTGAGGGGTGCAGCAGTGAGTTCGGGTGTAGTCCTCTCCAGGCCTGAGGGGTGTAGCGGTGAGTTTGGGTGTAGTTCTCTCCAGGCCTGAGGGGTGCAGCAGTGAGTTCGGGTGTAGTTCTCTCCAGGCCTGAGGGGTGTAGCGGTGAGTTTGGGTGTAGTTCTCTCCGGGCCTGAGGGGTGTAGCGGTGAGTTTGGGTGTAGTCCTCTCCAGGCCTGAGGGGTGTAGCGGTGAGTTTGGGTGTAGTTCTCTCCAGGCCTGAGGGGTGTAGCGGTGAGTTTGGGTGTAGTTCTCTCCAGGCCTGAGGGGTGCAGCAGTGAGTTCGGGTGTAGTCCTCTCCAGGCCTGAGGGGTGCAGCGGTGAGTTCGGGTGTAGTTCTCTCCGGGCCTGAGGGGTGCAGCGGTGAGTTCGGGTGTAGTTCTCCTCCAGGCCTGAGGGGGGCAGCAGTGAGTTTGCGTGTAGTTCTCCTCCAGGCCTGAGGGAGGCAGCGGTGAGTTCGGGTGTAGTTCTCCTCCAGGCCTGAGGGGGGCAGCTGTGATTTTGGGTGTAGTTCTCCTCCAGTCCTGAGGGGGGCAGCGGTGAGTTTGGGTGTAGTTCTCCTCCAGGCCTTAGGGGGACAGCGGTGATTTTGGGTGTAGTTCTACTCCAGGCCTGAGGGGGGCAGTGGTGAGTTTGGGTGTAGTTCTCCTCCAGGCCTGAGGGAGGCAGCGGTGAGTTTGGGTGTAGTTCTTTCCAGGCCTGAGGGGTGCAGCAGTGAGTTCGGGTGTAGTCCTCTCCAGGCCTGAGGGGCGCAGCGGTGAGTTCGGGTGTAGTTCTCTCCAGGCCTGAGGGGGGCAGCTGTGATTTTGGGTGTAGTTCTCCTCCAGGCCTGAGGGGGGCAGCGGTGAGTTTGGGTGTAGTTCTCCTCCAGGCCTGAGGGGGGCAGCGGTGAGTTTGGGTGTAGTTCTCCTCCAGGCCTTAGGGGGACAGCGGTGATTTTGGGTGTAGTTCTACTCCAGGCCTGAGGGGGGCAGTGGTGAGTTTGGGTGTAGTTCTCCTCCAGGCCTGAGGGAGGCAGCGGTGAGTTTGGGTGTAGTTCTTTCCAGGCCTGAGGGGTGCAGCAGTGAGTTCGGGTGTAGTCCTCTCCAGGCCTGAGGGGTGCAGCGGTGAGTTCGGGTGTAGTTCTCTCCAGGCCTGAGGGGTGCAGCGGTGAGTTCGGGTGTAGTTCTCTCCAGGCCTGAAGGGTGCAGCAGTGAGTTCGGGTGTAGTCCTCTCCAGGCCTGAGGGGGGCAGCCATAGACATAATAAATACATAGACGCCCTATTGGCCGCTTTGGAGCGTTGCTGCGATACGTCAACGTGTCCGGCATTTTGCGGAGGGCAAGACTGCGCTGTGAACAAATGCCAGTAAACGGGTGAGCTGCGGTTTTTCTGCATAAAAACAATAATAACGTTTACATTTATCAGCAGATTTCAGTGGTTTGCACGTGGTATACGTTACTATTACTAATTATATAATTACCAAATACAACCAGAAAAAAATGTTCAGTCTTGTTTGTTAAAGGTAATTCCCCGAGACCTGTTTTCAATTGTGTGGCGGCTTGTACAGCCCCAAGCAGCGCACGAAACAGGCATTTTTCTCAATTCCCATAATGAGAGGTATGGGCAAGTTGCCCTCCTTGATGTGGCGGCGCCGTTGACGTACGCTCCAGCAGCCAATAGGGTGTCTATGTATTTATTATGTATATGGGGGCAGCGATGAGTTTGGGTGTAGTTCTCCTCCAGGCCTGAGGGGGGCAGTGGTGAGTTTGTGTGTAGTTCTCATCCAGGCCTGAGTTTGTTGGCGCTCGCGGTGGTTCTCCGGTCACTGCAGCAGCAGCTCCGTGTGTTTGTCGAAATGGCGAAGTTTGGCGATTTAAAAGCTTTTCTTGAATCTTCATTAAATGAAATATTTCGTGTGACTGTCAGTGACATCCTGGATTCAGTGGAACAAACTGTCAGCGAATATCAGCATAAGATTCAGAGAATTGAGTCCGAGAACGATGATCTGAGAAAACGACTTTGTGCAAAAGAGAAAAGGACAAATCATATCAAAACAGGTGCGTGAAACTCTGAAAATGATATCCGATGAAATATTATATTTTGTATATAATATACAACTGCGTTGTTGTTTGTCTTATAAATGCAAATAAATATGCTGTTCACAAAAAACGCAAACTCGTTTTATTCTTTCAATGATCTTTTCATAAACGCGTCTGATAAACGTAAATGATATAACGTACGACAAGAGGGTGAAATGTTATTTTATAAAAACAAATTAATTCAGTGAAACATCCTAAGTTGTCATTGTTGTAAAACAGAAATAGTTTGTAGTTCCCTTTCGCAGGTTCTCAACACTGCGTCGCTATGGGAACAGCCGGTGTGACGGCTGTCTGAAGCCCCCATCCACGGTATTCCTGCGCCCCATGAAGCTTTGCGGGAATTATGGGTGTAACTTCCGTTAAGCTGTAAGCAATCAGTGAAAGACTAGCTCTGTGGATGCAATAATATATATATATTTAAACCGTGTACAATGACATATTATTCTACTCACCCTTCAACCATTGAACATTAAAAGGACATATTTTAATAAAAGGACATATAAAATAAAACAAAATTTTGTATCAATTTACAGTTACTGTAAATCCGGCCTTTAGTTCATAAACGCCAGAGGAGAACTGGCCCCCACTGAGCCTGGGTTCTCCCAAGGTTTGTTTTTTCTCCATTAAATCACCTGATGGAGTTTTAGGACACCAGTGGGTCACTTGATGTAGTTTTAGGACACCAGTGGGTCACCTGATGGAGTTTTAGGACACCAGTGGGTCACCTGATGGAGTTTTAGGACACCAGTAGGTCACCTGATGGAGTTTTAGGACACCAGTGGGTCACCTGATGGAGTTTTAGGACACCAGTAGGTCACCTGATGGAGTTTTAGAACACCAGTGGGTCACCTGATGGAGTTTTAGGACACCAGTAGGTCACCTGATGGAGTTTTAGGACACCAGTGGGTCACCTGATGGAGTTTTAGGACACCAGTGGGTCACCTGATGGAGTTTTAGGACACCAGTAGGTCACCTGATGGAGTTTTTCGGTTCCTTGCCACTGTTGCCTTTGGCTTGCTCAGTTGGGGATATTCAAATTAATTAACCAAGCATTAATACCATTGATCAGCCGTACCAAACGTGGATGTTTTTTCCACTAAGAAACAAACATTATGTTATTCGATTGATACTGTGAAGCTGTTTTGATGCAATTTATATTGTGAAAAGCGCTATATAAATACACTTGACTTGACTTGACATTTAAAAGTGTAAAAGCATCAACAAGGTATTTTCAACAGACCATGAATAATAGCTGAAAAAGCATCTTTCCACAGCAAAATCGGTCGGTTAAAAATCACTGTGGTAATCTGTATTATGTAACATACGCCTTAATAATAAAAAAATGTTTTACTTCAGCATTGCGTGATACTATTTTAAAGTGATTTCAGTCATTTTGACACATAATAAATTGTTTACCTGTGAAACCAAACCTGGAAAGAGACGTGAGGATTTGGGGAGGACTCCAGTGAATTATTAATGCTATACATCGTAAATTAAATCGGGAGAACAGATCACAAATGTGCAGTATATGTTGACCTTTATCATACTATTACAGCGAAATTCAAAAGTACGAAGAAAATAATCATGAGGAAAAGAATGCAGAGCTCTTACTATAGATATTCTTGTTATAAACATGTCACATTAAAATACCAAGTGTTACGTTATTCTCATGTTATTCTTAGATAAAACATGAAAGAAAACTGAGAGCTCATTAAGTCAAACTGACGGATCAGCTTTATTTGTAGGGCAACCTTTGAAATGATTCGTTTCAGTCTTTTTGAATGGGAGTTCCCCATACCGGAAGTGCCACCCATAATTCAGAACGCAGTAAACCCGCCAGGAATAAGGTGGATAGACCCGCCGGTGTGCTGATGAGCAGAGACATAATAAATACATAGACGCCCTATTGGCCGCTGGAGCGTACGTTAACAGCGCCGCCATATTGCGGAGGGCAACTTTCCCATACCTCTCATACCGGGAATTGAGACAAATGGCTGTTTCGTGTGCTGTGTGTGGCTGTACAAATCACCACATAATTGAAAACAGATCTTGAGGAATTACCTTTCACAAGCAAGACTGAACATTTGTTTCTGGTTGTATTTGGTCATGATATAATTAGTAATAGTAACGTTCAGACGAGAAAGGCTGTGGAATTTAAAAATACTACTGTTATTGTGTCACAAAATTTAGTTTTAATAGTTTTTCAGTCGACAATGTAGTTGTTTAAAGCTCAAATCTGTGTTTTATTTATAAAGATAGTGCCTATTTAAAAATTTGATCTGACGTTTTCGGAGTTGTGAGATCCATGCGATCAGTGGGTGCTCATGTACCCCACCTGGAACAGCCTCACCTCGGCTAGTGCTTCTGGCGTGTCAAGTCAAGTATATTTATCTTTTCACAATATAGATTGTATCAAAGCAGCTTCACAATATCACTCAAAATAACATAATTGTGTTTGTTTCTTAGTTGAAAAAACATCCACGTTTGGTACGGCTGATCAATGGTATTAATGCTTGGTTAATAAATTTAAATATCCCCAACTGAGCAAGCCAAAGGCAACAGTGGCAAGGAACCGAAAAACTCATTCAAGTGACCTACTGGTGTCCTAAAACTCCATCAGGTGACCCACTGGTGTCCTAAAACTCAATCAGGTGACCCACTGGTGTCCTAAAACTCCATCAGGTGACCCACTGGTGTCCTAAAACTCCATCAGGTGACCCACTGGTGTCCTAAAACTAAAACTCCATCAGGTGACCCACTGGTGTCCTAAAACTCCATCAGGTGATCCACTGGTGTCCTTAAACTAAAACTCCATCAGGTGACCCACTGGTGTCCTAAAACTCCATCAGGTGACCCACGGGTGTCCTAAAACTCCATCAGGTGACCCACTGGTGTCCTAAAACTAAAACTCCATCAGGTGACCCACTGGTGTCCTAAAACTCCATCAGAAACTCCATCAGGTGACCCACTGGTGTCCTAAAACTCCATCAGGTGACCCACTGGTGTCCTAAAACTCCATCAGAAACTCCATCAGGTGACCCACTGGTGTCCTAAAACTCCATCAGGTGACCCACTGGTGTCCTAAAACTCCATCAGAAACTCCATCAGGTGACCCAGTGGTGTCCTAAAACTCCATCAGGTGACCCACTGGTGTCCTAAAACTCCATCAGGTGACCCACTGGTGTCCTAAAACTCCATCAGGTGACCCACTGGTGTCCTAAAACTCCATCAGGTGACCCACTGGTGTCCTAAAGCTCCATCAGGTGACCTACTGGTGTCCTAAAACTCCATCAGGTGACCCACTGGTGTCCTAAAACTCCATCAGGTGACCTACTGGTGTCCTAAAACTCCATCTGGTGACCCACTGGTGTCCTAAAACTCCATCAGGTGACCTAATGGAGAAAAAAACTTGGGAGAACCCAGGCTCAGTCGGGGGCCAGTTCTCCTCTGGCGTTTATGACCTAGAGGCCGGATTTACAGCGTGTGCCGCTGGCTCTGATGTCTCTAGTCTAGTGGATAAACATGAGATACCGTCTTGTGTATATCTAACGGGCGATCTTTGGTCTCATTAATCTATAGTTTGTTCCCTGGCAAATCGTTTTGGCTGAGAGCAAAGTTTCATAACTTTATATTTGGCTATTATAATGTTGTATCCTGCTGTATGTTTGACTGAATCGTTTACTTCTTGTCTTGTAGCTTCTTACACCTTTTAGGCTAATTATACTGTTATAATGGCTATTACTGATCAATAAAACTGAAATTTAACAAAAAGAGTTAAATATTAAATATAAGTCACTATTTAACTTATTTTTTATTGTCTATATTATGTAATTTATATTTCTTATTCTATTGCTATTACTATAGTATTATACATAAAGTACCTCTCACTTTCTTATATTTATTTGCATTGCACTGTAGTTGTACCATATCATATGTATTACCATAAAGGATCCATCAGTTATCTTTGTTATTGCTAAAATCGGGTCAGTCACAGAAAATGCTTTTTCCACAATAAGAAAACTGTTTTAATGTGAAAATTAAATTATATCTCAGTATGAGGATATATATATATATATATATATATATATATATATATATATATATATCCTCATACTGAGATATAATTTAATTATAATTATATATATATATATATATATATATATATATATATATATATATATATAAAATATTTTATAAGTCTAACTATCGAGATTTTAAATAACTAGAGATGGAATTTTTTGTACACCACATACAAACCAATGAAATCGGTTGATAAATGTAAAAACATTTTTTGTTTTTATCCAGAAAAACAGCAGCTCACCCGTTTACTTGCATTTGTTGCAGTCTTGCCCTCAGCAAAATAACGGACGTGTTGACGTATCGCAGCAACGTTCCAAAGCGGCCAGTAGGGCGTCTATGTATTTATTATGTCTATGGTGATGAGTCCCAGTTTAGGACCCCAGGAGTATGCCTGATCTTAAGCTGTTCTCTGATTCTTAATGCAATCCATCAAACTTTAATTCATGTAATAATCTTTTATTTTTATCCTGATTATTTATATAGTTAAAGTGAAAGAAATAACATGTTTAGGTTTGTTTTGCAACATTGTTAATTGTTATTAAGCAATAAGGAATAATATAATTCGTTTTAAATACAAGCATGTCATGTAATAATTAATTCTTAAATAGAATTATAGTATCATATTTGTTATCGAAGTTTTTTTATCGAAAAAAATCGTAGGTGGTGAGAAAACTAGGCTATCTCTAATCATTTCAGATAGCTGTTTGCTATGCTACTATCTAAGCTAACTAAAAAAACACTAAGAACGAGAAATGTTTAATTTCACAATCTATAGACCTATCTTCGGTTATATACTATGAAAAGGAGGCCTATAAGTTAAAATATATTAATGGTCGTTATTACGTAGATCAAACGACTTATATAATAAAGTGATATCTGATTTGTAACCAGGCACTAAAGCGATTACCCATAAACATGCTTTGAACCAATCGGATTGCTTGGATCCTAAACTGGGACCCACCACTTCAGTGGGACTCAACACTTCACCACACCAGTGAAACAAGTACGCAGCCATCTTTATAACATTGTGTTTGAACTTCCGTTTTTGCAGTAGCTCTGTATATTTCTATGGCATCACTCTCAATGAGTAATTCGCTTGTGAAGTGGATTTACTTATTTTAGAGTAAACGAAAGTTATCATGAGCATTTAAATGTTTAAAGCAGATGTCTTAACAAATGTCAGTAGACCGGGAAGACTTTAAAACGAGCCGTTCATTCATAAATGCGTAAGATCGCAGTGAAAATACAAATTGGAAAACAAAAGACAACGAGCTCAGCCCCGAAAATACACCACGCATGCTTCAGATCAGTGTGCTACACAGCATTTCATAAGATTTAATTTCTTCAGGAAGCACATTTTCTGTTGCCCGTCGGAAAGAGATTCTCGTGTTCTAAGCCAACTATTTAGAGCAGTATATTACTCCTCTCAGGCGGATGCGATGAGTGTCCGTAAGTTTGTGCATCATGCAACAGGTGCACGAGCTCATGATGGCAGGTGGATGCCTATCTGATTGTTGTCTCTGTATAACTGTTGCACTCTGAGCTCGTTTTCTTTCTGAGGAAAGATGTTGGTTCAGCCGCTGTGGTTCTGCGGCGGCCGAGGCTTGGGGCGACGAGTGAGCGAACGCACATTCCCTTTCTCTCTCTCTCTCCCTGGATTACATGCGCTTGTTCGATGCGGTCAATACATGCGGTGCATGCGGTGCTTGCCCTATTTAAGGGGTTGTCATATACTGGTCAGGATGGTTCAACATGACTTTGTCTTGTACTTGGATGTCTTTTCTTGTGCAGGCTGGCGATGCGTGTCCTTCTTTGGGCGCAGACCATCAAGTGGTCTTCTTATGGCAGCGGTTCAGCTAAGCGTTAGTGGATTTGTTGATTTGATCATGTCTACGCATTGCCCACTCTGGTTCTCTCTGTCTCCTCTATCGCCTCTGCTACCCCTTTTCCACCAGCAAGAACCGGATGCTAGTTCAGAGCCAGAGCTATTGCCAGTTCGGAGTTGGTTCAACTGACAAGTCTTCTAAGAACCAGTTTGCCTTTCCACAGGCCACAGAGCCGCCACAGAGCCAGGTCTTACGTCACTGTATACATCTCATGTTTCCCAGCTATGCTAGCGCGGCAGGACCAAACACACCAGGCTTGTTCGAGATGCATCGGCTTCTCGCAGACCGATCGGCGCATGAGATCAAGCTCCCGCAGCTCCGATCGGTCAAGCCCTCCATCAACAATGGCTTTCTGAACCTTCATCGGCATCCAAACATGGCGAATCCAACGTGTTCATGCAGCTCGCCGTAATTTGCATAGACTGAGATTACAATCGAGCTGCTATTAGCTAGTATTTCTAAAATGGCGTTCACGTATTTCTGTTCGTCTTGTTGGTCACGATAACCTCGCCCCAACAATGTTCTGCTGCTACTTATGAACCAATTTTCCTGGTTCAGAGCTTGTGCTTTGGGTGGCAAAAGACAAAGAACTGATTTGAAACTAGGCTCTGGTTCTGAACCCACACTCAAACTGCCTTGGTGGAAAAGAGGTATGGGAGTGGATGCTCTGGCTCAGGAGTGGCCCAGGACCAGACATTATGCCTTCTCGCCGATCCGACTGCCCTCTGCAGTTTTGAAGTGAAACATCTGTTTTTTAGGGCTGGTTCGAATACCATTTTTTGGAGCTTCGAAGCTTCGGTAGTAATCAACATCGAATATTCGAAGCTTTGGAGGGAAATAAAAAGTTATAATAAAGAGGCTCCAGCATCCATTTCGTAACAGACGTGTGTTTGAGCACTTTCGTCAATGAAACAATAAACTAATGCCTGTAAAGCATTGAAATAAATATCAGTAAATAATGGTTACGTAATATAATAAAGTTAAATATTTTTTAGAAATGTGTTTATATTTCCACACAAAGACGCATGATATAGCCTACCGCTCTGCGTTTTGAGAAGGATCAGGAATGTGGGACATGAGCAGGAAAGAGACCATCTCTTTTCTAATATCTTCATGTTTTCTACTTGTAAAAGGTCTGAAGAGTGAATTTTATCTTCCTCAGTGTCAAGACATTTAGGCTATGTTTTATTTTGTGCTGCCAGAGAAATCTAAACTAAAACCACCCGTGTGTGTGAATTTATTTACTTTACAAATAAATTTGACGCACCTTACCAAGTCTAATAACAAGCACAAGCTTTGTTAAAAAGAATTTGACGTGCAAGTAAAAGTTAAGCTACCTGTCCTACAGCGTTTCTTCTACTTTAGGCTACCACAGTAAAGAATGCGAATATAATAGGGCTAATTAAAAGCGAACCAAAGGAAGAAACATTTATAATCTCCTGCAAAAAGAGTGGCAAAGACGTGCAAGACGTGAGTGAAGATTTGGGAAAAGAAACGAGATTCCATGTCCAGTTGAATAACTAATGGAATATTGTTCAATTCGCTGATAAACGGGAGACCAGATCGCAAACCAGAATACAAAGCTGAGAAAGCTTAATTTTTTTTTAAACTCTCTCATTCGTTATGAATCCAAATGTTTCCATGGCTGCGATGTAACATTTAATTGTTTATCTATTGTTTATTTTGTAAACAAAGCTTTGTGCTTCACTCGTGTCATAATATTCATGTAAAACAGTTAAACAGCATTCTTATACAAAAAATATATACAGGTCCTTCTCAAAAAATTAGCATATTGTGATAAAGTTCATTATTTTCCATAATGTAATGATAAAAATTAAACTTTCATATATTTTAGATTCATTGCACACCAACTGAAATATTTCAGGTCTTTAATTGTTTTAATACTGATGATTTTGGCATACAGCTCATGAAAACCCAAAATTCCTATCCCAAAAAATTAGCATATCATGAAAAGGTTCTCTAAACGAGCTATTAACCTAATCATCTGAATCAACTAATTAACTCTAAACACCTGCAAAAGATTCCTGAGGCTTTTAAAAACTCCCAGCCTGTTTCATTACTCAAAACCGCAATCATGGGTAAGACTGCCGACCTGACTGCTGTCCAGAAGGCCATCATTGACACCCTCAAGCAAGAGGGTAAGACACAGAAAGAAATTTCTGAACAAATAGGCCGTTCCCAGAGTGCTGTATCAAGGCACCTCAGTGGGCAGTCTGTGGGAAGGAAAAAGTGTGGCAAAAAACGCTGTACAACAAGAAGAGGTGGCCGGACCCTGAGGAAGATTGTGGAGAAGGACCGATTCCAGACCTTGGGGGACCTGCGGAAGCAGTGGACTGAGTCTGGAGTAGAAACATCCAGAGCCACCGTGCACAGGCGTGTGCAGGAAATGGGCTACAGGTGCCGTATTCCCCAGGTCAAGCCACTTTTGAACCAGAAACAGCGGCAGAAGCGCCTGACCTGGGCTACAGAGAAGCAGCACTGGACTATGTAACCTTGGTTCCCTGAATAGTGTATGTTCCTGTTCCCATTCTTTTCGATAAGTGCTTCCTTCGTCGTAGAAATCTGATGAAATGGCGCGTAGCACGCTGATATGAAGCATACGTGACATATTTTCGGGGTGGTGCTAAGCGCCACTGGCCAATAAATTGGTGTGACGGGCTTTATATATATATATATATATATATATATATATATAGGGCTTCAGACATTCGTCACACCAAAGGTGTTCTCATAGCGACGGCTGTCACAGTGTCTCGTTCCCTATTCAGGGAACCAAGGTTACATAACTGAGACGCTATCATTTAGAGTTAAATATTTCAGCCATTGTTTTTATATAAACTTCAACTGCAAGAGTTTAACTCTTTGGAGATAAGCATGGTTTTTATTATTTTGGCCAGTAACAAGATGTTTTTTGTGTTTGTTTTTTACAGAAGATGAAGATTGTGTTTTTCAGCATGACTTTTCAAGAAAGGATTTCAGTGAAGATGTGAAATCACTGCATATAAACAAGGATTGTGCGACAGCAGCACTTCTGTGTGTGAAGGCCGACCCGGAGACTGAGGACGGATGTGCTGTTGACCTCTCCAATCCTCACGCTTCTCCTGAACGCACTGATCAAGAGATCAAGATGGAGAATACAGAGGAGAACTCTGACTGTGATCGCCAGCATATATTCACCCATCCGTTAGAGCCGGAGCTCAGCGACTGCCATGTGAAGGTGACGGTGGTGTCCAACACACACCTATATCCTGATACACACCTGTATCCTGACGGCCCGGAGTCATCAGAGCCGGAGCTCAGCCTCATCTCTGATGAAGAGTCTAATCCAGACGGACTGTCTGATGAGGGATTCTCGGGATCGTTCCATGTGACGGAGTCCCCGCTGGTCCTGAAGCCGGATCTCTGCTGCGCTCAGTGTAACCGGAGCTTCAAGCACGAGGCGTCGCTCCACATCCACATGAGATCCCACGGCTCGGAGAAGAGACACACCTGCGCTCAGTGCGGAAAGGGCTTCGACCGCGCCGACCTCCTGAAAAACCACCAGCGCACACACACCGGAGAGAGGCCGTTCGCCTGTGAGCTGTGCGGGAAGAGCTACGGGCACCAGGGTCAGCTAACCATCCACCGGCGGGTCCACACGGGCGAGCGGCCCTACGCCTGTCCTCACTGCGGGAAACGCTTCAGCGAACACAACCAGCTGAAGGTGCACCTGCGCACACACACCGGCGAGAGGCCGTTCCCCTGCTCCGTCTGCGGGAAGCGCTTCACCAACGCCGGGAACCTGCGCAGCCACCAGCGCACACACACCGGGGAGAAGCCTTACGCCTGCGAGCTGTGCGGGAAGAGGTTCAGCGGGACCGGAGACCTGAAGACTCACACCCGGATCCACACAGGAGAGAAGCCGTACAGCTGCCAGCTGTGCAGCAAGAGTTTTAGCCAGGCCGGACACCTGACCATCCACCAGCGCATGCACACGGGTGAGAGGCCGTACCCCTGCGGAGACTGCGGGAAGAGCTTCACCGTGGCTAGCAGCCTGAAGCTGCACCAGCTCGTGCACACCGGGGAGAAGCGGCACACCTGCGGTCACTGCGGTAGGAGCTTCAGCCGCGCCGGACACCTGAAGAGACACGCGCTCGTGCATGCCAAACAAGAGCTACAGCGACCACTCGTCCCTGAAGAAGTACCAGAAGCTTCACACGCTGGCCGTGAGCGAGAGCAACCGAGCCCCTGAGTTACGTGTCCGGCGAGCGGAGTAACGTGTCCGAGCAGCAGAGTAACGGGACCGAGCAGCGGAGTAACATGTCCGAGCAGCAGAGTAACGGGGCCGAGCCCCTGAGTAACAGGACCGAGCCCCTGAGTAACGGGACCGGGCCCCTGAGTAATGTGTCCGAGCAGCGGAGTAACGGGCCGAGCCCCTGAGTAACCTGTCCGAGCAGCGGAGTAACGTGTCCGAGCCTCAGAGTAACGGGACCGAGCCCCTGAGTAACGGGACCGAGCAGCGGAGTAACGGGGCCGAGCCCCTGGGTAACGTGTCCGAGCCCCTGAGTAACGTGTCCAAGCAGCGGAGTAACGTGTCCGAGCCGTGGAGTAACGGGACGAGCCCCTGAGTAACGTGTCCGAGCCGTGGAGTAACGGGACCGAGCCCCTGAGTAACGTGTCCGAGCCATGGAGTAACGTGTCCGAGCCATGGAGTAACGGGACCGAGCCGCGGAGTAACGTGTCCGAGCCGCGGAGTAACGTGTCCGAGCCCCTGAGTAACGTGTCCGAGCCCCTGAGTAACGGGACCGAGCCCCTGAGTAACGGGACCGAGCCCCTGAGTAGCGAGACCGAGCCCCTGAGTAACGTGTCCGAGCAGCGGAGTAAAGGAACCGAGCCCCTGGGTAACGTGTCCGAGCCGCGGAGTAACGGGACCGAGCAGCGGAGTAACAGGACCGAGCAGCGGAGTAACGTGTCCGAGCCCCGGAGTAACGTGTCTGAGCAGCGGAGTAACGGGACCGAGCCCCGGAGTAACGGGACCGAGCCGTGGAGTGACTGGACCGGTCCGTTCCTTCGACTCTAAGAATGAGCCCTGATCATTATGTTTGCTACAGTGACTGTTTGGTAGAATTGTTGTTTTTTTACGTTGCGGTTCAGGGCTTCCGTAGATGTTTGATATGATGAGTCTTTATTGATTTTGCAGAGTGTCTTCTGTCTGTGACTGTTTGAATTGTTTTTTAGAAATGAATGCTGTCTTCCTGTATGACCTGGTTTGTTAAATATCAAGAAGTTATGATATAAGCACATCTAAGATGAAATGCAATTTAATTTATGAATATTGTATAATATCTTCTCTGTGTACAGCATTATGCATTTAATTTAAACTATTCTTGAATGTTTACTCAAAGCTTCAGTGATAAAATAAAGCTTTCTAAATAGTTTTTGCATGTTGTTTGGATGTTAGATTGATTATAGTTTGAGCTCGTGATCATCACTGAGACCCGTGTGTTTTAAGCGCCTCTAGTGGCCACTCGTGGAACATCAGCACCAGTTTATCACCATAGAGCCACTTTGTCACTACTTAGTTAAAGAATTTAAAACAAAAGCGTCTGGCTTTTAGCAATGATTATTTCCAAATATTATGTATGATTTATATAATTACTATACCTATAATCCAAATTTTCAACTTGTTGAATTTCAACTTGTAAATGTGCTTAAAATCTTCATATTTTTCAATCCCGAGAAGTAAATCACTCTCACAGTTTTACAGCATGTGATATATATATGTATACAGGTAAACAAAAACATTCTATATTAATGTAAAATGATATGTAGGATGCGTATTATATGTGTTTTTATATGTATTTTATATTACCTATATGTGTGTGTGTGTTAATGTATAAAAATATATTTATATATAAAAAATGTGAATGTATATTATATCCTAAGAAATATTAAAGGGTTAGTTCACCCAAAAATGAAAATTCTGTCAGTAATTACTCACCCTCATGTTGTTCCAACCCCGTAAGACTTTCGTTCATCTTCGGAACACAAATTAAGATATTTGTGATTAAATCTGAGCGCTGGATCACTCCTCCATAGGCTTCTGAAGGGATCGAAACTGGCCAGCCCAAAAGTTATGAAAGACATTGTTAAAATAGTCCGAGTGACTACAGTGGCTTAATCTTAAGTTTATCAAGCGACGAGAATACTTTTTATGCGCAAAAAATAACAACTTTATTCAACTACTCATTTCCTTCCCTGTGGGCCTTGAGATTTCACGTAGTGGAACTGCGCAAAGCTTCTGTGTTGTACGTCACACGCATCACACACATGACCAGCGTTGGCCAATAGTGAGCCTGCGTGTGACGTACAACACAGAAGCTTTGCGCAGTTCCACTACGTGAAATCTCAAGGCCCACAGGGAAGGAAATGAGTAGTTGAATAAAGTTTTCGATCCCTTCAGAAGCCTATGGAGGAGTGATCCAGCTCTCAGATTTAATAAAAAATATCTTAATTTGTGTTCCGAAGATGAACGAAAGTCTTACGGGGTTGGAACAACTTGAGGGTGAGTAATTACTGACAGAATTTTCATTTTTGGGTGAACTATCCCTTTAATATTTATTGATTTTAGATGCAACTCCAAACGTTCTTGGCAGCAGATCAAGACAAAGTATAAAAATAAAATTCAAAGTGGAGAGTATTAACCACAACATTTTATTATCTTTACAACCGTTATGCTTTACATTGGACTACTTTTATTAATTAGGGTGAAGCAAACGATGAAGACACTGTTCTGAGACCGTTGCTGGGCATTTTATTATGGCACATATTTGACTGTGTGGCATAAAAGAGAGACTGGCTCTTACACTTCTCTCTTTTATTGTAGGCCTCGACCTCAATGGGCTTCAGAAGAAATGTAGCCTGGTTAAAACCAGACCCTTCTCAGGCGTAACTGTGGGTCTGGGGAAGGTTCATTCACAGCTCATTTCCAAAGGGGCGTCGCCAACGGACGTCGCTCAAATGCCTCTGGGCGCAATTGCTAGACCTAAAACCAATCAGATCGATCGTCATCTTGTCGTCTGTGATTGGTGCCTCGATTTGGAAAGATTGGAAATGAGCTTGAATGGGCTGTTTGCCAGACTAACTTGCAAAGCAAATCTAAATTTGCCGGAAGTTCGTCTGGGTTTTCCCAGGCTAGAAGAAATGTGGACAAGGTGTTGATTTAAAACCCTGACATAAATTACAGTCAGTCCTGTGTTTGTAAGTAGTCATGCCACTTTTTGAGATTTGATTAACCTTCAGAAAACTTGTAATGATTATGTTTGTGGTGGAAACAGACTCGTCAGGGCCTAGAACTATAGTGCACACTAAAGTGGAGTAAACTAATGAAACTCACAAAACCCGGGATCAACCGGCTGGAAAAACAGATCTCAGTAGGGTTGGGCGATATGGCCAAAAAAAATTATCACAATAATTTTTTTATATCAGTCGATATCGATAATTATCACGATAAACGTCAAATCTTTATTTCTTTCAAGCAGATTTTTGCTCCTAAGTGAAAGTTGTAGAAACCAGAGTGTTAATTGTGGTTTTAAACTACTCCTTATTGCCAGAACATATCATGACAAACAAATCTGAGGTAGAACATTCAAACATTTTGTAATTTTTCCTTAACAAAATAAATATCTTAATAGAAAAAAATATTTCTTAGTTTCTGCATGTGCTAATTTTTATTTGGTAAAATGTAATATTCTGACTGAGTTTAATTAAAATTAGCCATTGGTCATCCAGCATCATGCATTTAGATCATGATAACCACAGATAAAAGCACCTCACTATGTTGGCTAAGTTACTTTATGGTTTCTATGGTATTTGTATGAAAAACAGTAGCCTAAATACATTATTAAATACTGTAATTATATTCCATTAGTCCTTTAATACATTGTCTACAATAATAATATAATACAATTCAATATGTATATCCCACATTTCATAGTGCAGTTAATATTAGTAGGCTAACGTTACAGTAAATCCATGGTAAATGATGGGAGTTTGTAGCCGGAAAAGCTTCTGACTGTATCGTTGCGCGCAGTGTTCATCCTGTTCGTCAGCGCTGTTTCATCTGCCTTTAAACTGGTTTAAATCACTGAGACATTTGTGTTCTTCGCTGAACTCAAGCGCTTCTCACTGGATCTCGTGACGAGGCGATCAGAGTAAACGCGTCTGCTAGTGAGCTCGCGCTGCGCTGCCGTTTGGACTTTGAGCCGAGCGGATAAACGGTCCGTGAGGCGCGCGGTTCAGATGAGTTTTGTTCCGCTTTTGGCGCACAAACATTATCGAACATTTATCGAACTCTTGATATCGTTTCATCGAGAAAAATGATATCGCGATAACTATCGTTATCGTTTTATCGCCCAGCCCTAGATCTCAGTATGCAAACTTATACCAAGTAACAATTTAGTAGTTTGAGACCTGCAGTTTCAATGTGCTTTTATTAAGTTTAATTTAATATGATTTCAGCGGGAGAAGCTGGTTTCTGACAGTGGCAGTATTGTGAAGAATCGCACATCCATCTGGTGACGCTGAAGCCGTTCGAACCGTGCCTTTAAGAGGCCAAAGGTCATCTGGATCCCGACCCTTTACTGGGGTCAGGATAGGAGGGGCATCATAACCCGTCTCTCACGTCATAGAACAGAAAAGGGGAAAATTGTGTAGGTTTTGCCGTGACAATTAAAATATGCTTTTAAGAGTTTTGTACTGTACCGAATTGAACTTGCCCTCCTCAAAGCGCTGACACAACACACTCACAGAAAATGTGTGCATCATGATCCTGCACTGAGACATGCAATATTAAGAACAAGCTTCAATAAAATAAGAGTTTTGTATAAAGAAAATGAAAAGCAGAAAAATATCTGTTTATTTTATAAATTAGTATTTAAACCATTGAAGAAAGCCCATCTGCATTCCATTGTGTGTGTGTGTGTGTTTTATTTTATTTTTTTATGAAAACGGAATGGATGAGAAAACAAATATCAGTGATATAGTGACGATGGCGTTTGGTATAGGACTATAAAGAAATCTTCACAAGTTTAGTTTTCTCTCTGCTTTTTCAAAAATATGCGGGACATTTGACTGGCTTTTTCTGATATTCAAACACTTCGCCAGCAAAACTCAAACTATTGTTGCTGTTGTTTCAGCCAATAAGGTTGAAGCACCTCTCTCTTTAGCCAATGAGCGTGTCGCCAGCGCGCAGGGCGGAGCCTCAGAGACTAGTGCAGGAGAGAGAGAGACACAAAAAACACAAACTGCCGATAGGAAAGAGAATATATTAGCAGAGTCGCTGTTCTGTCATAAATAAAATAACTTAATGGCCTTAATACAAACAGATCCGAACCGCCAAGGGAACGGACTAACCAACACTCTTCAAAGTGGCGTCAGAAAAGACTGTCCCGTGTATAAACCCGCGAGCACGCAGCCGAGGGACCCGGAGTTCAGCACACACGGGCTCCCGAAAGCGTTCCTTCACAGCCTGAGAACTCTGTTCGACATTCTCGACGACGGAGGCCGGGGTTTCGTCCAGCTGTCGGAGATCGAGAGCCGGTGGCGCGGCGCGGAGGAGCGCGATGTCCCCGCGGGGGTTCTGGAGGGTCTGAGGCGGGTCGCGTCGCGGCACGGGTGCCTGAGCTTCGAGCGCTTCGTCGCGGGACTCCGATACTCGATGTTCAACCCCGAGAACAGCAGCAAAACACAGGCTAATAACCCCCGTCAGCAGCAGAACCCACCGGAGAGAACCGGGACCGTACGCCCGCTGGAGTTCAGAGTTCGGCCGCTCGGACCTAGTAACGGAATAAACACAGTCCACACTCGGAACAGACCCGACAAACACAGCTATTCTTCCCGTTACTCGGTCAGATCCGATCCGGTCCACACCGAAGATCACGGCCGATCCACGGAACCCGCTTCGGAATCTCCTGATGGACTAAACACAGGTGAGAGATGATTGACATCAGTTCACTTTCACTGTATCGGAGAGTTTGTTCAGCGAACAGGTGGTGATTGCAAGGTGTGTGTGTGTGTGTGTGTGTGTGTGTGTGTGTGTGTGTGAGAGAGAGAGCTGTCAGTCCTTTTCAATCCTTCACACAATGAGCGGATTTTAGGCATGTTTAGAGACAAACCCTTTACTAACAGCAGGAACTGTTCGAACACACACACGCCACCAGTGTAAAACAACGCGCTCAATTCAGTAATATTTTTTGTTACCTCGTATCTCAATTTTTCATATTAGTTAGTAGTTTTTGTGACAATAAAAATAATTTATATCTGCAGTCTGCTCTTAATGCATAAAAATCTGCGTTTGTCATGTCAAGCCTTTAAAGCATTTCAATCCTCTTAGAATCGGAACCTTGTTCCTACAACCAACTTTTCCTTTTGTAAAGATAATCTGCAGCTCACCAGGATGCGTATTATATGTGTTTTTATGTGTTTTATATTACATATGTGTGTGTGTGTTGATATATAAAAATATATTTATATATAAAAAATGTGAATGTATATTACATCCTAAGAAAGATTAATAATTATTGATTTTAGATGCAACACCAAACGTTCTTGGCAGCAGATCAAGACAAAGTATAAAAATAAAATTCAAAGTGGAGAGTATTAACCACAACATTTTATAATCTTTACAACCGTTATGCTCTACATTGGACTACTTTTATTAATTAGGGTGAAGCAAACGATGAAGACACTGTTCTGAGACCTAATTCAGGATCTGAAAACAGTGTGTAATCTGGTGTAGTTTGAGTAAAGCTAAAAAACTGCTATAATTCCTGGTTATTTCTGTTAACATTCCCATTCAAATAATTAAGTCTATTTTACAATTCTCAGAATCTCCAGGAAAAGATCCAGACAGACATTTACTGTAATGTAATGTTTGCTGTGTACTGTATGCTTCAGGAGGCTAACGGTGCCATGCTAACCAGATCAACCTTTACACACTGCAAAAGTGACTAAATAATAGGCTAACACTTGCATAATTCATTTCTGATCTAGTCCTCACTTGCAACAGTCAGCAAAACCTGTTTTTCCTGCATGAATCAACAAACCCAGCCAGTAAAGGGTTCTGGGCTACGGGGCGAGTCAGGTTCAGCGTAACCCACAGCATTCCTGAGTCCCTTCATCTCGGATTCATAATGAAGCCGAACCTTTACTGTGAGGCCTAGATCATTTAATAGTTGTTCATTTGGCAACATGCAATCAAAGGTACACATTTACAACAGAGTTAATATGCTATAAAAATCCTATACAATTATTTTTTTGACCATAATGATATCTAAATTTGAAGGTAGAATCAAGTCAACTGTAAGGGAAACTTATTTTGGTGTGAGTGACATGTTGAACCAAAATCTTAAAGTGGCAAAAATATTCTTACCAAACAGTGTGACATATTGATATGGCACAAATACAAAAAGCTGAATCACTAGTCTCAGCCTCATTCATATTGGAACACATTTTTTTTTAAAAATCTTTAATCATCAGTCTGAGTCTATATAGTAACACGTCGCTCCGTCACGGTAGTGACGAGGTTACAAGCTTAACTGAACTGAAATGCTTTTTCTATTTCTAATGTTTTAACTCTATAGTTAATGAAATATGTCAATATTAAGACTGAATTGTCCTAATTTGTGTGTTCTGGGGTCAGTGGAGAGCCTGGTTCTGCTGCGCTCACACAGTGAGTCGACGACGGGCTTCACGAGCTCGAGACAGCACACGAGAGATCACCCGCGCCGACACACCATCACTAACGGAGTGGATTACGGGATGGTAAAGATCATCTCTTTTTATAATGTTTGTGAACATTTCGCTTTATTTACCACAGGTATCAGGACTGGGGCGGGATCAGGGGTTGGGGTGGGGTCAGAGTGGGGTAAGGGGTGGGGTCAGAGGGTGGGGTAAGGGGTTGGGGTGGGGTCAGAGAGTGGGGTCAGGGGCTGGGGTAAGGGGTGAGGTCTGGGGTAAGGGGTGGGGTCATAGGGTGGGGTAAGGGATGGGGTCAGAGGGTGGGGTAAGGGGTAAGGGATGGGGTCAGAGGGTGGGGTAAGGGGTTGGGGTGGGGTCAGAGGGTGGGGTCAGAGAGTAGGGTCAGGGGCTGGGGTAAGGGGTGAGGTCTGGGGTAAGGGGTGGGGTCATATGGTGGGGTAAGGGATGGGGTCAGAGGGTGGGGTAAGGGGTTGGGGTGGGGTCAGAGGGTGGGGTAAGGGGTTGGGGTGGAGTCATAGGGTGGGGTCAGAGAGTGGGGTCAGGGGCTGGGGTAAGGGGTGAGGTCTGGGGTAAGGGATGGGGTCAGAGGGTGGGGTAAGGGGTTGGGGTGGGGTCAGAGGGTGGAGTCATAGGGTGGGGTCAGAGAGTGGGGTCAGGGGCTGGGGTAAGGGGTGAGGTCTGGGGTAAGGGGTGGGGTCATAGGGTGGGGTCATAGGGTGGCGTAAGGGATGGGGTCAGAGGGTGGGGTAAGGGGTAAGGGATGGGGTCAGAGGGTGGGGTTGGGGTGGGGTAAGGGGTTGGGGTGGGGTCAGAGGGTGGGGTCAGGGGTAGGTCTTTCGTATGAATTCAAACGAAATGAGCAACTTGTAAAATATGTATGAATTGCTGTGAGATCGGGTTGGTATTTTACGTGATTTCTGAATGCAATAATGAAATGTGGAAAAGGAAAAGTAATTTGGGTAAATCAAATTCAGCCTATTGACATTTATCATAGACAGGTTTTGAGTAAGGAAATTAAATCACCCATTACATACAGAATTTCGAATGTTGCCTTCTGGGTGATATCTGAGAGCGCAAAATGTTTTACCGTTTGTTCTGTATCCGTGGCTCTTCATATTTAGGTTACTGATTATGATCTATGGTCTTTTGTGCCATGTGTATTATGTAGGGGTGTGCACGAATATTCAAGCTGCAATTATTATTTGAAAAATAAAATACCATTCTAATTTTACTACGTTGCTTTGCTGGCCTAAATGCAGTGAATCCATGATAAACTATATAAACACGATAACCATATGCTGACTTGAGTGTATGTACGTTCTGTACGATAATTGGTGCATTTTGCTTTATAAGTGTTCTTTTTTCCGTTAGCTCTGCTTGAGCTCAAATGCTTTTGTTCTTTATATTTTTTGTTTACACATATTGTTTAATGTTTTCAACTAAAAGAAAACCTTAAAGCTGCCGTCGGCAACATTTTTTTGATCATATTCAGTGAAATCGACACTATAATCCGACAGAACAACATAAATAAAGTGGTTTTAGAAAAAAACCCGAGCTTCTAACTCCACCTGGAGCGTGTTATTTGTTTTGCAAAAATCCACCGCTCCCGGTTCATCGGGTCCAATCAGCGCAGGGGGGTGTGAGATCTGACTGTCAATCACAGGTCGTGCACACGCCTGAAGTTCGCGCAGTAACGAAGAGTGATGGCGGAAAATATTCCAATTCCTGGTTAACCTCAAGAGCTAGGAGGTCAAAAACAACACAGCAAAAGAGAACACCTGCTGAAAAGAAAGAAGTAAAGAAAGAAAGCGCCCATAATAAAACCAGGATCAACATCGGATCGGCATTTGAAAGGTGGAGAGATTTACGTGATTTAATTGGGTTCAAGCTGGATGCAGAGCTTGCAACATTTCTTCTCGACAGGTAATTGTGCTTTATCAACCAGTTACTTTATTTTTTAGTGCTATGTTAGTAATCTAAGTATGTTTGCCCAAATGTGTAGGTATGGATAGCTAACGTTAGCACTTGTTGGGCAGGTTCGTGGTGCACACGCACTGACGAGCACGAACTCGGTGGGGGGGTATTCGTTGATAGTGGGGGAGGGGCACGAGAGTTGTAAACATTGAACATTTTGCCTAAGTCCACTCAATCTGCCAGAGTTGCCGACTGCAGCTTTAAGATATAGGCCTATGTAAGCTTGTTGTGTGTTTTGCCTAACCGTAAGCTTACAGAAATCAGAAAATAATGACAAAAACTTAAACTTCAAAAACTAAAAATAACGGATTTCTCGTTAAAGTCATTTAAATAAATAAATATTTGATTTTTATGAGCCCGAATATTCGAATGCAGTATTTTTGAAAAATGCCCATCCATAGTAATATGTATCTGCAAAACTAGTTTCTCCTGAGGGGGTCAATAAAAGTAAACAAAACAAACAATCACACTTCAGTTTGAGAGCATTAGCATAATGTGAGCGAATTATGTTAACAATCACATTAAGTGACCTGTCATTCATGGCTGGACAATATCACCAAAATCTAGGGGTGTGAAGTAATGGATTACAAATACGCATGTTACTGTAATTAAGTCATTTTTATTAGAAATGTTACTTTTTGAGCAGTTTAATTTAATTTTACTTGAGTACATTTTAAGTGATGTATCTGTACTTTTACTCTGCCATCTTCCCTCTGTTTGTGGTCATTACATGCTTGTTTTAATTTTATTTGTATTCTTCAACGTGGATTGGATAGGGGGAGGGTAATCAGTCGTGACTTTTGTCGTCAAATCAAATTGTGCGTAGAAAACTTTAACCCCTAACTGCTGTTAATTGTGGCTTCTGTGAAAGCACATTCTTCAAGCATCAGTTCAGTGGAGATATCAGCATTTTCCTCTATATGTTGAGGTACTTTTAGCTTGTATCGGTGTCTGTTAACGATATCCGGAGGATCCAGTACGACACCACGTAGCAAATTAGATAAAGGCTTTAAATTTTACGTTTCTTAACTTTTTTTTTAAGCTAGCTAGCGTTTAGGCATAGTGTTTTAAGTCATGACTCCATCCTGCTTCAGGTTAATCATGCTTTAAATAAAGTTTAATTATACCTCTCACTTTATGTGTTTGTTCTTTTAGTAAAGTATCAGGTAAAAATAGGGCAACAAATGAGATATCTGTGAGAGCCCACTGCTACGTGGTTTTCACGAAAGCTGAACAGTGGTAGCCTAATACAGAACAGGGAAACTGAGTGGGAATTGCCATGCTTTGTTGTTGGGTCTGTTAAACAAATTGGAGTTCGGTTTAAAACAATAATGACATTACTACTCATTACTACTATTACTACTTTTGCCTGACTTGATGACTGCAAAGACAGTAAAATATGTCTCGTCAGATGTTAATCACCCACCCTTTATGTAATTCAATGTCTTTTGGGAAAAGTAAAAAATCTAACTGAAGAATTGCATGTTGCAGACACTGTGCATTGCGGAACACAGCAGTGGTGGCTAGAAGAGCTGTCTTCCCACCTTTGAAAGGACAATTTCGTACGTTTACATGTCAACGCGTTATCAGTCAAGAGGAAGTACAAGTAAAAACATTAACATAAACAACACAACAACGATGCAATGAACAGTTTTGGGTGTTTCGACGACAAGCATTCAATGGTAGCATAGGTAGCACTTAACTCTACAATAACCGGATGTTTACTACCATCCTGAGGTTTAACCGGAAATATGTCATGCTCGCCAGTGCATACTGCCTATTCAAACAGCGTGTAGCAAATGTCTGTATGTTTCAAAAGAGCCATGCATAGTCTGTTGACATGTGAGGCTTACACATCCATTCAAGATTTCCTTTAAATCTGTAAAAAAAAAAAAAAAAATTCTAATGCAGACTTTTGCTTCTCTGTGAGCACACGTTTTCATCTACTTCATCTACATCTACTAAGTTTATGCTGACTAGGAACTTTGTAGAAGAGTCTTGCATTGTGGTCATGCTGTGTGCCTTCTGGTTTTTGAGTTTTGCAGTTCTTAAGAATCCCTTCTTCTGAGGCCTGTATCAGGTCACGCTGTCGTTGAGTGGGTATTGGGGGCAGGCCGTACTGCCTAAATGGTGACTAACTGGTTTCGGAGGAAAAGGTTCTTGAAGCTGGTGTCTTCCTCCGTCACAGGGTCGTTGCAAGCTCCGAGTTAAGCTCGTCTGAGTCTGTGGTAGTAGCACAGGGACTTTCAGGTGTGCCCTGCTTGGTGTCTGGGGCAGCGCCCAGTCTGCATTCAGACTCTTAAGTCTGAGAATCCCATTATGATGGCTCGTTCCAGCTGCTGGTAGTGCCAGAGCCAGAAAGTGTTGCCACTCTGGGCGGGATGTGATCCAGAGCAGATAAAGTCTGTCTTGGTGTGTCAAACTGGTCAAAGACTGCAGGTGAAAATCAGTGTCTCGTAGGTTGGCAGGGACGTCGTGGTCCTTTGTGCAGGGCTGGGGAAGCTTACGCTGCTGATGTGAAGTTCACCTGGGTACATCTTTCTTGTGGGGTCCATGTGCAGTTGGTTGGACTGCTTCAGTTCTCTTTGGACCACATTGAGTTCATCTATAATGTATCAGTGTTGCTGAGTCAGTGTTCAGACTTCAGTTCTTGCTGCACACCGATGAGTTTAGCGTCTTTCTCTTTAAGTGAAACAGTTATTTTCCAGTTATTAACCATCTGTTGACTGGTGCTCAGCAGCTATCAGAGCCTCCTGAAGACTGGTGATCTCCTTCAGTAGCGCCAGTCTTTCAGGGTTTTTGCATCTGTCCTGTACCTTCTCACGCTGAGCGGGGTTGGTTCTCTTTGGAACTCTGTGGCTGGCAGCATTAGTTAATTTACCTCATGTTTGAGGCCTGCAGGAAAAGCGTGTCATCAAACTATTACTCAAAATACTAATGGTTCTTTTCACATGTTCTACTAGTAACAAATAGAGCAAAACCAAAATAAAACAATAAGATGAAACCAGAAATGAAAAGGAAGAAAGGAGTGTTTTACCTATTTGAGTTTAGCTAGGAGATATAGCTAAACCATTATCACTTATGGGTTATGCTGCGGTTAGACTATGCTAGCACCAAACACCTCAAGGTCAAAATAAGAAGAAACAATGGGAAGTGTTTCCAGTTCTATCTGGGGTCAACAGTGCATTTAACATTAATCATACTTCGTGTACTTAGCTTGGTGCTAAGGATTGAGGAGGGGTAGGACACAGACAGGAATTAGGATACTAATAACCTGTGTAGCTCATTTGTATTTGGAAACAACAGTTGTTAGAACTACTGTAACCCTATAGAGAGAGGGAAGATGTTGATAGTAAATATCTAAGATAAGGTAAAGGTAGAATGTCCTTATAGCTCTTGAAAACTAAAAGGAACGGGAAATAAACCAATTGATTTAATTGAAATAACATGAAATAGGTTCCAAGGTACAAGCCTTGAAAAATGTGTAATACAGAATTTTTTTTTTTAGCAGAACTTTTGCCAAGCGTGTCAGAGGTTCTGGGTTCTAATCCGCACTAGTAGTATACCGGTAGTTTTTTTCCCCCTCATCAAAACCGATTGTTTATTAGTGGTTGTATATCAAGCAGGGACACATTTTTTGTGCATTATGTTTTGTGATTTCAGCGTAACGAATAGAGAGTATCTCCGCAACGGATTGAAGCGCGCGTCCGAGTGAAGATGCGCGTGTCACAACAGAACACTATCCGCGGCAACGAGCACTTTGGTCACTTGATTTAAAAAAGAACACATTTCTTGCAGAGAAAATGCAGAGATGAAGTTTTATGAAGATTTATTTTTATGAATTTTATTTTATTTTTTTGCGGTGATGACGGTGACGAGCTCAGACCCGCGGTAGGGGTCACGTGACCGCGGTATTGCGGTAATGCGGTAACCGTCCCAGCCCTATGCACAAGTTTCATTAACTGAATCACAAACTAATCTAAACACTATTTTACCCATGTATGTGTGATCGTATGTGTAAGTGGCGGAATGAAACCGGAAGCATGGAACTATGGAAAATATCCATTTAACTATGAAAATAACCATCAGCTGATTATTTTCAGAGCACCTCGTTAAATGTATACTTGCATGGCCTTTGCAGGGAAAGCATTTCGTGGAGTTCCTGAAGAAGGATTGTGAGGGTTCCTTGAGTCTCAATCGATTGCTTCTGCGTTGAATGAAGAAATGGTGATGAACTTGCATGGTTTGTTTGACTCTGTTCAGATGGCTGGAGTGCAGATTGTGGCCTGGGCCTGTTGGGAGGATTTATGACTCAAGTGTGGTTTGACATGGGCCTTGCCGTTTGTCCATATAACAAACACGCACTGCATTTTTATGAGAAAGTGATGTACACTAAAGTGTGAGTCATTAAATGAGGATTAATTAGATAAGACACGATATGAGTGGGTTTACATTAACTAGTAGTTTTCTTATAAAGCATTCATGAAATAAATACAAATGCAAGAGACTGTATACAAGACGTAATATCACACACAATGTCCTAGGATGCATGTTCATTTATAGATCAGTTCGTCTATAAACTGACCACATTTTTAAAAGGAATAAAACTATCTGATAGTAGTCATGGTTCTTACCCTAGTTGGGGTGATGGGACCATAGATCCCAGAGTGAGTTTTAAAGATTATTTGTTAAATATAACATATAATTGTGTCAGATTTGTCTGTTTGATTGTTACAATCGCTACTGACGATTTCTGACATTTATAGTGCGTGAGATTGTCCTGTTTTGTTGTTGCAGGAGCTCTTGAAGCTCCGCCCTCTTCTGAACGGAGGCGGTGCACCATGTCATTTGCATTTAAAGGGACACACAAAAACAGTGCGTTTCTGCTCAGCCCCAAAAAGTGGAAATTTTAATATGCTATAAAAAATGATCTGTGGGGTATTTTGAGCTAAAACTTCACATACACACTCTGGGGACATCAGAGACTTATTTTGCATTTTGTAAAAGGGGACATAATTGGTTCCCTTTAAAAAGCATACTGATAAGACACTATGCCAACAGTGCCAGTGTTGTGTTTGTTTTTGGGCAGAAGCTGCTGCCGTAGTGGGTGTTACACGTCGTTTTGTGTTTTTATTTAAATGAAAACCATTTAGTAGTGAGTTCTCCCTGATCAGGTGATCATCTGTAACTGAGCCTTGAGCTGTCAGATTCACAAATGACCAAAACAATGTTCCTCCACCAGAAACTTCTACTTTTATGCTTCAACCTCTAGAGGACAAAAAGTTACATAGTGTATCTTTAACTTCTGCCAATTATTTTGGAAATCAGTTTTTGAAATTTGTGAAACAATTAGAATCTGTTTAAGATAGAATTTATTTGTTTGATTAATTGATTCACGATATGTGAATAATTTCCCCACCTTTAATCGTAGTGTCTGTGAGCGCGTCTGGATGCAAATGTGACGTTTTCATGGATGTTGATAGTTTCTACATGTTGGAGATACTCAACCGGGTGGTTTGTTGTAAATGTCATCCGGCTGCTTTTAATGTTGTTTCTTATGAACTCTTGAGTATTTTGAGCTTCATGATTATGATATTTTGATGCTATCATTAATGTTTCTGTTCTGCTGCATCATGACAAACGTCTGCATGCTGTTATAAAGTCAGTGAAAGCGTCGACTCAACAGATGTGAGTGACTGATGTGTTCAGTGTCTGAAGCTCCTCCTCTCTCTTTCTCTGCTGTCGCTCCTCCCTGTGCACGCACTCACTTTCTCTCTCTCTCTCGCTCTCTCTCTCTTTCTCTCCCTCTCTCTCTCTCTCTCCCTCTCTCTCTCTCGCTCTCTCTCTCCCTCTCTCTCTCTCTCTCTCTCTCTCTTTCTCTGTCTCTCTCTCTCGTTCTCTCTCTCTCTCCGTCTCTCTCTCTCTCTCGTTCTCTCTCTCCCTCTCGTTCTCTCTCTCCCTCTCGTTCTCTCTCTCCCTCTCGTTCTCTATCTCCCTCTCGTTCTCTCTCCCTCTCTCGTTCTCTCTCTCTCCCTCTCTCTCTCTCTCTAGCTCTCTCTCTCCCTCTCTCTCTCTTGCTCTCTCTCTCACTCTCTCTCTCTCGTTCTCTCTCTCCCTCTCTCTCTCTCTCGTTCTCTATCTCCCTCTCGTTCTCTCTCCCTCTCTCGTTCTCTCTCTCTCCCTCTCTCTCGCTCTCTAGCTCTCTCTCTCCCTCTCTCTCTCTCTTGCTCTCTTGCTCTATTGCTTTCTCTCTCCCTCTCTCTCTCTCTCTCGTTCTCTCTCTCTCCCTCTCTCTCGCTCTCTAGCTCTCTCTCTCCCTCTCTCTCTCTCTTGCTCTCTTGCTCTATTGCTCTCTCTTTCCCTCTCTCTCTCTCTCTCGTTCTCTCTCTCCCTCTCTTGTTCTCTCCCCCCTCTCTCTCCCCCCTCTCTCTCCCCCCCCTCTCTCTCTCTCCCCCCCCCTCTCTCTCTCCCCCCCCTCTCTCTCTCCCCCCCCTCTCTCTCTCCCCCCCCTCTCTCTCTCCCCCTCTCTCTCTCTCCCCCTCTCTCTCTCTTTCTCTCTTGCTCTCTCGTTCTCTCTCTCCCTCTCTCTCTCTCTTGCTCTCTCATTCTCTCTCTCCCTCTCTCCCTCTCTTGTTCTCTCATTCTCTCTCTCCCTCTCTTGTTCTCTCCCCCCTCTCTCTCCCCCCCTCTCTCTCTTGCTCTCTCGTTCTCTCTCTCCCTCTCTCTCTCTTGCTCTCTCGTTCTCTCTCTCCCTCTCTTGCTCTCTCTTGCTCTCTCCCTCTCTCTCTTGCTCTCTCGCTCTCCCTCTCTCTTGCTCTCTCGTTCTCTCTCTCCCTCTTGCTCTCTCCCTCTCTCTCTCTCTCTTGCTCTCTCGTTCTCTCTCTCCCTCCCCCCCCCCCCCCCCCCCCCCCCCCGGTTCCTCTGCTTTGTCTGCTGGGTTAGGGTTAGTCTCTGTCCCTCCTCCTCCTGATGGTGGTCGGTCGGCTCGGGCCCCGGGGCCTCGACTCAGCCGTATGGGTCGCTTACACCACCGTCTTCATCCCTCTGAGCAGCCGCCTGTTCTCCAGCAGAGCCCTGACCTTCTATCTCTGGGTGAGTGACAGACAGACAGACACACACACACACACACACACACACACACACACACACACAGACAGGGGAAGATCGTGTATGATGATTGTGTTTGTGATGGTATTTACTCTGCTTCTTCCTGACGGTGTACTTATTCAATACGTTGCCATATTTGAGTATTTGATCAGGACAGAAGCTCATCTGGTGTTTACATGGTTTCTGTTGTAACAGTGGTTGTGTGTCTCTCTGCTCCTCATCTCTTTATACAAAGAGGATTTCCCCTGTCGACGGCCCTCCACACAAACACACGGCACAAAGCCTCCCCCTCCCTTTAGTTCCCTGTGTTTCTCTCGCTCCGCTGTAAAAACAGTTGAGACGGCAGTTCATAGTTCTGCAGAGGACGGGACTAAAACGCATCTTGATACGAGCTGCTTTATTAATCCATATTTTGTTCATTGAAATGCTCTAAATTCAACATGTTCAAGAGTTTCTTAAAGTTTTTCTCTTCAAAAATAAAAATGAAAGTTTTTCCCTTTTTTAAATTTCTACTTTACTTTTGAATGTGCTGAAGTAAAACCTCTTTACAACCCCCAAAAAGCTGAAGTATGTAACAGACTACAAGTCGATATTTAAAGCCCATGGTGCAGGTTAAACACCACTGTCGATTAATGGGTACATAAAGCAGTTAAGATATGTGTATAAAGTTAGAAATGTCTCCAAAATGGTGTTAAAGTCCAGTTTTTGTAGTTTTTGTTTGGTAACGGTTATTTTTTTACGCGACTCGGCGATGACGTCACGTGAGGTAGACGCAGGTAGCGGCACTTCAGAATCGGTCAACAGTTACAGTTCTGATGGTTCACAGCCGAGGAGATCGATGTTCTCATCAGGGCCGTGAAAGAAAGAGAAGTGACATTGGGGATGGACAAATCCACCGAAATTAGCTTTGGTTAAACATGCATATAATAATCTGGGTAAATGTGTACGCTTTATGCCTATTTTTCCTATCGTCATGAACACAACAATGATTTCACTCGTGTTTATATAGTTTTCCTTATAATAATTTATCATTTGCAAAAAGTAAAATGCATCTGTGTAGATGAGAGAATCATCTATAGTGTATGCGTGTTGTTCACTCTGTATTATGGCCACGCATGCGCGCTTAAAATAGCATCTGAATGTACGCGCACCGCGCCACTGACTCTAGACTAGGTTAGGGTGACCAACAGTCCTGTTTTCCCAGGACATGTTCTGTTTTCACGTCCTGTCCTGGCTGGTTTTCAAAAAACTTCTGGGAAAGATCAGCTCTAAAGCAAAACATAGATGGGCAAACAAGGAGGATGAGGAAGAAAAACAGGATAAAGAGGAAGAAAACTAGAGATAAATTGTGTTAGTTCGTTTTTGTAAGTTTGTGAGAGCTATTTTTGTTAAATTTGGAGGTATTTCTTTTAGTTATTTCTTATTTATTTTTCTAATACAGAAGAGACAATTAATTCATTCAAACCTGTAATAAAACAGGCTCTGAGAAGCCTATCTGAATTTGTGTCTTGTAATATAACCCTTTTCTATCCATACAGAGGAGGCATAGGCTACTTTAGCATCCTGGATATGAGGCATAATGCCTGAATCCGTTTGTGCTACACATAGCATACTCACACTTCATGCAGGATCATGGTCCCTTTCAAGCCAGCACGCACGAGTATGTTCATGGTTTGTTTACTTTACCAATCTTTTTACACGGAGTCCTTTGAACAACAGCTATAGGTGACAGGAGATGTGTTGCATACACAATAAACATGCATCAGAGACGTTTCCAACCTACTTACAGTTTAAAACTTAAGAATCTTTCCTATTTATCCATAGGCAATACCGGTACACTGCGTACAGGCAGGCTATACGCTGGGCTTCTGGAGTTTAGGCAGGAGTATAAGAAGCCTCTCGTGTGGTTTCAACCATCAGACAACAAATCCAAAGTGGTGACCAGACCTATCAGGGCTTTCAATCGCCTCGTTTGGATGAAAATGAATAAAAATAATAATTGCTTATTCTGTTGTGATCGCCCAATTGCCCTCAAAATGTTATAAAGTACACAGAACACACGAATTTTTATAAGAAAAAAAATAGTTTATTGGCATTGCTTGTAATGGTTACTAAACATTTACTGAACAAGGACAAAGATTACTGAAGAAAGACACAGGTTGCAAGTAAACAAATCTATATAAAAAAGCCCACTGCTGAAGGGCTAGACCTGAAACGTTTGCACATTGTTTCTTTTGCCTGCAATAGTGTGGTCCAGAGCCATAGAGAGAGAGAGTTACAACACTCCCATAGCCCGCCATAGGAACTCTGGAATGAGGAAGTAACGCGTGACGAGGAGCAGCCAATAGCTCCAAACACTGATAGTTCCAGCATTGAACCCCATTCATTTCCAATGCTTCCGAAGTACGCTCGCTGGAAATTAATGAAATTACTGTATTTTTTTACTTTTACACACATTAGCCGACCGTGAATCTAGTCAGTATATTTTATGTAGCCAGTTTTAGTTAATGCTTATTGGAAGATAATGGGTTAATTACAGCTAGCTATAGCTTACATGACCAACTCTTCATTAAAGTTAGCTAACTTATGGTAACCTGAAGTATATATTATTTATAATATATATATATATATATATATATATATACATACATGCAGGCATGCATGTATGTATGTAGGCCTATGCATATACACACATAACCCTAACCCATTTAAATAAATGAAGTGTGTGTGTGTGTGTGTGTATATATATATATATATATATATATACACACACATACAATTAATATATTATGTGTATGGGTTAAGGTTAGTTATGTGTGATTATGTACATTGTATACATGTATTTGTGTGTGTTTTCTGATATGGTTTAGTCTATGATTAGGGTAGGATGAAGGGGTACATTAGCCATACTGAAATGAATCCCGTTAACAGTTATGGATCATGTTTAGGGACATAGTTAATTCACTCATTAACTATCTCTCCGGTTTCATTTTATGTAATAAAGTTTATATATACCGAACATTACTGCAAATTTGTACATGCACACTTATATTTTATGTTGGTTGTAATTCTGAACGGACCGCCTCTCCAGACCTCTTTGTGTGATCACGAAGGTAGGCTAATGGCTGAATCGGAATTTATAAGCAAGATCACGGGAATCAATAGCCTAAGAAAAAAAGTAATGATTTTGTGCAAAGTAAAACAAAAGCAACAGCACACAAAGAAAAAAAACAAAACATGCAGAATGCAGGAAACCACCACTAAATGAGATGACAGGGACAGAAGGAAAGAAGATAACTAACAACTAAAATAAATACTTACAACTAAATCATTGGACTTGTCTGTGGAAAGAAAATAATGCGAAATTTGGTTCTTGTAGCGTGACTGCCGGGCTAGGGTGAACGTGATTTCACCAAGTACCACATGTTCCTGGATCAACATCTTTGTTGATCCTGGATCAACTTTCCAATCAACCAATCAGATTTGAGGGACAAGTTTACAGTTTATGTCAGGTTTAGGCTTAGAACCAGGGTGAGGTACTTAAACATCAGTGTTATTCATCTAGTATTACCCTCTGATTTTAGGGAAAAGTTATGGGTAGGGTTAGGTTTAGGGGTAGGGATTGGGTAAGGAATACATTTTGGGACAGGAATGTTGATCGAGGATCAACAAAATATGTTGATCCATGAACATGTCTTGGCAAAATCACGGTGACCGCCGGGCTAGGTAGAGGCTGACGGCCTCCTCAGGGACCTGTTTGAAGGATTGGGGGATGGGGGGCGGGGTGCACCAGGACAAACTGGCGCTAACCTCTCGAAGAGCTGCAGGCCAATTGGTGTAGCTTTCCCGAAGGGCCTTCATTAATGATGTTGCATAACCTGCAGACATAATAATAATAATAATACTGTATAAAGATCATTGCCACTAATGGAAACACATGAAATTGTCCTGCATATGAATTATAGCAAACATAAACAGAATGTTACGAGATTGCCAGGGAGATTACAGTACAGTGGACCCTGATATGCGCTACTAAATGTTTAAAAATACATAAAAGAAATTCAGAACATATTTGATGATTTGAATGTTACTATTACTACTATTACTATTACTACTACTAAATGTTTACACTAATACTGGTGTTGGTAATACATGTGGTAAAGTTACATAAACTCTATGCGGTAGTGAATTTACTGAGAGGTAGCTAAACTCTGAAGTGAGAAGTGGATAAACTGTTTCTGACATAATTTCAGCGGTGGGTAAACTGCGTTTAGCCTCCACTACAGCCTGACAACACGTCACGGTCAAATGTGAAAGAGAACCGTACACAAAACGCATACACACGATTGCGAAAGCCGCTTGATGATCATCACCACTGATCCAAACACTAGCCATGAAGCTTTCATGACGATGTGGACATTTACTTCAGGGCAATTTTGTTTTGGTTCAAATTCTTGAATGACGAAAAACGCTCTTCTAATGTCAATGTCAAATGCTTGTAGTGGAGGCTGTGTCAAAGGGAACACAGTAGCTATACAAAATACACACAGAGCTAGCTAACACGCAGCTTGTAAACATTAACGTTAGCATATGTAACTTACCTTGGCAATATCTCGCTTGCGGCAGACGGTGTCTCTCGACCTCGGGACAGGGCAAGCAGAGAGGTTTGCATTCACAGACGGCACGGCGGTAGGAAGTAACTTAGCCATCCTCTCACTCTTTAAACTAAGTGAGACCATCTTGGTATCCCCTGAGTGGTAATCCTCCTCTTTGAAATGTGCGCTGCATATTCTCGAGTAGGCGGCGACAGAGCTAATTTAGCTGAAAAATCTGCTCGCCTAATCTTGACAAATTGCACCCAGCTTCGGAAGATCCCTTTGTCCTTGGGGAAACAATGGACCATATGTCCAGTTTTGCTAAAGTTTTTGCACCCGCCACAAACACAGTAATAAACCATTTTTGTCTACTTATTATCTAACTTACTCTTCTCTATCTCTAAGCTCTTATGCTATGCTATCTCTCACTATCTATCTATGTTATCCTTATGATATCTATCTATCTCGATATATTTACTTATATATCTGACACTGTCACTCTTTCACTAGCTAACGTTAGCTACTACTCGCGGGCTTTCGTCTGTTGTTGTCCAACAGCGAGTACCTCATGTGACGTCATGCAATGCATTGTGGGAGAAATTAGAATTCTCGCTAAGCTATTGCCAAATGCTAACATATCACCTTCTTTTCCATATTATATCTCTTTTTTGTAATCCCCTACAACATCAAATACAATGGATAACTGTTTAAATGTTTATTACCACTAGAAAACTGCCAGAAAAAAAAACCTGCACCATGGGCTTTAAAGAAAATCTTCCATAGCTCAGTTACATTCTCATATAAATGAAATGGATATATTATATTATAAATTATTCTGAATGATATTCAGTTCACAGTCTGCCTGAATCGTGATGGCACCGCGTTCGTTCGTTGGCCAGAGGAGATCTGAGCGCCTGAGCCTGGTTCCTCACAAGGTTTGGGCTCCTAGGCACTGTCGCCTCTCGCTTCATTAGTTGGGGACGCTTAATATTCAACAATATTATTGATCTGACTGTACTGACGCTACTGGATGAGAAGAAAATTTGATCTATTTTACTCGCCAGACTGATATACTAATTTATTTATATATATATTGGGGTGTAACGATACACGTATTCGTATCGAACCGTTCGGTACGAGGCTTTCGGTTCGGTCTTCGGTACGCATTTTCAAACCGATCGGTTCGTTGGACCATTTTTCCTGCCGACCAAAATTTTGTTATTTCAAATGTAGCCGCGTCGCAAGCGCGCTTGAGATGCTGGCGTGACCACAACATTGCCCAACATCAAATGGCAAATGCAATGTAAGCGGAACGAAACTGAGCAATTCGTTAAATGTGGTTGACGTACCGTTTATCAGTTTGGACCAATGCAGCGCGAGCCGATCTTGGTTAAGCAGCACTGTTACTGCACAGCGAGATCCAGTAAAGAAAGCATTGAATTCGCTACTGAAGTAATAACATCGCTGCGAGATCTAGTGAGAAGCATTCACATTTATGCGTTATTAGCGGATCAAACAGCGCTGACGTGGAAACCAGGAAGAAACATTGTGCCATGAATGAACTATTCAGTGTCCACAGATCAGCAACATCACCATTACTGTAGTAACTCACTGTCACCATGGGTTTACTGTAGTAACACTCAATGTAACCATGGGTTTACTGTAGTAACACTCACTGTCACCATGGGTTTACTGTAGTACACTCACTGTAACCATGGGTTTACTGTAGTAACACTCACTGTCACCATGGGTTTACTGTAGTAACACTCACTGTCACCATGGGTTTACTGTAGTAACACTCACTGTCACCATGGGTTTACTGTAGTAACACTCACTGTCACCATGGGTTTACTGTAGTAACACTCACTGTAACCATGGGTTTACTGTAGTAACACTCACTGTCACCATGGGTTTACTGTAGTAGCACTCACTGTCACCATGGGTTTACTGTAGTAACACTCACTGTCACCATGGGTTTACTGTAGTACACTCACTGTAACCATGGGTTTACTGTAGTACACTCACTGTAACCATGGGTTTACTGTAGTAACACTCACTGTCACCATGGGTTTACTGTAGTAGCACTCACTGTCACCATGGGTTTACTGTAGTAACACTCACTGTCACCATTGGCAGGAATAGTTAGGCTATAATGCTTTTAAGTAACATTACGTTGGTTTTATTTTGACATTATGAATACAAATGCTGCCCTCAGATGTTAATCTGAACTAAAATAAACCTTTGTTTATAACTACTACAATATTACATTTCATTTTGTCCAAGGAGCTGTTTTGTTTTATATGCTCCTAAGAAAAGTCAAGTATAGCTCCATCATTGCTCGAAGTAAAAAAAATCATACTTTATGATGTTAGTTTTAATAAAAATATAATAAAAGAAATTAAATCAAGGAAATTTCTCTGGCCTTTCTTTCTTTTTTCTGTATCGAACCGAACCGTGAATCTTGTGAACCGTTACACCCCTAATATATATATAAGAGCTGCCGGTGTGTACCTCACCTTACCGTGGTATCGTTGTCAGTTAACAAGAACATCGCTGGATCGGATGATCTGGGTATGTATTTTTGCTTGTGTCTATAACCTATAAGTTACTAATTTGACTTTGTTGTCGATTGATTAGATCAGTGGTTCTCAACCTTTTTTTTTCAGTGGGCCGCACTATGTCTAAGTTCAAGTTTCACGGGCCGCATATCATTTACATTTGGCATCACCAATGCAAACTAACCAGATATTAAGCATTAAGGTACCTAAATGATTACAGTTAGATTTATTATTATTATTAGAGAGTATAATTCTACTTACCATTAATGGGACACCTGATGTTGTCGGGAGCAGACAAATTTGGTGAAATTTGGCTCAAAAGGAGTAACAGCACAATGAAGTTGCGACTGTAAGTTGCAGTCTATAAGACACGCACGGAAACGTGACTTGATGCGCGTCATTGCAGAAAATGTGCGTTCGCAAATGTATGTCGACCCAAATATGGAAAGCACTTTTGAACTTAATCTGAGATTTTGTCCTGAGGTGTTTCGCCACATTTCTGTAACTGAGGATGACTGTTGCGCGGTATGGCTGTGTCCTCTTGCCTGAACATCCATCGGTTCATCTTCGAATGCGCGGCGGGACAAACCGAAAGTTGCAGCCAAGTCCTTGATTTTTTCCACAGGGAAAGTCAATGGCTCTCTGATGAAATGTCTTGCAGATTTTATTCTCTCAAATCAGAAAAACGAGAGGTGAATTTTTCCTGCATTTGACTGACAGTTTTAACGAATCGTTCTTTCTGTTGTATGTCCAGTACACCCTCACACACGTCATTCAGAAGTGGAAAGTGAGTTAAATCATCATCTTTGAGTTGTGCAGTGTACAGCCCTAGCTTCATTTTCAAACTGTCAACACAGCCCAACAGGTCATCAACATGTTTTTCGTCACCTTGAACTTGTAAGTTCAGCTTGTTTAGGTGAGCTGTGACGTCTGAAAGAAAAGCAACGTTTGTTTTCCACTCATTGTCTCTCAAGACTGGAAATCTTTCTCCATCGCCGATGTCATTGAGAAAGTTTACTATCTCGGGGAGCACTTATTCACGACTTAGCCATCTCACTTCACTGTGCAGAATGAGGTCTCCGTAAGCACTGTCCAGTTCGCCCAACAACGTAATAAAGCGGCGGTGCATTAGAGGCCGTGCTCGAATGAAGTTGACCACCTTGACCACAGTGTTCATAACCTCCACGAAGTGTCCATCAACTAACTTGCTGCATAGTGCTTGTTGATGCACAAAACAGTGAAATGCCAACAAGTCAGGGGATATTTTTCGCATTTCAGCTACGAGACCCTTGTGTTTTCCCGTCATTGAGGGCGCACCGTCAGTAGTTAAGGAGACAACTGAGGATTCTGGTACGTTCATGTCTTTACATACTTCACTAAGTGCTCTATGAATGTCCTCGCCCCTTGTTCGTTCATGTAGCGATTTCAATGCCAATAAATCTTCTGTAACCTCAACAGTCTCTGAATTCACACATCTCACCCAAATGCAAAGCTGAGCAACATCTCTGATGTCTGACGATTCATCCGCAGCCAAACTGAGTGCTGAAGCAGTGGCTAGCTTAGTTTTTAGTTGTTCTGTCAAATTCTCAGACATTTCAGAAATTTGACGAGTAACTGTCTGTGTCATTGCTGAGCTGTAAACTTTTTATCCTGCGAATTATCTCACTCTTGTTGCTCAGGTCATCAAACAGACATTGTGATTCCAGAAAACAGTTCTTAACTAGCTCTCCATCACTGAATGGTTTGCTGTGTTTGGCAAGGAGCCAGGAAATTTTGAACGTTGCTAATGTCACGGCCTGAGACACTTTTAAGCTAGCTCGCATTGTATTCTGTTAAAAAATGGCATTTTTTTCAAGACTAGTTATCTTGAAAGCTCTTTTCTGAGATCCAGGCGGATATTTCGTGTCAAAAGTTGCATGGGTGGTATCGAAATGACACGTCTTTGTGTTCATACCCAAGCTATTTTCACTGGCGATGCGCCGAGTGAATGTGCAAATTCACTTCCTGACAGTAGATAGCGCTTATCATTACTCACCATCCAATCCTATTTGTTCTGCAATTGCTCTCCATTACATCTCCCTCTTATCCAGCTTTGTGTGGTCGCTGTGGCGTTTGTCATACAGTTCTTTGTGTTGAGACACCAAAGAGACCAGCAGCTCTACATTCATTTTGCCTCGTTGCATCTTCTTCATCTACTTTCTCTTCTGCTTCTATTAATGTCTCGGCAAGACCGTTTTGTGCTTCAGTGCCACCAGGGACTGTAACTTCAGCAGCTCCAGGCACTTGAACAAAAGCAGTTTTAAATGCGGCATGTCAAACCATCTTGTTTTTTGTTTTTTATTACGCTTCTATGCCTAGCGTTTGGAGCGTCGGTGTGTATACTCACATTGGCGCTCTGTTAGTCACAAGGCGTTAAACGTCGGCGATAAGCGCGCATGATAATCGTCCTGGTGTGCACGAGGCTTAGCATCACGCTCGAACAGCTCACTGTTTCCTCCACTGTTTTAGATACATTTTGTCTGTAGAAATGCCTTATTCAGTGCTGTAATTTGACGCGGTTGGCGTAAGTTTTCCGTGCATGGTGGACCGCGAATAATCGATAATGACATTCATTGTAGATGATTTTCATTATCGATTATCAACTTTATTTGATTAGTTGTTGCAGCCCTAATCGTGATAACATTAAAAATTATATATCGTGCAACGCAGCACCAAGAGGCCTAACTAAATACTTTGTAAAAATAAAATTAAACATTTTTATATGGACTAAATCATGCCTTAGATGTTGACTCAAATGCTCTGATTCTTTATTTTTGTTCTTTATAGTTATTTTGCACTTTAGTCGGTTTAATAATTTAGACGTTTGTTTGCATTTATGTATTGAATTTAAATGTTCATATTTCTTATTATAATAAAAAAGTTATTAAACCTGTTTAATAGGATAAAACTTATGTTTTGTAACTTAATTCAATACCGTGATAAAAGCTTGAGCAGTTTTGGTGATATGTGTTTCCACGAGCAGCAGGTGAACATGGCAATAAGCGCATCATAGACTGAAGCGTCACACTAGTACACATCACTACTGATTAGAATGGGTTCTACGTCTCCCTTACTGAAATGAAAGGGTTCTGGATCGCCAGTAGCAAACAATAGAGCGCGCTCTGCTGGACAAATTACGTAATTACACAATTTACAAGCATTTAATCTGTTTTATGTTCTTTGTAAAAATGTTCATATCGGTGGCATATCTGTGTCATATACGCCGATGCAGATATATCTGCGACAGGCTCATATCGGCTGATAAATCGGTCGGGCTCTAATAATGTTCTTTATGTGCACATAGGGTATTCATCTTCATTTCCTCAGGTCTTAAAAAGTCTAACATTATATTTTTCCACATGTGCTCAGCCTGGTCTTCAGGAGCAGGTTTTGAAGGGAGTGTAACGGTGTGTTTCTGTCAGCTGAAGCAGATGAAGGAGCTGGAGCAGGAGAAGGACTCTCTGCTGGCCGGCCTGGATGTGTTGGAGCGAGCCAGAGAATGGTACCAGACTCAGATCCACAACATCACTGAGACCCAGAGACTCGTGGGCCAGAGCCGCCACTCCACCGTACGTTTCCCATCACTGGTTTAACACGCGTCATGACCATAGCTGTCAACATTGAAAATAAGGGAGATTTCCCGGAATCCATCCCCAAAATAAGGGATTTTTTTTTTTACACGATTCTTACCCACAAACTTTAAAAAAAAACACTAATTAACAGTCTAAAGAGTTTATAACTACACAATATATATTAAAGAATGACAGACCAATGGATATGTTTAAAGTGCTTTATTTATGAACAAAGTAAACATTATTTCACTTGTGCGCTTGTGTTTCAGTGATTTGTCGTGCTGTGAAACGTCGTTTTCCCCTCCATGACCAACACTAAAATTACAACGACAAATTTTGCAGTAGGCAAAATTTGGACCTAAAGGGCTGCTTGTCAGGTAGTGGAAGGTGGTCTCCCATTTACTCAAATATCGGCATAATGTTCTCGGTTTTGGTTGGTTGTTAATTCTGTGATTTGCCCGTCGGTGTCCTCCTGATCCATCATCGCACTCATCTACTCTACTCTCCTTGAAGTTCAGACTTCCCGCTAGTTTTTCCCTCTTCCTCACGCCCGCCACTGCAACTGTCTTCTTCCTCGATAGTAGCCTAAGCTACTGTCTGTATACTGCCACCTGCTTTACTGGAGGTCTAGCAACCCAAGTGCATAGTTGCGAGTTCGTAGCACAATCAGAGCATAAAATAATGGGATATTTTACGGGAAAATACTAAAACGGGAAGACAGCGGGAAAAGAGCTAAAAATACGTGAGAAACCCGGAACAAACGGGAGGGTTGACAGCTATGGTCATGACTGTGCTCATTAACACATCTCATTCTAAACCACTGTCTTCCAATGGGAGGATTCATTTATAGATCGTTTCTAGCGGTCTGAGAGTCTCATGGTCTTTATGACCGAAATTAAGAGCACTAAATCAACCAGAGCTCTGACAGAAATGCTTTCATTTTTTTTAATGATATTTCATTGTGGTCTAGTTGTGGGTTTTAAAAACTTTCCCAGTAACACAAAAAGTATTCTATCAGAATTGATAATATTTCATAGTGTGGAGTGCAACGAACGACGGCATAACGGTGGAGGTTTGCACTGAAATTTTAAAGTAGATTTCATTCAGATCAGCCGAGTTAGCTTCAGTCCAGGGGAGAACTACAGGCACGTGTGTCTGAACTAAACTGAGTTGGAAGATAATAAAAAACTTTGAAATCAAATTAGCATTTAGAATTTTTCCTTGACAGTGTTTGACGTAAATGAACAGTGAATGTGTATTTCTGTGGTTAATACAGATGACCCAGAAAACCAATTCCAGGGGTCAAATACTGACCTCATTAATCTAAAAGCTCATTTTTGACACCATATTGTGTTTCTTCAGGAGTTCTTGGCTGAATCTTGTCAAAGTCGAATAGATGTTCTTCTGCCAAAACTGCAGGAAATCACGCGCTGCCTCAGTGATTTAATTTCCTTTTCTGGGAAGGTTCGTATACATCCTTAACTATATATAGATCAATTAGTGTGGTGGAAAATGTGAAGGTGATTGACAATAATCGAGTGATGTTGCTTTAGTTTCCTGATAATTATTCTATAGCTGAATCTGTGTGTGCGTGTGTGTGTGTGTGTGTGTGTGTGTGCGCGCGTGCGCGTGCGTGTGCTGTTCTCAGACGGTCTCGTCTTCAGACTCGCTGTCGGCCGGCATCTCGTCCAGCACTGCTCCTCCTCAGGCCATACACACACTGAAGGAGCACAACCGCCTCCTCACACAGGTCAGAGGTCACACACACACACACACACTGAAGGAGCACAACCGCCTCCTCACACAGGTCAGAGGTCACACACACTCACTGAAGGAGCACAACCGCCTCCTCACACAGGTCAGAGGTCACACACACACTGAAAGAGCACAACCGCCTCCTCACACAGGTCAGAGGTCACACACACTGAAGGAGCACAACCGCCTCCTCACACAGGTCAGAGGTCACACACACACACACTGAAGGAGCACAACCGCCTCCTCACACAGGTCAGAGGTCACACACACACACACACAAACTGAAGGAGCACAACCGCCTCCTCACAGAGGTCACACACACACATACGCACACTGAAGGAGCACAACCCCCTGCTCACACAGGTTAGAGGTCACACACACACACACACACACACACTGAAGGAGCACAACCGCCTGCTTACACAGGTTAGAGGTCACACCCACACTGAAGGAGCACAACCGCCTGCTCACACAGGTTAGAGGTCACACACACACACTGAAGGAGTACATCTGCCTCCTCACACAGGTCAGAGGTCACACACACACTGAAGGAGCACAACCGCCTCCTCACACAGGTCAGAGGTCACACACTCACACTGAAGGAGCACAACCGCCGCCTAACACAGGTCAGAGGACACACACACACACTGAAGGAGCACATCCGCCTCACACAGATCAGAGGTCACACACACACACACACACACACACACACACACACACTGAAGGAGCACAACCGCCTCCTCACACAAGTCAGAGGTCACACACACTGAAGGAGCACAACCGCCTCCTTACACAGGTCAGAGGTCACACACACATTGAAGGAGCACAACTGCCTCCTCACACAGGTCATAGCTCACAAACACACACACACACTGAAGGAGCACAACCGCCTCCTCACACAGGTCAGAGGTCACACACACACTGAAGGAGCACAACCGCCTCCTCACACAGGTCAGAGGTCACACACGCACACACACACACACTGAAGGAGCACAACCGCCTCCTCACACAGGTCAGAGGTCTCACACACACACACACACACACACACTGAAGGAGCACAACCGCCTCCTCACACAGGTCAGAGGTCACACACACACACACACACACACACACACTGAAGGAGCACAACCGCCTCCTCACAGAGGTCACACACACACACTGAAGGAGCACAACCGCCTCCTCACAGGTCAGAGGTCACACACACTGAAGGAGCACTACCGCCTCCTCACACAGGTCAGAGGTCACACACACACACACACTGAATGAGCACAACCGCCTCCTCACAGAGGTCACACACACACACACTGAAGGAGCACAACCGCCTGCTCACACAGGTTAGAGGTCACACACACACACCCACACTGAAGGAGCACAACCGCCTCCTCACAGGTCAGAGGTCACACACACTGAAGGAGCACTACCGCCTCCTAACACAGGTCAGAGGTCACACACACAGACACACTGAATGAGCACAACCGCCTCCTCACAGAGGTCACACACACACACACTGAAGGAGCACAACCGCCTGCTCACACAGGTTAGAGGTCACACACACACACCCACACTGAAGGAGCACAACCGCCTGCTCACACAGGTTAGAGGTCACACACACACACTGAAGGAGCACAACCGCCTCCTCACACAGGTCAGAGGTCACACACACACACACTGAAGGAGCACAACCGCCTCCTCACACAGGTCAGAGGTCACACACACACACACACTGAAGGAGCACAACCGCCTGCTCACACAGGTTAGAGGTCACACACACACACACTGAAGGAGCACAACCGCCTGCTCACACAGGTTAGAGGTCACACACACACACACACACTGAAGGAGCACATCCGCCTCCTCACACAGGTCAGAGGTCACACACACACACACTGAAGGAGCACAACCGCCTCCTCACACAGGTCAGAGGTCACACACACACACACACTGAAGGAGCACAACCGCCGCCTCACAGAGGTCACACACACACACACACACACACACACACACACACACTGAAGGAGCACAACCGCCTCCTCACACAGGTCATAGGTCACACACACACTGAAGGAGCACAACCGCCTCCTGACACAGGTCATAGGTCACAAACACACACACACACACTGAAGGAGCACAACCGCCTGCTCACACAGGTTAGAGGTCACACACACACACACACACACACTGAAGGAGCACAACCGCCTCCTCACATAGGTCAGAGGTCACACACACACACACACTGAAGGAGCACAACAGCCTCCTCACACAGGTTAGAGGTCACACACACACACACACACACACACACACACACACTGAAGGAGCACAACCGCCTGCTCACACGGGTCAGAGGTCACACACACACACACTGAAGGAGCACAACCACCTCCTCACACAGGTTAGAGGTCACACACACACACACACACACACACACACACACACACTGAAGGAGCACAACAGCCTCCTCACACAGGTTAGAGGTCACACACACACACACACTGAAGGAGCACAACCGCCTGCTCACACAGGTCAGAGGTCACACACACACACAACCGCCTGCTCACACAGGTCAGAGGTCACACACACACTGAAGGAGCACAACCGCCTGCTCACATAGGTCAGAGGTCACACACACACACACACTGAAGGAGCACAACCGCCTGCTCTCACAGGTCAGAGGTCACACACACACACACACACAACCGCCTGCTCACACACACACACACACCCGGACCACACATATCACTCCTAACACCCGATCAGATCTGTGATTTTGGATAAGAGACAGTTTCCTGTTTCATTCAGAAATGCATCACATTACAGTCACACAATGTGTAACCCTAACCCTAACATTGAATTATAGAAGTCGATAAAATATTATGTGAATGCTAGGTCAAAGAGATGTGTCTTTAGTCTAGCTTTGAACTGACAGTGTGTGTCTGCTTCCCGGACAATGGTAGGAAGACTGTTCCAGAGTTTTGGTGCTAAATAGGAAAAGGATCTACAGCCAGCAGTCGATTTTGATATTCTAGGTATTGTTAACTGGCCCGAATTTTGAGATCGCAATAGTCGTGAAGGACTATAATGCGTTAAGAGCTCGCTCAAGTACTGCGGAGTTAAACCATTTAGTGCTTTGTAAGTAATCAGCAATATTTAAAAATGTATACAATGTTTAATAGGGAGCCAATGCAGTGTTGACAGAACCGGGTCATAATATGGTCATACTTCCTGGTTCTAGTAAGAACTCGAGCTGCAGCGTTTTGGACCAGCTGTAGTTTGTTTATTAAGCGTGCAGGGCAACCACCCAGTAGAGCATTACAATAATCTAGCCTTGAGGTCATGAACGCATGAACTAACTGTTCCGCATTTGGCATTGAGAGAATATGGCGTAATTTAGATATATTTTTAAGATGAAAAATGCGGTTTTACAGATACTAGACACGTGACTTTCAAATGAAAGATTGGTATCAAAGAGCACACACACACAGATTCCTAACCGACGACGAAGACTTAACAGAGCAGCCATCAAGTGTTAGACAGTATTCTAGGTTATTACGTGTGGAAGTTTTTTGTCCAATAATTAGAATCTGTTTTTTCAGAATTTAGTAGTAGGAAATCACTAGTCATCCAATATTTTATATCAGCTATGCATTCCGTTAATTTTGTGGATTGGTAAGTTTTGGCAGGGTGTGAAGCAATATAGAGCTGAGTATCATTGGCATAACAGTGAAAACTAATGCCATGTTTCCTAATGATATCTCCTAATGTTAGCATGTACAGAGTGAACAGCAGCGGTCCTAGTACTGAGCCTTGTGGTACGCCATACTGAATTTGTGATCGATAAGACATCTCTTCATTTACTGCTACAAACTGATAACGGTCTGACAAGTGTGATTTGAACCATGCTAATGCCAAAGTTTTAAAGTCACTGATTTGCTCTAAAAATCTGTATGGGTTCAACCTACATGCTATACTGCATAAATGTTCGGTTCCATTGATACTTATGGTACTGTAGAAAAACAGGTACTGTCAGGATTTTAAAATGTTGAGACCGACTTGGTACCGAAGTATCGGTAGACATCCCTACAGTATATGGCTGAAATAAACCAGTATTTCCACTTGCCATCGAGCAGCATTTACTACGGTAAAGCTGTCGAGTGGATCTCTGAGCTGGTGTGAGTGGAGGCGGGGCTAATTTGCATATTTGTGTTTTTCACTTACAGGAAGTGACAGAGAAGAGCGAGCGCATCACTCAGCTGGAGCAGGAGAAATCTGCCCTGATCAAGCAGCTGTTTGAAGCTCGCGCTCGCAACGCTCACGACAGCAGCGCACTCGACTCCACCTTCATCTGACCATCATCATCATCACTCCAGAGACCAGCCCAACACCATTGTTCACTTCATCATCATCATCATCATCATCATCATCACCCCAGAGACCAGCCCATGGACCACTGTTCACTTCATCATCATCATCATCATCTCTCCAGAGACCAGCACAACACCACTGTTCACTTCATCATCATCATCTCTCCAGAGACCAGCACAACACCACTGTTCACTTCATCATCATCATCATCTCTCCAGAGACCAGCCCAACACCACTGTTCACTTCATCATCATCATCATCATCATCTCTCCAGAGACCAGCACAACACCACTGTTCACTTCATCATCATCATCTCTCCAGAGACCAGCCCAACACCACTGTTCACTTCTTCTTCTTCCTCTTCTTCATCATCATCATCATCATCTCTCCACAGACCAGCCCAACACCACTGTTCACTTGATCATCATCATCTTCATCATCATCTCTCCAGAGACCAGCCTAACACCACTGTTCACTTCATCATCATCATCATCATCTTCATCATCATCTCTCCACAGACCAACCTAACACCACTTTTCACTTCATCATAATCATCTCTCCAGAGACCAGCCCAACACCACTGTTCACTTCTTCATCATCATCATCTCTCCACAGACCAACCTAACACCACTGTTCACTTCATCATCATCTTCATCATCATCTCTCCAGAGACCAGCCTAACACCACTGTTCACATCATCATCATCATCATCATCATCATCTTCATCATCATCTCTCCACAGACCAACCTAACACCACTGTTCACTTCATCATCATCTCTCCACAGACCAACCTAACACCACTGTTCACTTCATCATCATCATCATCATCATCATCATCATCTCTCCAGAGACCAGCCCAACACCACTGTTCACTTCTTCTTCATCATCATCATCTCTCCACAGACCAGCCCAACACCACTGTTCACTTCTTCATCATCATCTCTCCAGAGACCAGCCTAACACCACTGTTCACTTCATCATCATCATCATCATCATCTCTAGAGACCAGCCCAACACCACTGTTCACTTCTTCTTCATCATCATCATCATCATCATCATCATCATCTCTCCACAGACCAGCCCAACACCACTGTTCACTTCTTCATCATCATCTCTCCAGAGACCAGCCTAACACCACTGTTCACTTCATCATCATCATCATCTTTATCATCATCTCTCCACAGACCAACCTAACACCACTGTTCACTTCATCATCATCATCATCATCTCTAGAGACCAGCCCAACACCACTGTTCACTTCTTCTTCATCATCATCATCATCATCATCTCTCCACAGACCAGCCCAACACCACTGTTCACTTCTTCATCATCATCTCTCCAGAGACCAGCCTAACACCACTGTTCACTTCATCATCATCATCATCTTTATCATCATCTCTCCACAGACCAACCTAACACCACTGTTCACTTCATCATCATCTAAGGCAGAGTTTAGATGTTTTTCAGTGCAATTTGAACACAATAATGCTAGAGAAGCAACAGCCCAGTCTATATCAACCCCATCAGCTGGAGCTTCTCGTTATTCTCACATCTCCTCCATCTCAGCTGAGACTACATGCGCAAAATACAAGTAATAAGCAGAATAAACTGGATTCCAGCGCAGGACGGTCAGATGGCCAGAATAAACACGACGGTGCAGAGGCTGCTTTTAAAGTTCACTACATGTTTCTTCTGGACAGTCTGTGTGAATTAAACTTTAATCTGAGCAGTCGATCAGTGAGATCCACGGTTTGATGTAGATCTTTCTTTGAGTTAGATATTTCAGTTGTGGTGCTTTTGCGTGCTGTGTTTTCAGAAAAAGTTGCATTTGTAAAGTTCCTCTCCTTCATCAACACACATGCAGACGTCTTTGGCTGTTTTTGAGCATCTCACCATAAGCTTTGCTGTTAAAGATGGCTTTGCAAAGTTAAAAAGACTTCTGTTAGGTCGCAATGTAACAGAAGTAGCAGTAGATCTTTTCTTCTGTATTGTGCCTTACATCTGAACGAAACTGATTATCAGAAAAGAAGACATGTAGGGTGGGGCTTGGTTCTGTCCAGCAGTTGTTGATTGGATGGAGGCGGGTCTGAATGTAAGGGGTGGGGTTTAATCGCACTGAATGATTGGAGAGGTCCTGCACACATCCTCACCATAGAGAAGTCTGTCGTTTCACCAGACGTTATATTTATATATATATATATATTTTTTTTTTAAAGCACCTGAGGACCCCTTTATTCTGTTCCAGTACAGTGCTCTCCATAAGAAACCTTATGATAAGGGTTCCGTAAGACTTTTCTCTCAAAGTAATTTCTTTGAATGCGTGCATGACTCGCAGTGTAATAACATAGAAAGTTGTTGACTCTTCTATTAGTTTGCAGAACAAGTCTTCATAATAATGGAAGTCATTCTGTTTAAACGCAGAAATGCAAAGTTTGTGTTTTTGTTTAAGCACTTGTATTAATTCTTTAGTTAAACGAGTGATATTTACACTAAGTTGTTCTTCGAGGCGGGACTAATGAGTGAAAATGATTGGATGTGGTAAATGACTGCTCACCGACGCCCTCTACAGATGCGGTTTAAAAATTACCTGAAATATTATTTTATGCACAATTTCACTTGGTTCTGCTGGAGGGTTTGTCGTTTGATTCTTTGAATGCTCATTTTCACTCCATGTGAATCTGATTTTATGAATGACTGCAGCAGTGACTTACATGAATCACTTCAGAGGACTAAATGCTTCCAATCTATATTTACTATAGCTATATATATATGCACAACGTGGCATGAAAGTGCATTTCAGACCTGAATGATAGGAACATTACTAAAAAATGTAGTAGTCAGCTTCAGCCCTAATGGAAGGAGGTCAAAATGAGAAAGGAAGGATGTTTGTGGACGTGATTTGGACAACGAATATTTTATTGCGATCATCTAAAGATGGTTGACGTTGGATATGGAGAATGTTTGTGGGGTTTACAAAACTGGACACTGTGAAGTTCATTTCAATCAAGTGAATCATTCAAACGTAAATCCTGGTGTTGAAGCATTTATACCTGTGTGAAATAATGTATTTAATTTGACCTCCCCTTTATAAAGCACAGATGATCTGGCACATGATTTTCAGTTATTGCATGGAATAAATCAGCTATTCAGTTTACAGGAGCTTAATGTGTTCATGAAGACGCAAAAAGAAAAGACAGACATGCAGTAAGTAGCAGCTGAAGAGTTTTCACTTCATCCTTCTGTCTGAATCTGAGCTGATAATGAAGAATCTCTGGAAAGATCTCGTCGTTCTCAGCGGATCAGCGTCTGGAAGCTGCTGTGGAAACACGATGGTTTAATGATGTAAGTGATCGTTAAGAGACATTACAGGAGACCAATCAGTGAAGCTAAAGGACATTAATGTCATCAGAGGCTTGATATATACTGTTGATATGAACTTTTTTCTTTTGCATATGTAATCCACAACAATGTTGATGCTTTTCCATTATTAAAGTAGGTCGTTCATTAGTGACACGTGTTCCTGAGACTCTTCTGTGTCAGTCAACATCGCAGAGGTTTATTCTTTATTTTTGCTTTTCTACAGAAGACTTGTAGGTTAGATTAGTGTATTGTGTAGTTTTTGGTTTCAAGTTATTTGCAAAAATAGCTGGTAACACTTTATTTTGATAGTCCATCTGAGACTCTACTAGTTATTAGTAGCCATTCAGCCATTACAGTACCATTAATGACTATTTAAACAGATTAAAAACTGACAAAATCTTTAGTTTACCATCTGTTGATAATCAACTAGACCCAAGACTGGTTCCCATTGAAGCTGAGCTGGTCAGTGTCTGGATGGGAGACTCCTGGGGAACCAGGTTTCTGCTGGAGGAGGTGTGAGGCCAGCAGGGGGCGCTCTCCCTGTGCTGTGTGTGCGTCCTGACGCCCCAGTGTAGTGACGGGGACACTACTGTACAAGAGCACCGTCCTGGGGATGCGACGTTAAACCGAGGCGCTGACTCTCAGTGGTCATTATGGCACTTCTGGTAAAGAGTAGGGGTGTATCCGGTGTCCCGGCCACATTCCCGCCAATGCCCTCGCCAATCATGGCCTGCTAATGCCCATCCACTGAACTGCTCTTTCACTCTCTCTCCTCTCCACCTATACTGTGTGTGTGTGTGTGTGTGTGCACGCACTGCTGCTGTTGTACTGTGGCGGCCGGCGCATCATCCCAGTGGATGCTCACCAGTTCATCAGTGGGAAGTCTATAACCTATCAACAGATTACATACAGTTTTCCGTTAATTATATGCAACATATTTTCAATTTAAAACGAGAAAGTTTTGCACACCTGACTGAAGTAGAACAAACAATATAGGCAGCACATCAGAGAAATAAAGCACTTTTATTAAATCAAATATAAATACTACAAATAATACAAACTTTTCTTTACTAGGGTATCAGCATTAAATCTGAACCATCGGATTATGTGACAAACATTATATTGTGCATTTCAAAATGAGAACTTTCAGGAGGGACTTGACAACTGCAGTTTTCAAGGAGTTTTGAAAACTCCCAGAGAGAAGTGAGGCATTTACCACTTCTGGGAGATCTGCTTCTAAATAAATTCACACACTTTTGAAAAAAGATGTGGGAAGTGTGTCAAGGGCGCAGGTTGATGTTTTAAGGGGCTGTGTACGGTTTCTTCCAAAATTTTGCCATCAATTTTCTTCTAAATCAGACACTAAGTACTTTCTCAGGTTGTGGCCTGATCTGTCTGACCCCAGCGCGACTCAAGGATGTAGAAGGACGCAAATTCCCTGCACTTGCTGTCTGAGAGCATTTCACTGGGAATCTGGCTTGGGGGGGTGGCTTTGGGGGGGGGGGGGGGTTGTCAGTCTCTCAACAGTAGCAACAAGAGTTTGTGTGTTGTTTAAGTTGCTGTTTATAATTTTCAAAAAGAAAGACTGTCTAGCTTTGCCTAGTTCCATATTGAATATTCCATTTTCCATATTGACTTCAATCACAATCAAGTATCATAATAATGTTTATTATATATAGCACTTTTCAGAAAACTTAAGGCCCCTTTCCAATAAAGTACAAATAAACATGACATAGAAACTGTATGATGGGTAACATATATAGAGGTACATATACATAAAAATTAGTGCATAGGGTCAGGGAAACAAGCAGCAAAAAGATTTGTTTTAAGGTGTGTTTTGAAGTCGTGTAATGATGAAAGGTTGCGGATGTATTGGGGAATAGAGTTGGGGCAGCAGCACAAAAAGCCCTTCCACCAAACGATGGTAGTTTGTGCCTACGGATCGCCAGACCGGTGTCGGAAGATCTCAGTGTGCGGACTGGGGGAGTAGGTATGGGAGAGATCAGAGAAATAGTTGGGGGAAGACCATGGAGTGCTTTGAATGTGATAAGGAGTATCTTGAATTGAATACGAAAGTGAACGAGTAGCCAACGAAGTCTGCTTAAAATTGGAGTAATGTGGGAAAATGTATTTGGGTATGTGAGGACCCTATCTATGGAGTTCTGAACATTTTGGATCTTATTTATTGATGAATTGGGTAAGCCATAGAAAAGAGAATTACAGTAGTCCAGCCGTGAAGTTATGAAAGCGTGAACTAGGGTCTCAGTATCGCTTATATTCAGAAACGAACATAAGCGCGCAATATTACGAAGGTGAAAGAAGGCACACTTAGTTAGCTAGGAGATGTGTGGAAGGAAGGAAAGAGAGGAATCAAAGATTATACCAAGGTTTTTGACACTGGTGGAAGGTTGAACCAAAACTCCAGCAATATTAACATTGTCAACACAGAAACGGGATGTAATTTGAGGTGAACCAATAAGAAGTAGATCTGTTTTATCAGGGTTAAGTTTGAGAAAATTGGGTTCACTGGCAAAATCAGTGAGTACCAGATGTAAAAGCAGTGGGGACAGGAGAGATCATGGATGGGAAGAGATTATGAATGCTATTGATTTTATTTTGAAAGAAATGCAGGAATAACTCACAGAGGTCTGCTGAGTTACTGATCAGACAGTCCAATATGAGAACCAAGCACGGAAACATTATGTAGACCAGCAGTGCAGACAAGATCATGTGTGTAGCAAAATCGACATGTTGTACAAGATTGAAATATTTAAAAAATGAAAAGAGTACATGCGATTCTGCACAATCATTATCAACATGTACAGTATGTAGAAATCACCAAGTAATATAACACAAGGGGTTAAGGCACAGGAAAGGGTTAACAGTTAATGCAGTTCACTGAAGAAATCTGAGATAGATTTAGTTGGACGATACAGGAGAATCAAGAGCATTGGAGATGTGCCAGAAACTTTGAGAACTAAATATTCAAAGGTTAAAGTCACTGGAGCAGCTAGGCCAAGTCTACTTAAGTATATCTTTAGTTGGACCTCAGCACTATTTCTGGATAACTAAAGTACATTAAGTAAAAAATTACGGTAACACTTTATGTTGATGGTCCCTTTTAAACATTGTGGTGACTATAAGTAACTTTGCAACTACATGTCAACTAACTCTGATTAGAGTATTAGTGTACTATCTGCTTAATATCTGATAACTCTTTATTGTGATGGTCCTCCAACAGACAGTCTACTGACTATAATTAACTATGCAACTACATATCAACTTATTCTAACCTAACCCTACCAGTCTACTAATACTCTACTAAACTCTTATGAGAGTTAGTAGACATGTAGGTGCAACGTTACTTATAGTCAACAGAATGTGTTAAAGGGACCATCAAAATGAAGTGATACCAAAATTACTTGTTCCAATATAGCAGACTTTAAGTATATCGGTTTAGTACACCAAAAGCACAATTGCAGGGTATTTATATTAAGTATATAAATATGTAAATGTATTTATAGCATACTTAGCATAAAATAAGTGTATTTCAAATATATTTACTAAGGGACCCTTTAAAGATTTTCTGATTTTGCAAGCAGATGCCCCATTCTTCGCCATGTGAAGAAAAGAAACAAGAAGACCCTTGTTCCCATCATCAAGAAACAAGTGAAACGTCAAAGTCTAGTTGTGAGTGATGAGCATTTTCCAGTCTTTCTCAGTCTTTCCCTTGTAGCCCAGCATGTCAGTCAACCACAGCCAGAACGATGTAGATCTACAAACAGGACTACATACTGCAAGTATTGAGAGAGCGTGGCAGACGTACAAGAGTTAAGTTTGGCGTATGCGTGGAATCTTTCTGAGAAGGCTTTAAAAAACAGCTCTGCTTCATATAGTGGACCTTAGCAAGAAGATATAAACATGGAGTACTTGGAAGACTTTTTAAGGACATAAGGAATAGTAACCACAGGTCAGTTTAGGAAGTATCTGTAAAAGTCACTGGTTATGCATCAACTTGTACCCTCGATTAGCCCAGCTTTCATTGTCACGAAATGCAACGTGTATACATTTTTTATTTTATTTTTATTTTGTTGCCTTGGCGTTGTTTATGACGTTGAATCATGGCCTAGCATTTGAAATGTTGTTAAAGTAGGTTGTTGTTAACTAGATACGAGTTTGTTTGTTTCTTGGACTAGAACTGCAATTTTCAGTTTGGTAATGTTACAGTGCAAAAGGTAGAAGAATTACTATTGGAATGTAAGGAAAAAACGTCTGGTATGGACAATATTGATTCTAAGTTGTTTAAATTTGTTGCTAGTTTAATTGCTGTCCTTATTACTCATATTTTAAATTTGAGCCTAAATATAGGGGTTTCTCCTCAGGCTTGGAAAACAGCCAAAATTGTACCGTTACCAAAAAATACATCTTCAACTTTCTGTGGACCCAACTGTAGACCGATTAGTCTGCCTGCGTTAAGTAAAATTATGGAGAAGATTGTTGTGGAACAAATTCAAAAATATTTTTCCGATCATAATTTAAATACAGAATTTCAACATGCCTAAATAGCAGGTCATTCAACCACCACTGCTATGGCTCAAATGACAAATGACTGGCTAATAGCATTAGATAATAAAAAGTTAGCAGGAGCTGTACTGTTAGATTTTAGCTCTGCTTTTGATTTGATTGGTCACAAATTTTTACTAAGCAAATTGCACTGTTATGGTTTCAGCTCAACAGCTGGTTTCAGAGTTATTTAGGAAATGGAAGGCAAACTGTTTTTTTCAATGGAAGTTTTTCACATGAAAGAGCAGTTGACTGCGGTGTACCACAGGGAAGTTGTTTAGGACCACTCCTGTTTTCTATATATACAAATGACTTGCCATTAGTCTTAAAGAAAGTAAAAATAGCTATGTACGCTGATGACTCGACTATCTATTCATCTCACAAAACTATTGAAGACCTTGAAATGGTGTTATTGGAAGAACTAAAGTCTGTAGTAAGAGTGGGTTACAAATAATAAGCTAGTCTTAAATGTAGGCAAGACAAAAATTATTGCTTTTGGTACCAGACACATGTTGTTGAGTGAACACAAATTTAATCTAGTTATTAAAGATATGTATGTTGAGCAGGTACTGCAGACGGGTATCGAAGTCGAAAACCCCTTATCATGGTCCAAGCATATCAGTATAGTGGTGCGCAGGGTGTGCAATGGTCTTTTTATGGTGAGGTGTTCTCACATGCTGCCTTTTAACATGAGGGCAGATGTTATGAAATGTTTTGTCACAGTTGGACTATTGCTCAGAGGTTTGGTCATGTGCTGCTGTGGCACATTTAACAGATTTACAAATGGTCCAAAATAGAGCAGCGCGATGTGTACTTCAGTGTCCATTTGGAACTAATGTGAACTGGGTGCATTACACACTGTGGGTAAAGGTAAAAGAAAGATTTACATTTTCTTTGCTAAATTTAACAAGGAACATTATTTTAACTAAATTACCAAAAGTACTTTATTGTTGGCTATACTTCAGTTCTGATGAGCACCATTATGCCACTGGACATGCCACAGAGGGTAGGTTTATACTACCCAAAGTAAAAACAAATAATGGAAAGAGAAATATGTTGTATAAAGCCATGTCCGGTTGGAACACTTTGCCCAGAGACATTGTTAATGCACACAGTAAACATCAGTTTAAAGTCCTTTTAAAAAGGCATTTGATCATAAATTAAAATGTATTGCGAATGGGAAATTGTTATTCCACTATAAATTCTTGCTTACAGTATCATGGCCAAAGTGTATTTTTTTAACAAAAGATTATTTCATATCTTAGAATTATGACTAAACTAGGTCTTGTGTATATGGGTGTGTGTTTGGATTTGTATGTAGGTATGTGTGAGTAGGGGTGTTGTGTTTTTAATCTTTATTGCATTAGTGTTTTGTTTTGCAAAATGTAATACATTGAATATTGGTGTAAAAGTCTTGTAAGCGGCATGTTGGATTGTATCGACTCCAGGAAGAGTAGCTGCTCGTGTGCAGCTAATGGAGATCGAAATAAATAAAAATAAAAAAATAAATAAATAATGTTTGTCACATAATCCGATGGTTCAGATTTGATGCTGATACCCTAGTAAAGAAAAGTTTGTATTATTTGTAGTATTTTTATTTGATTTAATAAAAGTGCTTTATTTCTCTGATGTGCTGCCTATATTGTTTGTTCTACTTCAGTCAGGTATGCAAAACTTTTCTCGTTTTAAATTATAAGTATTTTTCTTAGAATTAATGGAAAACTGTATGTAATCTGTTGATAGGTTATAGACTTCCCACTGATATCAACTGTTTTTCTCTCTAATAAGATAGTCCTTAAAGATATATTGAGAATGTCTACTAATAGTCTACTGATCGTAAACTATATATTTGTTGACAAGCAACTAATCGTTAGTTGATTATCAACAGATGGTGAACTACTTTTTTTTTTTTTTTTTTTAGTTTTTAATCAGTTTAAATATATATTAATTTGATGCATTTGAAACCCCTTGAGTAGGATATACTGTATCATATACAGATCATATGCTGACATGATTGTTGGTTTTCAACTGACAGATTGATTTCGATTTGTTGGTAGACAGCTTAGAAGATGTAGACTCAATCTACAGAAAGTTAGTTGACAATTGGTTAATACTCTGTTGCAAAAAAAAAAACAATGACAGTCAACAGGCACTTTTTGTAAAATCTGTAGATAAACACTTGAAAGGCACCTTATAGTCTATAGGCAGAGACCCGACTGAGCCTGGGTTCTCCCAAGGTTTTTTTTTTCTCCATTAGGTCACCTGATGGAGTTTTAGGACACCAGTAGGTCACTTGATGGAGTTTTTCGGTTCCTTGCCACTGTTGTCTTTGGCTTGTTCAGTTGGGGATATTCAAAATAATTAACCAAGCATTAATACCATTGATCAGCCCTACCAAACGTGGATGTTTTTTCACTAAGAAACAAACATTGTTATGTTATTTGATTTGATATTGTGAAGCTGCTTTGATGCAATTTATATTGTGAAAAGCGCTATATAAATACACTTGACTTTACTTGACTAGGCAGTTAGTTGAACGTTTTCTAGTTGTCTGTTGAAACAGTTTTGTTGAATGTCAACTAGTAGACATAACTAGTAGTCAACTAGTACTATACTATACTATAGTATACTATACTATACTGTCAACTAGTACTATAACTAGTAGAGTCTCAATAGATGGACTATCCAAATAAAGTGTTACCATAGCTTAACAACAAGCACTTACTGTGGTGGACAGTTTCTCAATAGCTCTATTATTCATGTATCATATCTCTATTTTGATGCTTTTTAATTATTTGCTGTTATAAGTGTTTTTGCCTTAAGCTTTCCTCTTTGACCTCTTACATTTTATCTCATCTCTGTCATTTTATCTGAATTATGTTACAATCAAAAATCAAATAAGGAGAGCAGAGATTTCTGTCATATATGGATGAATATTGTGACGATCTGCAAGACTGTGTCGATCGTGTCTTTAATTTGAGGCTGTGCAAACTAGGATGATGAAGTGCTTTAACGGTTCTTGTTTATTCAGACGAGGCTTCATGCTGTTGAAGAAGCTTAAGATGACAAAAGTGCTTCAGTTTTGACACTGAAAATAATTCTGTCGCACAAAGGTAAAAAATAAGCCACTATTTGACAATCACACAGCCGCCTCTTTGTCTTATTCTTCCATCCATGTACCTCCATGTCATCTTCATGTAACAAATGACACTTTGTTACAGTGAATTTCAGAAGAATACTAATGTACAGTTGCATCAGTTGTTTACCACCAAATTTCCGTCAGGAGCCAATGGCGAGTTGCATCATTGCCAATCAGTGTTAATGATGAGGACTTGCTTCTACACGTCTTCTGAACCAACCTCACCATCCGTAAACATGAGCCCAGTAAATATGTTAATATGTTAGCATGTTATCTGGTCCATAAACTCATCAATATGCAAATAGTTCTTCTGTAAGAGGGGACACATTTCCATATTGGTTTATTCTCTGGAACGCTTGGCTTCGATTGGCTCCTGAAGCTCCCGGTGGTGTTGAATCATGGGAGTGAAGGTGTCGTCAGTGTCTCCAGCTTAAAATGAGCTGTCAGTCTCACAACGAACTTCACACTGCGCTGAAGACCACAGGAACTTCAGACAGGTAAGAGATTATGCTTATCATGACATGGAAATGTTTCTCTACTGACGGGAACTTCATAAATGTAACAACTGGTGGTTTCAGATGATTCATATTCAGTGACACTTCTTGGTTAAGCTTTCATTGTAACAACCAAATACGGTCACTGAATAATTCAACTTAATGTTTTGACTTAACTATGAATTTGTATCACTGTATCAACTAAATGAAACTATCTTTTGTAGAGCTGCTTTACAGTTGAAATTTAAATCATAATGATATTTGAACTGAACTACTCTTTATTACTGTGAAGCTGTATTGTATAAAGTGTTATGAACTTGACAAATCTAGCTTAATCTAGTTTATATCACAAATTCTATATATATTCTGTCACATAGGTTTCATAAGGCTGCTTGTTTATCTTCTGTTTGTATTTTGTGCACCATAATTATTGTACTATTCTATTATTTCAAGAAAGTCATTGTATATAAGATTTTTGTACTTTAGATATTTTTTCATATTTCAAACAAAGCAGATTCCTACTGTGACAACACAATATAATGTGACAGCGTGCCCCGCTGTAGATGTAGTGATTATTATTTAACAGAAAAGCCTTTTGTTGCATTATGAGAGATTCATGAGCCCAAACAGTGAAATTCACTCATGAATGTAATTATCGTGACATAAAGTTAAAGCTGTTTCAGTGCCGTGTGAATAAGGAGCAGAAAAGCACAAAGCAAGAGTTTGATTGATCACTGTTTGTGTGTTTCAGGGGTTGGTCCGAGCACACTGAGAGGATAATGGAAATCACAGAGCTGTTCAGATACATCAACTCCTCTCTGCTCATCAGTCACCGGCCGCTGAACGCCTCTGCGGTCGAGCAGACGGTCTACGGCAGCTGCGCACACATGCCTACCGTCATCATCTTCTACCTCGTGCTGCAGTTCATCAACATGTTCCTGGGCATCCCGGCCAACATCATGGTACTGTGGCTCATCCGTAAGAACAAGGGAGACTCGTCCACCTCAGACATCTTCATCGTCCATCTGGCCGTATTGGACACGTTCTTCTGCCTCATTCCTCCGCTAGAACTGGCCAACATCATGTATCTGACCAGCAGCAGCACCTGGTACGTCCTGCGCTTCTTCTACGGCGTCAAAGACTCGTCGCCGCTCTTTCTGTCCTGCATCTGTCTGGACCGATACATGGCCGTCTGCCATCCCATCACCTTCACCGAACTCAAAGACCAGCGCCATCGCTCGGTTTGCGCCGGTGCCGTGTGGCTCGTCACTTTAGTCTATGCCGCAGCAAAGTGTGTAGGAAACATCCCTAACTTTGAGAAAGTCTTCACCGTCATGATTCTGGCAGCGTTTGCGTTCATGCTGTTCTGTAACATCTCTATTCTCTGGGCCCTCAGACAATCTGCTCCAGGCCGAGACGAGAGGCATCCCGTCAAGAAAAAGGCCTTCAAAATGGTCATCATCATCTTGGCCATCATTGTGTTTAACTACTTCCCGCCGGTGGCTCTCTTTCCGTTTCAAGAGTATTTCTCTCCGGAGGTCTTCCACTGTTACATCCACTACATCGCCTTCGGCTTCATGGACATCAGCAGCAGCATCCAGCCGGTTCTGTATCTGTCGCTGGACAAGCTTCACAAAGTCCCGCCATGCTGCTCGAAAAACACAGAATCTGCGGATGATCCTGTGTTCACCGTCAGCCATTGAGTTGCTGTTATTGCAGAATTTCATTGATCAGATGCACTGAACTACTGTAATAATGGAGGTCTGTGCGTTCTGTGTACGTAAACAATGTGTACTGTTATTATATTACAGCTATTAGACTCTTTCTGCAGCTGTTTTATGTTTAAGTTTGTTGGTTGTGAGGTATGCATTGAATTTACATGAAAACAAGCTGCTGATGTGTGCATAGAAACATGTTGTTATGATCATATTTATTTACAGTGGATTTCAGTTTGTTTTTAAAGTATAGTAATGGTGTGTCACATCAGCCTCATGAGCTCTTCATTTATTTATGTCTGTAATTCTGGATTAACATACATCGTATGAGACAAGATGCCGGTTTTAAATAATTGTATTTTCCACAACAATGCACCATACAAACACAGTATATGTGTGTATATATTTATATATATATATATATATATATATATATATATTGTGGCGGGAGGGTCAAGTGGGAGTGGTGTCAGGCCTCAGAGAGGCATTTTATTAACATAAAGAAACTAGAGCTGGGCAACAATTACATTTTTTAATCGTGATTAATTGCATAATTTTCTTGTGATTAATGGCGATTAATCGCATTGTTATGTGCAAAATTGAATAATGAATTCTAAAATAGTTTATTGCGCACTTTTGATTTAAATGTACTGCAATATACACAAAAGTGCAATAACGTGGTTTGCAAAAACTTTAAACAAATAAGGTGCTTTTATTTACTTTTTATTTATAAACTTTTATAAGGTGCAGCAGTATTCCCTTTACACAGTATCAATAAAATATTTCTTGTAAATCTCAACTTAAAAATTAATGTAATCAAATCAAATATTTAAACAAAGCTATTTGCCACTGCCAAGGCATTACCTTTTATCTAGCTTGTTAAAACGAGTCCAGTTTTCTTGTTTTTTTTTCTGAACAGGTATCAACAGGTATCTTGTATCAGGGAGCAGCAGAAACAGTCTATGTAGTCAGAGGTCATGATCACTACTAAAGATATAAGTCGACCAACATTACTTCTCTGATAGTAGCTTAGGTTTGGTCATGCCATGGTTGCCCACGTTAGATTACATTAAATAGAGGTAAAGCCCAATTTATACTTCTGCATCGAACTCATGGCGTAGCTTTGTAGCGCGCGAACCCTTCGGCGTACCCTGACGTGCACCTCTCCAAAAATGTAACGTCAATTCTATGCGTACCGCAAGCGCTGTGATTGCTAAACCGCTCACCGGGTTTCACATGCTCCCTCTGCATGTGTAATTGCACGTCAACGCGGACAACGACGCAGAGAGATAAATGAAAACCAACGCGTAGTCTATAGCGTAGACATAGAGGCTCCGGCGTAGGTCCGACGCAGAAGTATAAATCAGCCAAGAGTGAGGTGAAGTGGTCGAGCAAATGGTGCAGCAACAAGCGGGTACGTTTCTGTGAAACTGTTGCGGTCATGCTCGCCTCACGCACGCGTCCGCCCGTTGCCGAATTTCAATTGTCTATTTTTGTACACTACGCGCAGCACAAATCATTGGAAGAGAGACTGATCCTCGGCTCGCTGTTTGTGAGTTTCCAGAATCTAAATAGTTATCTATAGGTTTTATAGGTACTGTCCATAGAGCGCCTGTCATTCACTTGCGGAGCGCTGTCTCCCTTTCTCTTCACCTGAGAGAACCTGCCAAAGCCTCTCTCCACTGCTTGTTTGGGTGGGTTATTTGCTGGCTGACCAACATCCCACCCCTCCTGTGATCATGGTTTGACTGTAGGCCTATGTGTATTTAGAGCCAGTGAGCAACGGACTTTCAAAAAAAAAAAAAAAAAAAACTGCGTTAACGTGCGATAAAAAAATTGTTGGCATTAATTAATAAATGCGTTAACGCGATAATAACGCGTTCATATTCTTCAGGTGTTCCTCATCAAATGCCGCCAATTCTCCTCTACAACGCCTCTCCTCTCCAATCACACACACTCCAGTCGGGAACCTGGCGAAGTTAAGGGACGGGGTGCCGCTGATTACAAGGGAAAGGCAGCCGTTCCGTCAAAACATACTCAAACACAGAAGTCGTTGTTATTTCAGTGTAACAAGGTTAGTAATTCAGGGAAGGAGGCGAGAACCGTCGATCGTTTTACATTTTAAAAATCATAAAATAAATAAACACAAAATGAAAGTAAAAGTGGCAGACCCTCATAAACGACTACCACACACAGAAACAAAACATAACATGAAGTCCAGGCCTGGGGCCTGTTTCAGAATGGAGGTTAAGTGAACACTCTGAGTATGTTAATCCTGAAATGAGGGAAACTCTGGGTTTTCTGTTTCAGAATGGGAGGTATATCAAACCCGAGAAAGCAGAGTAAGTCAAACCCGTTTCTGAAAGAGAGGTAACTTATACTCGGAGTCGGTTACCATGGTAACTTACTCTGTGAACCTAACCTGGTCGGGAGCAGGTTTTCTTTGGTAAACCCAGAGTTTCTTGCGGTCTCCTTCCCTTTTTTAAAGAGGAAGTGGTGTTTAAACACCTCATTCATTCTTTCTGTACATTTATCCATTGCTGTTTTTACCAGTGTTTTTTATTTTATTTTATTTTTTATAAGATGAAGTCTATATAACTCCTTAACTGGCAACTTAAAATACAGTAGATAAGAGATACATCATGTAGTTCTAAACAAATTCTACAGAATTAAACTGTGCATTTAATGAAAATCACTGAAGTGTGTTCATCCGTGCACCAGAAGTTGATGGACCTTCCTCCTGCTGTTCTTCCACACTCTGGGGGACGGGGGGAGAGAGACAAGAATGTCCATTTATACTTAGATATAAACTTAGATTATATAGGCTACTCCACATAAAAATGTGAATGTGTAGATTGTCTGATGTGTAGACACGTAATATTAACATTACCTGTGGTAGCAGAAACAGATAATAGTCCTACTATTTGTCATAATTTCTATTTGTCAAAACCTCTTACATTTTATGAAGGCACTTGGATCTTCTGGAGTGACTGGCTCTGATGAAGGAATTCCCTCAAAATGCTGCTGCACTGCTAGACACTGGATGCTATTTAGTTATTTAATATGTCAAATGTTTGTAAAGTCAGGTAGCCTGCACCCATGATATGCTCAAGCCTTACCTGATTGATTTATGTTTTTATATTTTATTTTTAGCTGCTGCTACATCCTTTTAATGCCTGCTGGATTGCTCCTAGCCTATCATGTATACATGAAAATTTAAATTAGGTTGAATACCATACTGTTCTTCCCGTTTCACCTCTGATATGATAACAGTTGGGTAAGTTACTCTAAAATAGTTATTAATTACTAACTACAAATGATATATTCAACAGTGTAATTAGATGTAATAATTACTATTTTTAAAGAATTGGTCCACTTTTTACTAAATCCTATATAAACCTCAACCACTTGAACAATACAAGGAGAGTCAAGAAACTGCACTTTTAATGCTTTCAAATTAACAATATACAATTGCATGAATTATTATTGAATTGACCAAAGTGTGTAGAGGGAGAAGGTTACATAAACATATACCTTTAAAAAGTTATGTTAAATCCACTATTGTTTTAGACAGAATTGTTCTATAGTTGTAACGAATCAGAAGGCTGAGACAGATCCATTTGCAACAAGTTTAATAACAGAAAAGGGCAGAATAAAGGAAACACAGGAATTCTTGATGGGGTGCGCTGAAAGCGGAGTCGAAACAGATAGTTGGTAGGAGGCAGGCGACGAACGAGGAGAACCAGGGACAGGCTATAGTTCAGGGCTGGAATCAGTATCCGGATCAGGCAGAGGGTCGAGAGGCAGCCTGCAGACAATCAGAAGTAGGATAGCGAGGGTGAGAAACAAAGGTTAATTTGATCACAGAAACAGCTCGGACATGCACACGTAGAGAGGCAATACTTCGCACAGGACGCTCAGTTAATGAGGCAGATATAGGCTTGGAGATGAGTAGTAATACAGAACAGCTGACAGGTAATCACAGCGCAAATGATGCATACTAATGGGAAAGTATGCAGCCCACTAGAACTCAGGAGAAGGCGCTCGTGGTTGAGAGATGGCAGAATCAGGAAGACTGGACGTCGTAACAGAGCCCACCCCCTGCGAGCAACTCCTGGCGCGAGGATGCTGAGGACGGCGAGGCCTGCCAAGAGCACGGGGTGCAGGTTTGTCAGGATGCTTGCTGTGAAACTCTTGAGTGAGCAAGGGATCCAGGATGTCTTTAGAATTGACCCAAGACCGTTCCTCTGGACTGAATTCCTCCCAGTCAACCAGATACTGCAGGACTCTCCCACGACGTCTGGAATCCAGTAGCTGGTGAAGACGGTAGGTTTCCTCACCCTCCACAATGATGGCTTGGGGAAACTGTTCTGCATTGACTTGTGAATGCTGTTCCAAGGAATTCTCCCCTGCCTCTTCGGAGGGGGGCCTGGCAGGTTTAAGCAGTGAGGCGTGGAACATGGGAGATATACGCAGATACCTGGGCAGAGCTAAATGGAAGGACACAGGGGTTATCTGACGTAAAACCTTGTAAGGTCCTATGAATCTGGGGCTGAGCTTCTTGCAAGGAAGTTTTAGTCAAAGGTTACGAGTGGATAAGCATACCTACTGACCTGGCCGATACTCTGGGTTGGGACGGCGGTGACGATCAGCCTGCCTCTTGCCACGATTGACCACCCGTTGAAGATGAGTGTGAGCCAGGTTCCAAGTCTCCTCACTCCGGTTAAGCCAATCATCAACTGCGGGCACGTTAGTGGGCTCACCAGACCAAGGAAACAGGGGTGGCTGGAAACCGAGGATACACTGGAACGGAGTCAAGCCCGTGGAGTGTTTCTGAGCGTATTCCACCCACATCAGGTACCGGCTCCAGTCCCTCTGATGGAGTTGACAGTAGGATCGGAGGAAACGGGAGATCTCCTGGTTGAGTCGTTCGACCTGACCGTTGGCCTGCGGATGGTAGCCGGAGGTAAGACTCACGTTGACTTGGAGCATCTGGAAGAAAGCGGACCAAACTCGGGACGTGAATTGAGGACCCCTGTCTGAAACAATGTCTTCTGGCAAACCATAAAATCGGAAAACCATCTTACAGAGGTGTTCAGCAGTCTGTAGGGCTGTTGGAAGTTTACTGAGGGGTATGAGGCGGCAGGCCTTGGAGAAACGGTCGATAACGATAAGAATGGTGGTATGTCCGTCTGATGCTGGCAAATCCATAATAAAATCAATGGCAATGTGGGACCAGGGTGGTTGTGGTATGGGTAGTGGCTGGAGAAGTCCGGCAGGCAATAGATGGGAACCTTTCTGAGTGTTACAGGTTATGCATTGCTGAACGAACCGACTGGCATCCTGGAATAAAGTTGACCACCAGTAGCGATTCTGAAGGAGGATGGTGGTGGTTATACCCGGATGTAAAGAGCTGGGCAGAGCATGAACATGCTTAAGCACCTTTTCTCGGAGGGCTTCGGGTACATAGAGTCTTCCTGGGGGACACTCGGGAGGGGTTTCGATGTCAGCGTTGGCCAGCTCGAGCTCGGTCTCGATATCCCATTGGATAGGACTGACTACAATATCTGGATTGAGAATGGTCTCTGGGGTCTGGATGGTCACTTTTGAATCAAACTGACGAGACAAGGAATCCGCCTTAGTATTCTTCGAGCCCGGACTATAGGTGACTGAGAACTGGAAGCGTGAGAAGAACAAGGACCACCTGGCCTGACGGGGATTCAGCCTTTTAGCTGTGCGCAAGTACTCCAGGTTCTTGTGATCGGTTAGGGTTAGGGTTAGGGTTAGGTTTTTGAGGATATTACAACAGCTCCCCCCATCCCTGGCACTAGTCCAGAAAAGTGAGGAGACTGAGGAAAGCACTGGCCGACTCATGTCAGACTATACCATTTCTCCCTTCTTGGAGAATGTTCTAGCTTAGAACCTGGGGCTAAAATCAGAAGATTTGAATATCTTCCACTGTGTATAGACCACAGGACTACTGTGGCTAGCTTCCTAGGACGAGAATAGGCCTAAATCTTTCTTGATTTAAACAAAAACCTGTCCTTTTATCTGGGGCTAAAATCAGAAGATTTGAATATCTTCCACTGTGTATAGACCACAGGACTACTGTGGCTAGCTTCCTAGGACGAGAATAGGCCTAAATCTTTCTTGATTTAAACAAAAACCTGTCCTTTTATCTGGGGCTAAAATCAGAAGATTTGAATATCTTCCACTGTGTATAGACCACAGGACTACTGTGGCTAGCTTCCTAGGACGAGAATAGGCCTAAATCTATCTTGATTTAAACCAAAACCTGTCCTAAAGAAAATATGAAAAACAACAGACCACCAGTCTATTCTGGATGTCAAAAAGCAAATAAACGCACACTACTCTGTGTGCAAACCACAGGCCTATTCCGGATAGGTTTAAAGAAAGTTTTTAGAAAAAAAGAAAAAAAGAAGGTGTGAGCTTAAATCTAAAGCTATGCCAAAAGAAATCCAAACAAGACTCGATTTCTCATTCTTCCTACTCCCCCAAGGAATGCATGAGGGAAATATTCAAGACACTCTCGTCAGTAGTGTACCTCAGGTTCACTGGATGTTTCGGCCATTTAAACACCAGACACCCTCCCCTGAGGCGGCCCTTCCTGGGTGATCAGTCCAGGACGAGTGTCCCATGGCCAATTGCTAATCGAGCTAGACCAGATCCTTCAAGACACTGTGGTTGGGATCTGGTTACAGGATTATTACTGATACGATCAAGCCAACATCTGAATCGGAAACTCTTACCAGGTAAGAAACCGTGACCCTATGTAGATCACTGACACTAAACCAGACATTCCTTTTACGGGGCGACAGCGCCGACTATTGAATCAGAACTAGCAGGTAAGATCACCGGAAAACGAGAAATCTGTACTCTAACTCCATTCAACCTCCACAAGCTCTTCACCTGGTCAAAAGAAAACTCACAATGTTGCGGGCATCGAGACTGGCGGATGCGATGTATCAAGCTTCTACCAGTCCTTCGCCCTAAGAGTCAGAACTAATCTGACCGACATCAGCCCATTACAGGACAACCGCTGGCAGTACCGACTCCTAGATTGGAGTTTCCAGGTAAGAGATCACTACCTGTCTACCATAACATATACCACCAGATGGCACCACTCCCATGTATGCTTTTTTGACGCGTCCATCTCAACCGCGGTGACCAAAAAATATTTCCAACTCCTGCTGAGACCGACTTCCATCGACCTATTTTCGAAAGAAGAGAAGAAAAGAAAAAAAGAAAGAGGAAAAGAAGAAAAAGAGGAAAAGAAACCATTTCTCTACTCTCAAAACGTTATTTCTTAAGGAACCAATATCCCCAATTTCGAGATTTCTTTAGAAAAATCGATTTTTTCAAACGATTTTTTCAAAAGCCAAACTCCACAGAGTTACTATGGGTAGGATAGGGAAGGAGCCGGTGTAAGCTTAAGTCTATCTTGATTTAACCGAAACCGAACACTACTCGGTGTATAAACCACAGGTCTACTGTGGGTAGGTTTAGAACGGGTTAGGTTTTTGAGGATATTACAACAGCTCCCCCCTCCCTGGCACTAGTCCAGAAAAGTGAGGAGACTGAGGAAAGCACGGGCCGACGCATGTCAGACTATACCACTGCTCCCTCCTTGGAGCATGTTCCTACTCGGAACTTGGGGCTAAAACTTGAAGATTTGAATATCTCCCCAGGTGTGTAAACCACAGGGTTACTAGGACGAGAGCAGGTATAAGCTTAGATCTAAATTGTTTAAGCGACACCGAACTCTAATCTGTATAGATACCACAGAGTTACTGTGGGTAGGTTTAGTGCGAAAGCAGGTATAGGCTTAGATCAAGATTGTTTAAGCGAAACCGAACTCCACTCGGTGTAAGTACCACCGGGCTACTATGGGTAGGTTTAGTTTTTTGTTACTAGGACGAGAGCAGGTATAAGCTTAGATCTAAATTGTTTAAGCGACACCGAACTCTAATCTGTATAGGGTTAAGTTAGGGGAAAAAGAAACTCCAGCTCCCTCAAGACAGCCGGAAAGCACGGGCTCGCACATTGTCCTTGATCATTAACCGCTAATTATCCGTTACACCGATAGGGTTAGGTTAGGGTTAGGGTTAGGTTTTGAGTATATTACAACGGTTCCCCCCTAACTGAAACTAAGGCTTCAAGAAGGTTTGGAATAGGGACCGAGGAGATGCACGGGCCTACGTCTGTTAGATCTTACCCATACCTGTGAGTGGTACTCCGGTCCGGGAGCCCCTTAAATCTTTATGGATTTTTGTTAGACCTAGTTCTATCCGTCGTATTGGATTTTGGAGTGAGACCTTACTCCCTCAAAGTTTTTTTTGTGAGAGAAATATTCGAGACATTTCGTCAGTGGTGTACCTTAGGATCCTCAAGTGTTTCGGCCTTTCAACAACCAGACACTCTCCCCTGAGGCGGCCCGCCAGGGTGATCAATCCCTGGCTAATGTCTCATAGCCAATCACTAAACGAGTGTTGCAAGAATCTCAAGGCAATTGTAGTTGGATTCTGCATTATGATTTGAGGATTTCTTTGAATTGTCGCCCAACGTTCCGGTTCTCTCGATTAAAAAGGACTTTGGATTGTCGTTTAACGCTCTGATTCTCCTATCTTTTGAATAGTCGTTTAACGCCCCGGTTCTAAATATCTCGTTTAAAAGGATTTTGGATGTGGTCTAACGCTCTGGTTCTCCTATCTAAACAACTCTTTTGGTATCAGTGTGTCAGAGGTGTTGTAGTACCAATGTGCTGTTGTGTGGGTGGCCTAAATTGCCATAAAAGAATGGGCACCCATTTAAGACCTGTATGCCCTAGGTCACCTTCCCTGTGTGCAAGCCCGAAGGTACAGGGGGGCTGGATACTTACCACTCCACCAGGAAGACCCTTTGTTGACACCGTTAGGTTACCCAGGTCCCCCGGAAGGAGTCTGCAGACTATTGGTCTCATCTTGGGGTATACTCTGCGTCCAGAGCGAGAGCTGTTTGGGGACCCCCGGAGGTCAGCCAGGGGCCTTCCACCGAGGAACCCCTCCGAACTCCCTACCCAAGTCAGTTGAACCTCTAACCGGTTCCAGATTTCTCTGTCTGACTTTGGTTTGGGGCCTTCCCCGGCTAAGCCAGAGAGCGGGCCCCCTCAAAAGTCCCCGGCACCCAAGTGACCCTGGATAACCGGGGGCTCCAAGGGAGTCCTTTGCCCAAATCAACCGGATCAAAGGTCCTCGGCCACATGGAACCGCACCCCAATGATCATTGGTTGATTTTTGCCCGGAGTCCCCCGGCCCCCATGGAGAGAGCCAGAAGGACCCTGTCAGAGTCCCCCGGTCCCCGGAAACGGTCACCAACCCGGCAGTGAAGCGATTCCCTCCGCCCTTCCTGCCGTTGGTCGGGTATTCCGCCCAAGAACCAGAGGAACCCTTCGGAGGCACCCCAGTGTATCCGCCGACCCCCAGTCACCCACGGGCCCCGGATTACTCTGGTACCCATCAGCAACCCGGAGGCCGCCAGACGACCACCGCGGAAACCCCCAGAGCCTCTCCAGCCTCCCTGATGACCAGTCCCATAACTCGAGGAGAGCCCGAAACTATCGTTAGCCCTCCCTATTCGAAGCCTGGGACCCAGTCCGGAAGCCGAAAGAGGCCCCTGCGGGCATCCCTAGGACCCCCCGTCCACCATATTAAATGGACGGATTTTTAAGAGCCTAGGTCGGGGTTCAAGCTGGCGGATGCACCTGTCGATACATCAAGCTTCTACCAGCCTTCCCCCCTAGAGTAAATGCAAGAACCAAACCGACATCATCCTTACCAAGGATGACCGCTGGGAGCATCTACCCTTAAGGACTCCTATCTCCCCCTAGTGGTATATATTCTCCGGTTTAATTGTTACATTAACGGTGATTAAAAACATATTTTTTTTACATTTATTTTTTTAGATCTTTTTGGACTAAATATTCTGGCTTAAGTCCTAACGTCCCTAAAAATATGTTAATAGAGTTTCTAATTAGTCGAAAAGGGGCCAAAACTGGTCTTAATTAGTCTTCCTAGTCTTTAATTGATTCTGATTGGTTCAGGCCCTTTAACTTTGTCTTGTAATTGGTTAATTGTCTCAATTAAGTGTATTTCCTTGTTCAACTCATTTTAAAACCATTTTTAGAAATGGAATATGTTTAGTTAGACCTCAATTGTTCTTAATTGGTCTTAATTAATTCTAATTGGATCATGTTAGTGGTTCTGTCTCCTGATTGGTTGGTAGTTTCATAAGGTGTTTTTCTATGTCCTTATCTATTTCAGATTGATTTGGAAGTGGATATTATTCTCATTCCATTGGACCTTGGGTCTTATGTCCCTAAAACGTCTTAATTGATCTTGCTTGATCCTGATTGGTGTCTATCAGTAAATCTGACTCCTGATTGGTTGTTGATTCTTTTTAGTGTGTTTTAGTTTATTTTTAAACTATTTAGGAGAGGATTGTGGTTTGAGTTAATCCTAAAACAGGTTTGGGTTGGTCTTGAATAGTCCCAATTGATTGGATTGGTTATTATCCCTAATTCTGTCCTCTGATTGGTTGCTGAGCATTAGAGTATATTCTTGTGCGATTTTAGACCTTTTTGGTGGTTTTCCTTGGTTTGAGTGTGCTATTATTTTGGTGGTATTTGATTTAGATGGTTTTCTTATGATTTTTTTGGTTTCTGAGTGGGGCGGGTTAAATCGGCTAGGGTTAGGATAGTGAGGGGAATAAGGTCTAGGGTTGGAGTGGCGGGTGCTAGGGTAAAGTTAGTGTAGCCAATGGGTAGGTTTAGGATCCGAGTGGGTATAGCCATAGAGATTATCTATGGGTAAGTTTAGATCTTGGGTATAGCCACAGGGTTTATCAATGGGTAGGTTTAGGACCCGAGTGGGTATAGCCATAGAGATTACCAATGGGTAGGTTTAGGTCTTGGGTATAGCCACTGGGTTTACCAATGGGTAGGTTTAGGACCCAAGTGGGTGTGGCCATAGGGATTACCAATGGGTAGGTTTAGGTCTGGGTATAGTCCCAGGGTTTACCAATGGGTAGGTTTAGGACCCGAGTGGGTGCATTCATAGAGATTACCAACGGGTAGGTTTAGGTCTTGGCTATAGCCACAGGGTTCATCAATGGGTAGGTTTAGGACCTGAGTGGGTGTAGCCATAGGGATTACCAATGGGTAGGTTTAGCTCTCGAGTTGGTGTTGCCATAGGGGTTACCAACAGGTAGGTTTAGGTCTCGAGTTGGTGTAGCCATAGGGATTATCAATGGGTAGGTTAGGGTTAGAGTTAGAGTGGGTTAGGGTTAGAGGTTAGGGTTGGGGTTAGGGTTGGGGTTAGGGTTAGGGTTAGAGTGGGGTTAGGGTTAGAGTTAGGGTTAGAGTTAGGTTTTTGAAAAGACAACGCCTCCCCCCGGACGACCTCTCCTGGTCATCCAGTTAGATAGGAAGGACGCAGAAATGCACTGGCCGGCGCATGTTTCTGATGAGGCTGATCCACCAATAACCCCAATGTTTTTAGTCTTAGTATTACTTCCCCTATTTTTATGTTTTAAATAGCTTCTCAGTTTCAGAATCCAGCTCTTGGCCATACCCGACTCGCTCAGATCCCATCTTGCTCATCGGAAATCCTGACCGAGCTCATCCCCCCAAAAAAGAGTTAACTCATGATTGCCTTCAGACACGGAACGTCCTCCAACACAATTTTAACCCAACGTGATAATCCCCCCCCTTTTTTTTAATGAACACATCTTCAGTGGTGTACCTCAGGATCATCAGGTGTTTCGGCTCTTTAAACACCAGACACCCTCCTCTGAGGCGGCCCGCCCAAGGGGATCAGTCCTGGGCGTGTGTTCAGACAACCTCTATGAACCTCCCACTAACTAAGTACCATTCGCATCTACTCAAAAACACCAACCCGAATACCATTTCATAACTCAAACTACAAAGGGCCTCCCCGCCAACCCAACAATCTCAAACAATTTATCTAACCCCCTAATGCTAAGCATCGATAGAAGACTGGGAATCCTGTTACGGCCATTTTAACCCAAGGCCACCCTCTCTGCGTGCTGTCCAAGTGGACCCAAAGAGGTCGGATACTTTACCTACCCAAACCAAGTAACCCCTTCGTTAACACCGCAAGGTATCCCAGGGTACCCGAAAAGGGCCTGTGTCACGAGTTTATGATTGGCGGGTACAAGTGCCAAAATTGGCAATAACGAGTACCAAGCTTCTACCAGCCACAACCCTAAGTAAATGCAAGAACCTTAACAGACATCACACTTACCAGTGTGACCGCAAGGGAGCATAACCTTAATGAGCTCCTGACTTCAAAAAACACCTATCCTAATCTACCCACTATCACATTCCTGGTAACCTTCCAATCCTTTATTACCCATAATCCTCGGTGATCCGGCCGTCCCGTTATCGCTGTTTCCAACGTGAATTCCAACACCATGAAACCTTCCCGATCCAATCGACTAATTCCTCTTTTCGATTTTTTTACGATTTTTATACCACCACCTAGGAGTAACCTGTTTCCCTAACCTAACCATTAAACAGAGATACTAAATTCCCAAAGTCAAAAAACAATCCCACCTTCAGCCTCAAACCCCGACCTCCCCACCCCCAACCAACCAGCACTAACCACTACACCACCCAATAATCTCCTATCCACCTCATCCAAACCTAATATATCTAATCCCCAATCTGTCCCAAAAACAATTATGTGTATATATCCCAATGCCGGCCTTGAACCCAGGTCCTCTAGTCTCAAGTCTTCCGGCACTAACCACTCCATCAACCCTTTCCACAATCTCACCTAACTCTCTGCACACTTAACCAAGGAAAATCTATCATCCCGAAAAATTGGCCAAAGCCAGTCTCAAACCCGGATCTCCCGATCTCGAGACTACCGGCACAAACCACTCAACCACCTGATTCTCCAAAATCGACTATCATAAATATCAATTAATCCTACTACTACTAATAATCATAATAATAATAATAATCATAATAATATTAATCATAATAATCATAATAATCATAATAATAATAATAATAATAAAATATATAAAAAATTAAATAATTTAATAAAAATCTATATTGCAGGTACAGAACTAATCTAATTAAGTCACCCTCCTATGAGGGGTAGGTTTAAAAAAAACTAAATTAATTAAGCCCCAAATCCCTGTAAGGGGTAGGTTTTAGTGCTTGTGCAGATACAGGGATAGTCTAATTAAATCACCCTCCTGTGAGGGGTAGGTTTAGGTATACTAAAATAATCAGGCCCCAATCCCCTGTAAGGGGTAGGTTTTAGTGCCTGTGCAGGTACAGGGATAGTCTAATTAAATCACCCTCCTGTGAGGGGTAGGTTTAGGTATAATGAAACAATCAAGCCCCAATCCCCTGCAAGGGGTAGGTTTTAGTGCTTGTGCAGATACAGGGATAGTCTAATTAAGTCACCCTCCTGTGAGGGGTAGGCTTAGGTATAATGAAACCCCAATCCCCTATAAGGGGTAGGTTTTAGTGCTTGTGCAGATACAGGGATAGTCTAATTAAGGGTTAGGGTTAGGGTTAGGTTTTGGAAAAGACAACGCCTCCCCCCGGACGACCTCTACGGGTCATCCAGTTAGATAGGAAGGACGCAGAAATGCACTGGCCGGCGCGTGTTTTTGATGAGGCTGATACACCCAAGTCCCTGCCCCAACAATCCCGCTGAATCTATTTTCCAATTGTTTTCCCAGTTGTTTCAAGAAGCCCGATCTACTTAGCCTAAAATAGAACCTAATGTAAATTCCGAAAAAACACATCTTCAGTGGTGTACCTCAGGATCATCAGGTGTTTCGGCTCTTTAAACACCAGACACCCTCCTCTGAGGCGGCCCGCCCAAGGGGATCAGTCCTGGACGTGTGTTCAGACAACCTCTATGAACCTCCCACTAACTAAGTACCATTCGCATCTACCCAAATACAATTTCAAAGGGCCTCCCCGCCAATCCAACAATCTCAAACAATTTATCTAACCCCCTAATGCTAAGCATCGATAGAAGACTGGGAATCCTGTTACGGCCATTTTAACCCAAGGCCACCCTCTCTGCGTGCTGTCCAAGTGGACCCAAAGAGGTCGGATACTTTACCTACCCAAACCAAGTAACCCCTTCGTTAACACCGCAAGGTATCCCAGGGTACCCGAAAAGGGCCTGTGTCACGAGTTTATGATTGGCGGGTACAAGTGCCAAAATTGGCAATAACGAGTACCAAGCTTCTACCAGCCACAACCCTAAGTAAATGCAAGAACCTTAACAGACATCACACTTACCAGTGTGACCGCAAGGGAGCATAACCTTAATGAACTCCTGACTTCAAAAAACACCTATCCTAATCTAGCCACTATCACATTCCTGGTAACCTTCCAATCCTTTATTACCCATAATCCTCGGTGATCCGGCCGTCCCGTTATCGCTGTTTCCAACGTGAATTCCAACACCATGAAACCTTCCCGATCCAATCGACTAATTCCTCTTTTCGATTTTTTTACCACCACCTAGGAGTAACCTGTTTCCCTAACCTAACCATTAAACAGAGATACTAAATTCCCAAAGTCAAAAAACAATCCCACCTTCAGCCTCGAACCCCGACCTCCCCACCCCCAACCAACCAGCACTAACCACTACACCACCCAATAATCTCCTATCCACCTCATCCAAACCTAATATATCTAATCCCCAATCTGTCCCAAAACCTGATTCTCCAAAATCGACTATAATAAATATCAATTAATCCTACTACTACTAATAATCATGATAATAATAATAATAATAATATTAATCATAATAATCAATTAAATAATTTAATAAAAATCTATATTGCAGGTACAGAAATAATCTAATTAAGTCACCCTCCTATAAGGGGTAGGTTTAAAAAAACTAAATTAATTAAGCCCCAATCCCCTGTAAGGGGTAGGTTTTAGTGCTTGTGCAGGTACAGGAATAGTCTAATTAAATCACCCTCCTGTGAGGGGTAGGTTTAGGTATACTAAAATAATCAAGCCCCAATCCCCTGTAAGGGGTAGGTTTTAGTGCCTGTGCAGGTACAGGGATAGTCTAATTAAATTCCCCTCCTGTGAGGGGTAGGTTTAGGTATACTAAAATAATCAAGCCCCAATCCCCTGTAAGGGGTAGGTTTTAGTGCCTGTGCAGGTACAGGAATAGTCTAATTAAATCACCCTCCTGTGAGGGGTAGGTTTAGGTATATTAAAATAATCAAGCCCCAATCCCCTGTAAGGGGTAGGTTTTAGTGCCTGTGCAGGTACAGGGATAGTCTAATTAAATTACCCTCCTGTGAGGGGTAGAAAAGCTTCTTCTCTCTTGAAGCCAATGCTAATCACTCCATCCCACCTAAAACCCTCAGAGGGCACGGAATGCTTTACTGAGTTTGCTCTTGGCCAGCGAATCGAACCACACCCCAAGGAGTTTTGTTCTGATAAAGGTGGCCAAGCACCGTACCCCCAAGAATCATCTTTTCTTTTATCAGCTATTTCTCAATCAAATTTTTGTTTTTATTTTTTACCAAACCACCAGCCAGTTTCCTGGCCCGGGCTAAAGTTGAACCTCATGAGAGAACCGGAATGGGGAGGGCCACGAGACTGCGCAGAGCTCCCCACAAGTGTCTGGGTTGACATCTTGCTTTCCGCTCCCTCACTCGATTCCCACCCGGATCACCTGGCCGGAACCAAGTGAGGCAGCATTGCCTATCCCCCCACGAGGACTTTTTACTTTGTTTTTCACAGCCCCCCAGCTCCGATGGCACGCGCCTTTTTTTTGTGAAAAGACAACGCCTCCCCCCGGACGACCTCTACGGGTCATCCAGTTAGATAGGAAGGACGCAGAAATGCACTGGCCGGCGCGTGTTTTTGATGAGGCTGATACACCCAAGTCCCTGCCCCAACAATCCCGCTGAATGTATTTTCCAATTGTTTTCCCAGTTGTTTCAAGAAGCCCGATCTACTTAGCCTAAAATAGAACCTAATCTAAATTCCGAAAAAACACATCTTCAGTGGTGTACCTCAGGATCATCAGGTGTTTCGGCTCTTTAAACACCAGACACCCTCCTCTGAGGCGGCCCGCCCAAGGGGATCAGTCCTGGACGTGTGTTCAGACAACCTCTATGAACCTCCCACTAACTAAGTACCATTCGCATCTACCCAAATACAATTTCAAAGGGCCTCCCCGCCAATCCAACAATCTCAAACAATTTATCTAACCCCCTAATGCTAAGCATCGATAGAAGACTGGGAATCCTGTTACGGCCATTTTAACCCAAGGCCACCCTCTCTGCGTGCTGTCCAAGTGGACCCAAAGAGGTCGGATACTTTACCTACCCAAACCAAGTAACCCCTTCGTTAACACCGCAAGGTATCCCAGGGTACCCGAAAAGGGCCTGTGTCACGAGTTTATGATTGGCGGGTACAAGTGCCAAAATTGGCAATAACGAGTACCAAGCTTCTACCAGCCACAACCCTAAGTAAATGCAAGAACCTTAACAGACATCACACTTACCAGTGTGACCGCAAGGGAGCATAACCTTAATGAACTCCTGACTTCAAAAAACACCTATCCTAATCTAGCCACTATCACATTCCTGGTAACCTTCCAATCCTTTATTACCCATAATCCTCGGTGATCCGGCCGTCCCGTTATCGCTGTTTCCAACGTGAATTCCAACACCATGAAACCTTCCCGATCCAATCGACTAATTCCTCTTTTCGATTTTTTTACCACCACCTAGGAGTAACCTGTTTCCCTAACCTAACCATTAAACAGAGATACTAAATTCCCAAAGTCAAAAAACAATCCCACCTTCAGCCTCGAACCCCGACCTCCCCACCCCCAACCAACCAGCACTAACCACTACACCACCCAATAATCTCCTATCCACCTCATCCAAACCTAATATATCTAATCCCCAATCTGTCCCAAAAACAATTGTGTGTATATATCCCAATGCCGGCCTCGAACCCAGGTCCTCTAGTCTCAAGTCTTCCGGTACTAACCACTCCACCCAACCTTTCCATTTTCAATCTCACCTAACTCTCTGCACACTTAACCAAGGAAAATCTATCATCCCGAAAAATTGGCCAAAGCCAGTCTCGAACCCGGATCTCCCGATCTCGAGACTACTGGCACAAACCACTCAACCACCTGATTCTCCAAAATCGACTATAATAAATATCAATTAATCCTACTACTACTAATAATCATAATAATAATAATAATAATATTAATCATAATAATCAATTAAATAATTTAATAAAAATCTATATTGCAGGTACAGAAATAATCTAATTAAGTCACCCTCCTATAAGGGGTAGGTTTAAAAAAACTAAATTAATTAAGCCCCAATCCCCTGTAAGGGGTAGGTTTTAGTGCTTGTGCAGGTACAGGAATAGTCTAATTAAATCACCCTCCTGTGAGGGGTAGGGTTAGGTTTTTGAGGATATTACAACAGCTCCCCCCTCCCTGGCACTAGTCCAGAAAAGTGAGGAGACTGAGGAAAGCACGGGCCGACGCATGTCAGACTATACCACTGCTCCCTCCTTGGAGCATGTTCCTACTCGGAACTTGGGGCTAAAACTTGAAGATTTGAATATCTCCCCAGGTGTGTAAACCACAGGGTTACTAGGACGAGAGCAGGTATAAGCTTAGATCTAAATTGTTTAAGCGACACCGAACTCTAATCTGTATAGATACCACAGAGTTACTGTGGGTAGGTTTAGTGCGAAAGCAGGTATAGGCTTAGATCAAGATTGTTTAAGCGAAACCGAACTCCACTCGGTGTAAGTACCACCGGGCTACTATGGGTAGGTTTAGTTTTTTTGTTACTAGGACGAGAGCAGGTATAAGCTTAGATCTAAATTGTTTAAGCGACACCGAACTCTAATCTGTATAGATACCACAGAGTTACTGTGGGTAGGTTTAGTGCGAAAGCAGGTATAGGCTTAGATCAAGGTTGTTCAAGCGAAACCGAACTCCTACTCGGTGTAAATACCACAGGGCTACTATGGGTAGGTTTAGTGCGAAAGCAGATATAGATTTAGATCAAGATTGTTCAAGCGAAACCGAACTCCTACTCGGCGTAAATACCACAGGGCTACTATGGGTAGGTTTAGTGCGAAAGCAGGTATAGGCTTAGATCAAGATTTGTTTAAGCGAAACCGAACTCCACTCGGTGTAAGTACCACCGGGCTACTATGGGTAGGTTTAGTGCGAAAGCAGGTATAGGCTTAGATCAAGATTGTTTAAGCGAAACCGAACTCCACTCGGTGTAAGTACCACCGGGCTACTATGGGTAGGTTTAGTGCGAAAGCAGGTATAGGCTTAGATCAAGATTGTTTAAGCGAAACCGAACTCCACTCGGTGTAAGTACCACCGGGCTACTATGGGTAGGTTTAGTGCGAAAGCAGGTATAGGCTTAGATCAAAATTGTTTAAGCGAAACCGAACTCCACTCGGTGTAAATACCACAGGGCTACTATGGGTAGGATTAGGGAAAGAGCCGGTGTAGGCTTAAGTCTAAACTGATTTAACCGAAACCGAACCCCAAGACTAGGTAGCTAATCCACAAGAGCCCTTTACTATGGGTAGGGTTAGAAAAAGAGAAGACGTAAGCTTTTAAATCTAAAGCTATGCCAAAAACCCAAAACTCCAAACGAGTCCAGGTTCCTCCTCCTTACTCCCCCAAGAAATGGATGAGGGAAATATTCAAGACACTCTCATCAGTAGTGAGCCTCAGGCTCCTCGGGTGTTTCGGCCTTTTAAACACTAGACACCCTCCTCTGAGGCGGCCCTTCCTGGATGATCAGTCCAGGACGAGTGTCTCGTGGCCAATTGCTAATCGAACTAGACCAGATCCTTCAAGACACTGTGGTTGGGACCTGGTTACAGGATTATTACCGATACGATCTATTGGTACGATCTATTGAATCAGAACTAGCAGGTAAGATCACCGAAAAACGAGAAATCTGTGCTCTAACTCCACTCAACGTTCCCCAAGCTCTTCACCTGGTCAAAAGAAAACTCACAATGTTGCGGGCATCGAGACTGGCGGATGCGATGCATCAAGCTTCTACCAGTCCTTCGCCCTAAGAGTCAGAACTAACCAGACCGACATCATCCCATTACAGGACAACCGCTGGCAGTACCGACTCCTAGATTGGAGTTTCCAGGTAAGAGATCCCTACCTGTCTATCGTAACAGATACCACCAGATGGCACCACCCCCATGTATGCTTTTTTGACGCGTGCACCTCAACTGCGGTGACCAAAAAATATTTTTCCAACTCCTGCTCAGACCGACTCCCATTTTCGAAAGAAGAGAAGAAAAAGAGGAAAATAAACCGTTTCTCTACTCTCAAAACGTTATTTCTTAAGGAACCAATATCCCCAATTTCGAGATTTCTTTAGAAAAATCGATTTTTTCAAACGATTTTTTCAAAAACCAAACTCCACAGAGTTACTATGGGTAGGATAGGGAAAGAGCCGGTGTAAGCTTAAGTCTATCTTCATTTAACCGAAACTGAACACCACTCGGTGTATAAACCACAGGTCTACTGTGGGTAGGTTTAAGGAGGGAGCCGGTGTAAGCTTAAGTCTATCTTCATTTAACCGAAACTGAACACCACTCGGTGTATAAACCACAGGTCTACTGTGGGTAGGTTTAAGGCGGGAGCCGGTGTAAGCTTAGATCTAAATTGATCAGGTAGAACCGAACACCACTCGGTGTATAAACCACAGGTCTACTGTGGATAGGTTTAGAACTGGAACCGGTGTAAGCTTAGATCTAAATTGATCAGGCGGAACCGAACACTACTCGTGTAGATTTTTAGATACCACCAGATGGCACCACCCCCATGTATGCTTTTTTGACGCGTGCACCTCAACCACGGTGACCAAAAAATATTTCCAACTCCTGCTCAGACCGACTCCCATTTTCGAAAGAAGAGAAGAAACAGAGGAAAATAAACCGTTTCTCTACTCTCAAAACGTTATTTCTTAAGGAACCAATATCCCCAATTTCGAGATTTCTTTAGAAAAATCGATTTTTTCAAACGATTTTTTCAAAAACCAAACTCCACAGAGTTACTATGGGTAGGATAGGGAAGGAGCCGGTGTAAGCTTAAGTCTATCTTGATTTAACCGAAACTGAACACCACTCGGTGTATAAACCACAGGTCTACTGTGGGTAGGTTTAGAACGGGAACCGGTGTAAGCTTAGATCTAAATTGATCAGGCGGAACCGAACACTACTCGTGTATATTTTTAGATACCACCAGATGGCACCACCCCCATGTATGATTTTTTGACGCGTGCACCTCAACCACGGTGACCAAAAAATATTTCCAACTCCTGCTCAGACCGACTCCCATTTTCGAAAGAAGAGAAGAAAAAGAAGAAAAAGAGGAAAATAAACAGTTTCTCTACTCTCAAAACGTTATTTCTTAAGGAACCAATATCCCCAATTTCGAGATTTCTTTAGAAAAATCGATTTTTTCAAACGATTTTTTCAAAAACCAAACTCCACAGAGTTACTATGGGTAGGATAGGGAAGGAGCCGGTGTAAGCTTAAGTCTATCTTGATTTAACCGAAACCGAACACCACTCGGTGTATAAACCACAGGTCTACTGTGGGTAGGTTTAAGGCGGGAGCCGGTGTAAGCTTAGATCTAAATTGATCAGGTAGAACCGAACACCACTCGGTGTATAAACCACAGGTCTACTGTGGGTAGGTTTAAGGCGGGAGCCGGTGTGAGCTTAGATCTAAATTGATCAGGTAGAACCGAACACCACTCGGTGTATAAACCACAGGTCTACTGTGGGTAGGTTTAGAACGGGAACCGGTGTAAGCTTAGATCTAAATTGATCAGGCGGAACCGAACACCACTCGGTGTATAAACCACAGGTCTACTGTGGGTAGGTTTAGAACGGGAACCGGTGTAAGCTTAGATCTAAATTGATCAGGCGGAACCAAACACTACTCGGTGTATAAACCACAGGTCTACTGTGGGTAGGTTTAGAACGGGAACCGGTGTAAGCTTAGATCTAAATTGATCAGGCGGAACCGAACACTACTCGGTGTATAAACCACAGATCTACTGTGGGTAGGTTTAGAACGGGAACCAGTGTAAGCTTAGATCTAAATTGATCAGGCGGAACCGAACACTACTCGGTGTATAAACCACAGGTCTACTGTGGGTAGGTTTAGGGCGGGAGCCGGTGTAAGCTTAGATCTAAATTGATCAGGCGGAACCGAACACTACTCGGTGTATAAACCACAGGTCTGCTGTGGGTAGGTTTAAAACGGGAACCGGTGTAAGCTTAGATTTAAGTTGATCAGGCGGAACCGAACACTACTCGGTGTATAAACCACAGGTCTACTGTGGGTGCATTCACTTTCCCCTAATCTGCCTGCAAGAAAGTAACAAAATCAACCAACCCATCCCTCTACCCTTTTTTTTAACAAACGTGCAACTCAGAGACGAACCAGGAGAAGTCCGACCTGTCTGGGACTGACGACTCCCTAAGGGCCGGTCTGGGCCCGTATTCGTCCCCCCATCCCGCCCCCCACCCCGGCTCCAGGAGCCGAGGGAGGGGCCGGAGGGGGTTCCTTGTCACATTCACACCAAAAAAAATAACTAAGACCCTCCCCATCCCCAGAAAAGCTCAAACCCGTAAACCAAACCGAAACCTGAAAAGTCCTAAAAAAGTTCCAACCTGGGATACCACATGCTTCTAAAAAAATTCTTATCAGTGTCTATCCAACCCCGGAATGCGAGGACCCTACCGAGTCCTTTTCCAGACCACCAAACCTAGCAAAAACCCAAATCATCCTGGCCTGATATCGCATCACTACACCATCCCTTGCGTAGCTAGGGCGGACTTACTATTATATTCCCAAAAGCGCAGACTTAATTGTGTGCCAAAGGAAACCACTGCCTCCAATAGGCACTATAAATCTCCAGTCAGGTCTACCTCACCCAAAGATGCGAGGACCTAACTGAGCCAGTCCAGACCAGCGAACCCAACGGAAATCAGAAGATTCCGGTCAGATAATCCTGGCCTGGCATCGCATCTCCACACCATACCTTTGTGTAGCTAGAGTGGATCTATATTGATCGTTTCCGTGCAGAAAGAAGCCACCACCTCTAATATGCACCATTATATACAAAGCCAATCCCAATCAAAGCCTCCAATATCCCTACTTGGGTAACACTGGTATGTCATAGTCCGATGGCTCTGGCGGGGTTAGGTTTTTGAGGATATTACAACAGCTCCCCCCTCCCTGGCACTAGTCCAGAAAAGTGAGGAGACTGAGGAAAGCACGGGCCGACGCATGTCAGACTATACCACTGCTCCCTCCTTGGAGCATGTTCCTACTCGGAACTTGGGGCTAAAACTTGAAGATTTGAATATCTCCCCAGGTGTGTAAACCACAGGGTTACTAGGACGAGAGCAGGTATAAGCTTAGATCTAAATTGTTTAAGCGACACCGAACTCTAATCTGTATAGATACCACAGAGTTACTGTGGGTAGGTTTAGTGCGAAAGCAGGTATAGGCTTAGATCAAGATTGTTTAAGCGAAACCGAACTCCACTCGGTGTAAGTACCACCGGGCTACTATGGGTAGGTTTAGTTTTTTTGTTACTAGGACGAGAGCAGGTATAAGCTTAGATCTAAATTGTTTAAGCGACACCGAACTCTAATCTGTATAGATACCACAGAGTTACTGTGGGTAGGTTTAGTGCGAAAGCAGGTATAGGCTTAGATCAAGATTGTTCAAGCGAAACCGAACTCCTACTCGGTGTAAATACCACAGGGCTACTATGGGTAGGTTTAGTGCGAAAGCAGATATAGATTTAGATCAAGATTGTTCAAGCGAAACCGAACTCCTACTCGGCGTAAATACCACAGGGCTACTATGGGTAGGTTTAGTGCGAAAGCAGGTATAGGCTTAGATCAAGATTTGTTTAAGCGAAACCGAACTCCACTCGGTGTAAGTACCACCGGGCTACTATGGGTAGGTTTAGTGCGAAAGCAGGTATAGGCTTAGATCAAGATTGTTTAAGCGAAACCGAACTCCACTCGGTGTAAGTACCACCGGGCTACTATGGGTAGGTTTAGTGCGAAAGCAGGTATAGGCTTAGATCAAGATTGTTTAAGCGAAACCGAACTCCACTCGGTGTAAGTACCACCGGGCTACTATGGGTAGGTTTAGTGCGAAAGCAGGTATAGGCTTAGATCAAAATTGTTTAAGCGAAACCGAACTCCACTCGGTGTAAATACCACAGGGCTACTATGGGTAGGATTAGGGAAAGAGCCGGTGTAGGCTTAAGTCTAAACTGATTTAACCGAAACCGAACCCCAAGACTAGGTAGCTAATCCACAAGAGCCCTTTACTATGGGTAGGGTTAGAAAAAGAGAAGACGTAAGCTTTTAAATCTAAAGCTATGCCAAAAACCCAAAACTCCAAACGAGTCCAGGTTCCTCCTCCTTACTCCCCCAAGAAATGGATGAGGGAAATATTCAAGACACTCTCATCAGTAGTGAGCCTCAGGCTCCTCGGGTGTTTCGGCCTTTTAAACACTAGACACCCTCCTCTGAGGCGGCCCTTCCTGGATGATCAGTCCAGGACGAGTGTCTCGTGGCCAATTGCTAATCGAACTAGACCAGATCCTTCAAGACACTGTGGTTGGGACCTGGTTACAGGATTATTACCGATACGATCTATTGGTACGATCTATTGAATCAGAACTAGCAGGTAAGATCACCGAAAAACGAGAAATCTGTGCTCTAACTCCACTCAACGTTCCCCAAGCTCTTCACCTGGTCAAAAGAAAACTCACAATGTTGCGGGCATCGAGACTGGCGGATGCGATGCATCAAGCTTCTACCAGTCCTTCGCCCTAAGAGTCAGAACTAACCAGACCGACATCATCCCATTACAGGACAACCGCTGGCAGTACCGACTCCTAGATTGGAGTTTCCAGGTAAGAGATCCCTACCTGTCTATCGTAACAGATACCACCAGATGGCACCACCCCCATGTATGCTTTTTTGACGCGTGCACCTCAACTGCGGTGACCAAAAAATATTTTTCCAACTCCTGCTCAGACCGACTCCCATTTTCGAAAGAAGAGAAGAAAAAGAGGAAAATAAACCGTTTCTCTACTCTCAAAACGTTATTTCTTAAGGAACCAATATCCCCAATTTCGAGATTTCTTTAGAAAAATCGATTTTTTCAAACGATTTTTTCAAAAACCAAACTCCACAGAGTTACTATGGGTAGGATAGGGAAAGAGCCGGTGTAAGCTTAAGTCTATCTTCATTTAACCGAAACTGAACACCACTCGGTGTATAAACCACAGGTCTACTGTGGGTAGGTTTAAGGAGGGAGCCGGTGTAAGCTTAAGTCTATCTTCATTTAACCGAAACTGAACACCACTCGGTGTATAAACCACAGGTCTACTGTGGGTAGGTTTAAGGCGGGAGCCGGTGTAAGCTTAGATCTAAATTGATCAGGTAGAACCGAACACCACTCGGTGTATAAACCACAGGTCTACTGTGGATAGGTTTAGAACTGGAACCGGTGTAAGCTTAGATCTAAATTGATCAGGCGGAACCGAACACTACTCGTGTAGATTTTTAGATACCACCAGATGGCACCACCCCCATGTATGCTTTTTTGACGCGTGCACCTCAACCACGGTGACCAAAAAATATTTCCAACTCCTGCTCAGACCGACTCCCATTTTCGAAAGAAGAGAAGAAACAGAGGAAAATAAACCGTTTCTCTACTCTCAAAACGTTATTTCTTAAGGAACCAATATCCCCAATTTCGAGATTTCTTTAGAAAAATCGATTTTTTCAAACGATTTTTTCAAAAACCAAACTCCACAGAGTTACTATGGGTAGGATAGGGAAGGAGCCGGTGTAAGCTTAAGTCTATCTTGATTTAACCGAAACTGAACACCACTCGGTGTATAAACCACAGGTCTACTGTGGGTAGGTTTAGAACGGGAACCGGTGTAAGCTTAGATCTAAATTGATCAGGCGGAACCGAACACTACTCGTGTATATTTTTAGATACCACCAGATGGCACCACCCCCATGTATGATTTTTTGACGCGTGCACCTCAACCACGGTGACCAAAAAATATTTCCAACTCCTGCTCAGACCGACTCCCATTTTCGAAAGAAGAGAAGAAAAAGAAGAAAAAGAGGAAAATAAACAGTTTCTCTACTCTCAAAACGTTATTTCTTAAGGAACCAATATCCCCAATTTCGAGATTTCTTTAGAAAAATCGATTTTTTCAAACGATTTTTTCAAAAACCAAACTCCACAGAGTTACTATGGGTAGGATAGGGAAGGAGCCGGTGTAAGCTTAAGTCTATCTTGATTTAACCGAAACCGAACACCACTCGGTGTATAAACCACAGGTCTACTGTGGGTAGGTTTAAGGCGGGAGCCGGTGTAAGCTTAGATCTAAATTGATCAGGTAGAACCGAACACCACTCGGTGTATAAACCACAGGTCTACTGTGGGTAGGTTTAAGGCGGGAGCCGGTGTGAGCTTAGATCTAAATTGATCAGGTAGAACCGAACACCACTCGGTGTATAAACCACAGGTCTACTGTGGGTAGGTTTAGAACGGGAACCGGTGTAAGCTTAGATCTAAATTGATCAGGCGGAACCGAACACCACTCGGTGTATAAACCACAGGTCTACTGTGGGTAGGTTTAGAACGGGAACCGGTGTAAGCTTAGATCTAAATTGATCAGGCGGAACCAAACACTACTCGGTGTATAAACCACAGGTCTACTGTGGGTAGGTTTAGAACGGGAACCGGTGTAAGCTTAGATCTAAATTGATCAGGCGGAACCGAACACTACTCGGTGTATAAACCACAGATCTACTGTGGGTAGGTTTAGAACGGGAACCAGTGTAAGCTTAGATCTAAATTGATCAGGCGGAACCGAACACTACTCGGTGTATAAACCACAGGTCTACTGTGGGTAGGTTTAGGGCGGGAGCCGGTGTAAGCTTAGATCTAAATTGATCAGGCGGAACCGAACACTACTCGGTGTATAAACCACAGGTCTGCTGTGGGTAGGTTTAAAACGGGAACCGGTGTAAGCTTAGATTTAAGTTGATCAGGCGGAACCGAACACTACTCGGTGTATAAACCACAGGTCTACTGTGGGTGCATTCACTTTCCCCTAATCTGCCTGCAAGAAAGTAACAAAATCAACCAACCCATCCCTCTACCCTTTTTTTTAACAAACGTGCAACTCAGAGACGAACCAGGAGAAGTCCGACCTGTCTGGGACTGACGACTCCCTAAGGGCCGGTCTGGGCCCGTATTCGTCCCCCCATCCCGCCCCCCACCCCGGCTCCAGGAGCCGAGGGAGGGGCCGGAGGGGGTTCCTTGTCACATTCACACCAAAAAAAATAACTAAGACCCTCCCCATCCCCAGAAAAGCTCAAACCCGTAAACCAAACCGAAACCTGAAAAGTCCTAAAAAAGTTCCAACCTGGGATACCACATGCTTCTAAAAAAATTCTTATCAGTGTCTATCCAACCCCGGAATGCGAGGACCCTACCGAGTCCTTTTCCAGACCACCAAACCTAGCAAAAACCCAAATCATCCTGGCCTGATATCGCATCACTACACCATCCCTTGCGTAGCTAGGGCGGACTTACTATTATATTCCCAAAAGCGCAGACTTAATTGTGTGCCAAAGGAAACCACTGCCTCCAATAGGCACTATAAATCTCCAGTCAGGTCTACCTCACCCAAAGATGCGAGGACCTAACTGAGCCAGTCCAGACCAGCGAACCCAACGGAAATCAGAAGATTCCGGTCAGATAATCCTGGCCTGGCATCGCATCTCCACACCATACCTTTGTGTAGCTAGAGTGGATCTATATTGATCGTTTCCGTGCAGAAAGAAGCCACCACCTCTAATATGCACCATTATATACAAAGCCAATCCCAATCAAAGCCTCCAATATCCCTACTTGGGTAACACTGGTATGTCATAGTCCGATGGCTCTGGCGGGGTTAGGTTTTTGAGGATATTACAACAGCTCCCCCCTCCCTGGCACTAGTCCAGAAAAGTGAGGAGACTGAGGAAAGCACGGGCCGACGCATGTCAGACTATACCACTGCTCCCTCCTTGGAGCATGTTCCTACTCGGAACTTGGGGCTAAAACTTGAAGATTTGAATATCTCCCCAGGTGTGTAAACCACAGGGTTACTAGGACGAGAGCAGGTATAAGCTTAGATCTAAATTGTTTAAGCGACACCGAACTCTAATCTGTATAGATACCACAGAGTTACTGTGGGTAGGTTTAGTGCGAAAGCAGGTATAGGCTTAGATCAAGATTGTTTAAGCGAAACCGAACTCCACTCGGTGTAAGTACCACCGGGCTACTATGGGTAGGTTTAGTTTTTTTGTTACTAGGACGAGAGCAGGTATAAGCTTAGATCTAAATTGTTTAAGCGACACCGAACTCTAATCTGTATAGATACCACAGAGTTACTGTGGGTAGGTTTAGTGCGAAAGCAGGTATAGGCTTAGATCAAGATTGTTCAAGCGAAACCGAACTCCTACTCGGTGTAAATACCACAGGGCTACTATGGGTAGGTTTAGTGCGAAAGCAGATATAGATTTAGATCAAGATTGTTCAAGCGAAACCGAACTCCTACTCGGCGTAAATACCACAGGGCTACTATGGGTAGGTTTAGTGCGAAAGCAGGTATAGGCTTAGATCAAGATTTGTTTAAGCGAAACCGAACTCCACTCGGTGTAAGTACCACCGGGCTACTATGGGTAGGTTTAGTGCGAAAGCAGGTATAGGCTTAGATCAAGATTGTTTAAGCGAAACCGAACTCCACTCGGTGTAAGTACCACCGGGCTACTATGGGTAGGTTTAGTGCGAAAGCAGGTATAGGCTTAGATCAAGATTGTTTAAGCGAAACCGAACTCCACTCGGTGTAAGTACCACCGGGCTACTATGGGTAGGTTTAGTGCGAAAGCAGGTATAGGCTTAGATCAAAATTGTTTAAGCGAAACCGAACTCCACTCGGTGTAAATACCACAGGGCTACTATGGGTAGGATTAGGGAAAGAGCCGGTGTAGGCTTAAGTCTAAACTGATTTAACCGAAACCGAACCCCAAGACTAGGTAGCTAATCCACAAGAGCCCTTTACTATGGGTAGGGTTAGAAAAAGAGAAGACGTAAGCTTTTAAATCTAAAGCTATGCCAAAAACCCAAAACTCCAAACGAGTCCAGGTTCCTCCTCCTTACTCCCCCAAGAAATGGATGAGGGAAATATTCAAGACACTCTCATCAGTAGTGAGCCTCAGGCTCCTCGGGTGTTTCGGCCTTTTAAACACTAGACACCCTCCTCTGAGGCGGCCCTTCCTGGATGATCAGTCCAGGACGAGTGTCTCGTGGCCAATTGCTAATCGAACTAGACCAGATCCTTCAAGACACTGTGGTTGGGACCTGGTTACAGGATTATTACCGATACGATCTATTGGTACGATCTATTGAATCAGAACTAGCAGGTAAGATCACCGAAAAACGAGAAATCTGTGCTCTAACTCCACTCAACGTTCCCCAAGCTCTTCACCTGGTCAAAAGAAAACTCACAATGTTGCGGGCATCGAGACTGGCGGATGCGATGCATCAAGCTTCTACCAGTCCTTCGCCCTAAGAGTCAGAACTAACCAGACCGACATCATCCCATTACAGGACAACCGCTGGCAGTACCGACTCCTAGATTGGAGTTTCCAGGTAAGAGATCCCTACCTGTCTATCGTAACAGATACCACCAGATGGCACCACCCCCATGTATGCTCTTTTGACGCGTGCACCTCAACTGCGGTGACCAAAAAATATTTTTCCAACTCCTGCTCAGACCGACTCCCATTTTCGAAAGAAGAGAAGAAAAAGAGGAAAATAAACCGTTTCTCTACTCTCAAAACGTTATTTCTTAAGGAACCAATATCCCCAATTTCGAGATTTCTTTAGAAAAATCGATTTTTTCAAACGATTTTTTCAAAAACCAAACTCCACAGAGTTACTATGGGTAGGATAGGGAAAGAGCCGGTGTAAGCTTAAGTCTAGAGTGGGTTAGGGTTAGGGTTAGGGTTAGGGTTAGGGTTAGGGTTAGGTTTTTGAGGATATTACAACAGCTCCCCCCTCCCTGGCACTAGTCCAAAAAAGTGAGGAGACTGAGGAAAGCACGGGCCGACGCATGTCAGACTATACCACTGCTCCCTCCTTGGAGCATGTTCCTACTCGGAACTTGGGGCTAAAACTTGAAGATTTGAATATCTCCCCAGGTGTGTAAACCACAGGGTTACTAGGACGAGAGCAGGTATAAGCTTAGATCTAAATTGTTTAAGCGACACCGAACTCTAATCTGTATAGATACCACAGAGTTACTGTGGGTAGGTTTAGTGCGAAAGCAGGTATAGGCTTAGATCAAGATTGTTTAAGCGAAACCGAACTCCACTCGGTGTAAGTACCACCGGGCTACTATGGGTAGGTTTAGTTTTTTTGTTACTAGGACGAGAGCAGGTATAAGCTTAGATCTAAATTGTTTAAGCGACACCGAACTCTAATCTGTATAGATACCACAGAGTTACTGTGGGTAGGTTTAGTGCGAAAGCAGGTATAGGCTTAGATCAAGATTGTTCAAGCGAAACCGAACTCCTACTCGGTGTAAGTACCACAGGGCTACTATGGGTAGGTTTAGTGCGAAAGCAGATATAGGTTTAGATCAAGATTGTTCAAGCGAAACCGAACTCCTACTCGGCGTAAATACCACAGGGCTACTATGGGTAGGTTTAGTGCGAAAGCAGGTATAGGCTTAGATCAAGATTGTTTAAGCGAAACCGAACTCCACTCGGTGTAAGTACCACCGGGCTACTATGGGTAGGTTTAGTGCGAAAGCAGGTATAGGCTTAGATCAAGATTGTTTAAGCGAAACCGAACTCCACTCGGTGTAAGTACCACCGGGCTACTATGGGTAGGTTTAGTGCGAAAGCAGGTATAGGCTTAGATCAAAATTGTTTAAGCGAAACCGAACTCCACTCGGTGTAAATACCACAGGGCTACTATGGGTAGGATTAGGGAAAGAGCCGGTGTAGGCTTAAGTCTAAACTGATTTAACCGAAACCGAACCCCAAGACTAGGTAGCTAATCCACAAGAGCCCTTTACTATGGGTAGGATTAGAAAAAGAGAAGACGTAAGCTTTTAAATCTAAAGCTATGCCAAAAACCCAAAACTCCAAACGAGTCCAGGTTCCTCCTCCTTACTCCCCCAAGAAATGGATGAGGGAAATATTCAAGACACTCTCATCAGTAGTGAGCCTCAGGCTCCTCGGGTGTTTCGGCCTTTTAAACACTAGACACCCTCCTCTGAGGCGGCCCTTCCTGGATGATCAGTCCAGGACGAGTGTCTCGTGGCCAATTGCTAATCGAACTAGACCAGATCCTTCAAGACACTGTGGTTGGGACCTGGTTACAGGATTATTACCGTTACGATCTATTGGTACGATCTATTGAATCAGAACTAGCAGGTAAGATCACCGGAAAACGAGAAATCTGTGCTCTAACTCCACTCAACGTTCCCCAAGCTCTTCACCTGGTCAAAAGAAAACTCACAATGTTGCGGGCATCGAGACTGGCGGATGCGATGCATCAAGCTTCTACCAGTCCTTCGCCCTAAGAGTCAGAACTAACCAGACCGACATCATCCCATTACAGGACAACCGCTGGCAGTACCGACTCCTAGATTGGAGTTTCCAGGTAAGAGATCCCTACCTGTCTATCGTAACAGATACCACCAGATGGCACCACCCCCATGTATGCTTTTTTGACGCGTGCACCTCAACCGCGGTGACCAAAAAATATTTCCAACTCCATTTTCGAAAGAAAAAGAGGAAAATAAACCGTTCCTTTAGAAAAATCGATTTTTTCAAACGATTTTTTCAAAAACCAAACTCCACAGAGTTACTATGGGTAGGATAGGGAAGGAGCCGGTGTAAGCTTAAGTCTATCTTGATTTAACCGAAACTGAACACCACTCGGTGTATAAACCACAGGTCTACTGTGGGTAGGTTTAAGGCGGGAGCCGGTGTAAACTTAGATCTAAATTGATCAGGTAGAACCGAACACCACTCGGTGTATAAACCACAGGTCTACTGTGGGTAGGGTTAGGGTTAGGGTTAGGGTTAGGGTTAGGGTTGGGTTGGGTTAGGGTTAGGGTTAGGGTTAGGGTTAGGGTTAGGGTTAGGGTTAGGGTTAGGGTTAGGGTTAGGGTTAGGGTTAGGGTTAGGGTTAGGGTTAGGGTTAGAGTTAGGGTTAGGGTTAGGGTTAGGGTTAGGGTTAGGGTTAGGGTTAGGGTTAGGGTTAGGGTTAGGGTTAGGGTTAGGGTTAGGGTTAGAGTTAGGGTTAGGGTTAGGGTTAGGGTTAGGGTTAGGGTTAGGGTTAGGGTTAGGGTTAGGGTTAGGGTTAGGGTTAGGTTAGGGTTAGGGTTAGGGTTAGGGTTAGGGTTAGAGTGGGTTAGGGTTAGAGTTAGGGTTAGGGTTAGGGTTAGGGTTAGGGTTAGGGTTAGGGTTAGGGTTAGGGTTAGGGTTAGAGTTAGGGTTAGGGTTAGGGTTAGGGTTAGGGTTAGGGTTAGGGTTAGGGTTAGGGTTAGGGTTAGGGTTAGGTTAGGGTTAGAGTGTGGTTAGGGTTAGGGTTAGGGTTAGGGTTAGGGTTAGGGTTAGAGTTAGGGTTAGGGTTAGGGTTAGGTTAGGGTTAGGGTTAGGGTTAGGGTTAGGGTTAGGGTTAGGGTTAGGGTTAGGGTTAGGGTTAGGGTTAGGGTTAGGGTTAGGGTTAGGGTTAGGGTTAGGGTTAGGGTTAGGGTTAGGGTTAGGGTTAGGGTTAGGGTTAGGGTTAGGGTTAGGGTTAGGGTTAGGGTTAGGGTTAGGGTTAGGGTTAGGGTTAGGGTTAGGGTTAGGGTTAGGGTTAGGGTTAGGGTTAGGGTTAGGGTTAGGGTTAGGGTTAGGGTTAGGGTTAGGGTTAGGGTTAGGGTTAGGGTTAGGGTTAGGGTTAGGGTTAGGGTTAGGGTTAGGGTTAGGGTTAGGGTTAGGGTTAGGGTTAGGGTTAGGGTTAGGGTTAGGGTTAGGGTTAGGGTTAGGGTTAGGGTTAGGGTTAGGGTTAGGGTTAGGGTTAGGGTTAGGGTTAGGGTTAGGGTTAGGGTTAGGGTTAGGGTTAGGGTTAGGGTTAGGGTTAGGGTTAGGGTTAGGGTTAGGGTTAGGGTT
>CM060619.1:29290489-29305489 GCA_030578275.1 Meda fulgida | reverse complement strand
GACATTCGAATGAGTCGTCGCCGCCGCGGAGGGCGCGCGATCGGCCCGAGGTTATCTAGAGTCACCAAAGCGGCCGGGGCGGCCGGAGCCGCACCCGGATGGGTTTTGGATCTGATAAATGCACGCGTCCCCGACCCCCCGGGGGGAGCCGGGTCGGCGCTCGTTAGCATGTATTAGCTCTGGAATTGCCACAGTTATCCAAGTAGCGGGTGGAGCGATCAAAGGAACCATAACTGATTTAATGAGCCATTCGCAGTTTCACTGTACCGACCGTGTGCACTTAGACCTGCATGGCTTAATCTTTGAGACAAGCATATGCTACTGGCAGGATCAACCAGGTAAGCCGCCAGAGGATGAAGGAGAACCGCGACACGCTGGCTTCCTACACACGGGTCTCGCTCCGCTCGGGTGGGGGGGGTCGGGACCCCTCCCCCCGAGGACGGCGCGGCCGCTCATAGGGCGCGTGCGGAACCCTCCTCCGTGTGGCAGAGGGGGGTGTGTGGCCGCTGGGTCGAGGCCGTAACCGGGAAGGGTGCTTTTCGGGCGGGAGGAGGAGCGGGGCGAAAGGGGTCGGCTCGGAGACCGGGAGGGAGGTGTCGGCCACCCCTACCGTACGAACCTTCGCCCCCTCGCTTCCGCCCTCCGCCGCCGTGGCGGACTTTCGTTCTAGACGGGCCGTCTGAGTCTCCCGAGGGTCGACGCGGCCTGCTTTCCCCGGAGGGAGGCCGCGTCTGAGTTCGACGCGCAGAGCGGGGAGGAGCAAGCTGCCCAGAGCGGTCTTTCGACCGGGCAGGGGCCGTCCCCAGGCGCGTCCCAAGTTCCAATCGACCAGGCAACCCCGAAGTGACGGCCCGGAGGAGGGGGTGCGCCCCTCCGGGCCCCGGGCAACCCGGAGGCGCCCGTTTTAACCGAATTCCTTCAAAGACGCTCTCGAGGCTGTCCGAGCGGGGACGTCGCTTCCCTCTTCTCGACAAAACCCCGAAGGTCCGTTTTAGGACCGTCTCGGCTCCGACGGGTGCTCCGCCGCGCCGACGCGTTCGACCGCGCCCGAGTCTGAGGCGCCCTCCCCGGGTGCCGGCCGGGGAGGCGGGTCGTAGTGGGAGTCTCGTTCGACCGCACTTTTACGGACTCAGTCCGTTTTCACGGAGGTGGGACTTTTTTCCCTCCGGGGGCGCCTACCAACACAACGCTTGCCGCCCCAGATGAAAGCATCCTCCCCAGGATGTAGGAAGCCCGGCCGATCTGCGTCCGTCACCTTGTCCGAGCGGGGCCTTTGTCCCCTCCTCGACAAAACCCCGAAGGTCCGTTTTAGGACCGTCTTTGCTCCGACGGGAGCTCCGCCGCGGGCGACGGATTCGGGCGCGCCCTGCACCGAGGCACTCTCCCTGGTCGCCACCCAGGGAGCCGCGTGTTTGTGGGAATCTCGTTCGGCCGCACTTTTACGGACCCTGTCCGTTTTTACGGAGGTGGGACTTTTTTTTCCTCCGGGGGCGGCTACCGACACAACGCTCGCCGCCCCAGATTAAAGCATCCTCCCCAGGATGTAGGAAGCCCGGCCAACCATCATCCGTCACCTTGCCCGAGCGGGGCGTCTGTCCCCTCCTCGACAAAACCCCCAAGGTCCGCTTCAGGACCGTCTTTGCTCCGACGGGAGCTCCGTCGCGGGCGACGGATTCAAAACGTGCCCGACACCGAGGCACTCTCCCCGGCCGCCACCCAGGGGAGTCGTGCGTTTCTTGGGAATGTGGTTTGATCTGGTCGTACCGCACAGTTTTCGGACACTGTCCGTTTTTTTCTCTCTTTCCGGAGGACCGGCCCTTCCTCCATCGCTTTTATTTCCTCCAGGGGTGTCTCAAGCCCCTGGGGTCGTTTCGCCCATTTGCCCGGACCGACAGAAGCATGTGGTAGCGTGTGTCCTGTGCGCACACCTCGGGGATCGACCGAGCAGCCCCGGACGGGAGGACCTCGACGCGCGGGCTTCCTACACACGGGTCTCGCTCCGCTCGGGCCTGAGCTCGAGACGGCACGGCCGCTCATAGGGCGCGCGAGGAACCGACCGCCGGGGGGGGGGAGGTGGGAGGCCTCTGGGTCGAGGCCGTAACCGGGAAGGGTGCTTTTCGAGCGGGGAGGAGCGGGGCGAAGGGTCGGGTTCGAAAGACTGGAAGGGAGGTGTCGGCCACCCCTACCGTCCGATCCTTCCCCCGCGCGCCCGCGGCCGCCACCGCCCACCGCGGACGTCCGCTTCAGACGGGCCGTCTGAGTCTCCCGAGGAGGACGCGGCCTGCTTTCCCCGGAGGGAGGCCACGTCTAAGGTCGACGCGCAGAGCGGGGTGGAGCAAGCTGCCCATAGCGGCCTTTCAGACCGGGCAGGGGCCATCCCCAGGCGCGTCCCGAGTTCCAATCGACCAGGCGACCCCCCCCAAAACGACGGCCCGAAGGAGGGGGTGCTCCCCTCCGGGCCCCAGGCAACCCGGAGGCGCCTGTATCCCGTTGCCTTGTCCGAGAGTGGAGTGTTGTGGTGGCTCCCTCTCCACCACAACGTGCCCGTCACCGAGGCACTCTCCCTGGTCGCCACCCAGGGAGTCGTGTCTTTCTTTGGGTATCTGGTTTGACCGCGCCTACACATTCCATAAACGTGCCTGACACCGAGGCACTCTCTCTCTCCCCGGTCGTCACCCAGGGAGTGGCGTGTATTACAGGGGAATGTGTTTTGACCGAACCGTCTCGGACTCTGACCGATTTGCTTTAGCTTTCCGGAAGGAGCGTCCTGCCGCCATCGCTTTTTTTTTTTTGTTTCTACTCCAGGGGTGCCCCAAGCCCCTGGAGTCGTTTCACCGTTTACCCAGACCGGTGGTTCGACAAGCATATGGTAAGTCTGAGCACACCTCGGGGATCAACCGAGTAACCCCGGACGGGAGGACCTCGCCGCGCGGGCTTCCTACACACGGGTCTCGCTCCGCTCGGGCCTGAGCCCGAGACGGCACGGCCGCTCATAGGGCGCGCGAGGAACCGACCGCCGGGGGGGAGGTGGGAGGCCTCTGGGTCGAGGCCGTAACCGGGAAGGGTGCTTTTCGGGCGGGGAGGAGCGGGGCGAAGGGTCGGGTTCGAAAGACTGGAAGGGAGGTGTCGGCCACCCCTACCGTCCGATCCTTCCCCCGCGCGCCCGCGGCCGCCACCGCCCACCGCGGACGTCCGCTTCAGACGGGCCGTCTGAGTCTCCCGAGGAGGACGCGGCCTGCTTTCCCCGGAGGGAGGCCACGTCTAAGGTCGACGCGCAGAGCGGGGTGGAGCAAGCTGCCCATAGCGGCCTTTCAGACCGGGCAGGGGCCATCCCCAGGCGCGTCACAAGTTCCAATCGACCAGGCTATCCCCCAAAGCATCCCAGCATTTTGGACATAGACCAATTTTTGAGGGGGAATTTTCCTCCGGCGTGTCATCCACCACAAGCACGCCCGGGGGGTAACGCAGCTTCAACCCGGATGCGCAACGGGGAGCCTGGGTGTCCAAACCAGACCCCATTTACTGGAAGTCTCGAGCCCGCGCAGAGCGCACTTTCTCTGGGCTGAGTCAGAGCCGCTTCCCAACCCGGCCCGACCACCACGGTTCACCAAGCCGTGTGCCGACCGGAGTGCGCATCCACTCCTCGACAGAACCCCGAAGGTCCGTTTTAAGCCCGTCTGGGCTCCGGACCGAGCTCCAGGGGGTGGCGGGCAAATCTGACTCTGGCCCAGGACGGGCCACCCTCCCTGGGGCTGGCCAACGAGCTCTGATAGCATGGAACTCTCCACCCAACGCACATTTTGGGACTCTGTCATTTTCAAGCGCTTTGCTTCAGAGTCAAGCCCAGAGTCATGTTCTCCAAGGGCGTTTGAGCTTTATTTGTGCCCAGGAGTCCCCCACTCTGCCTGGGATGCACTTTTGATTAAAAAATCAGACCGTCTCTTTCCTGGAGGTTTCAGGTTTTTCAGAGCTCCACCATGGGGGTGGTTTGAACTCAGTCCCCAGCCAGAGCGCACCCTCTCCAGCTCTGTTCACTGCCTCGAAAGCCCTGGAGGTTGGAGGAAACCTCACCCTTTTGGACTCTATCATTTTCACAGCTTGACCCCAGAGTCATCCTCTCCATGGGTGTTTGAGCTTTTATTTGTGCCCAGGGAGACCTCTCTCCGCTCCTCTACAAAACCCCAAAGGCCCGTTTTAGGACCGTCTTCGCTCAGGACTGAGCTCCAGGGGTGGCGGGCAAATCTGAATTTGGCCCAGGACGGGCCACCCTCCCTGGGCTGGCCAACGAGCTCTGAGAGCATGGAGCTCTCTACCCAAAGCACATTTTGGGACTTTGTCATTTTCAAGGCGCTTTGCTTCAGAGTCAAGCCCAGAGTCATGTTCTCCATGGGCGTTTGAGCTTTATTTGTGCCCAGGACACCCGCACCCTTCCTGGGATGCGCTATTGATAAAAAATCAGGACCGTCTCTTTCCTGGAGGTTTCAGGTTTTTCAGAGCTCCACCATGGGGGTGGTTTGAACTCAGTCCCCAGCCAGAGCGCACCCTCTCCAGCTCTGTTCACTGCCTCGAAAGCCCTGGAGGTTGGAGGAAACCTCACCCTTTTGGACTCTATCATTTTCACAGCTTGACCCCAGAGTCATCCTCTCCATGGGTGTTTGAGCTTTTATTTGTGCCCAGGGAGACCTCTCTCCGCTCCTCTACAAAACCCCAAAGGCCCGTTTTAGGACCGTCTTCGCTCAGGACTGAGCTCCAGGGGTGGCGGGCAAATCTGAATTTGGCCCAGGACGGGCCACCCTCCCTGGGCTGGCCAACGAGCTCTGAGAGCATGGAGCTCTCAACCCACCACACATTTTGGGACTATGTCATTTTCAGGAGCTTTGCTTCAGAGTCAAGCCCAGAGTCATGTTCTCGAAGGGCGTTTGAGCTTTTTTTGTGCCCAGGAGACCCGCACCCTTCCTGGGATGCGCTTTTGATTAAAAACAGACCGTCATTTCCTGGAGGTTTCGCGTTTTTCAGAGCTCCACCACGGGGGGGTTTTCAACTCGCTCCCCAGCCAGAGTGCACCCTCTCCGGCTCTGTTCACTGCATTGAAGGCCCTGGAGGTTGGAGGAAACCTCACCTTTTTAGACTCTGTCATTTTTCACAGCTTGACCCCAGAGTCATGTTCTCGGTGGGCGTTTGGGCTTTATTTGTGCCCGGGGAGGCCTCTCTCCCCTCCCCTACATAACCCCGAGGGCCCGTTTTAGGACCGTCTTCGCTCAGGACTGAGCTCCAGGGGTGGCGGGCAAATCTGAATTTGGCCCAGGACGGGCCACCCTCCCTGGGCTGGCCAACGAGCTCTGAGAGCATGGAGCTCTCTACCCACCGCACATTTTGGGACTTTGTCATTTTCAGGCGCTTTGCTTCAGAGTCAAGCCCAGAGTCATGTTCTCCATGGGCGTTTGAGCTTTATTTGTTCCCAGGAGACCCGCACCCTTCCTGGGATGCGCTTTTGATAAAAATCAGACCGTCATTTCCTGGAGGTTTCGCGTTTTTCAGAGCTCCACCACGGGGGGGTTTTCAACTCGCTCCCCAGCCAGAGTGCACCCTCTCCGGCTCTGTTCACTGCATTGAAGGCCCTGGAGGTTGGAGGAAACCTCACCTTTTTAGACTCTGTCATTTTTCACAGCTTGACCCCAGAGTCATGTTCTCGGTGGGCGTTTGGGCTTTATTTGTGCCCGGGGAGGCCTCTCTCCCCTCCCCTACATAACCCCGAGGGCCCGTTTTAGGACCGTCTTCGCTCAGGACTGAGCTCCAGGGGTGGCGGGCAAATCTGAATTTGGCCCAGGACGGGCCACCCTCCCTGGGCTGGCCAACGAGCTCTGAGAGCATGGAGCTCTCTACCCAACGCACATTTTGGGACTTTGTCATTTTCAGGCGCTTTGCTTCAGAGTCAAGCCCAGAGTCATGTTCTCCATGGGCGTTTGAGCTTTATTTGTGCCCAGGAGACCCGCACCCTTCCTGGGATGCGCTTTTGATAAAAATCTGGACCGTCATTTCCTGGAGGTTTCAGCGTTTTTCAGAGCTCCACCATGGGGGGTGGTTTGAACTCGCTCCCCAGCCAGAGCGCACCCTCTCCAGCTCTGTTCACTGCCTCGAAGGCCCTGGAGGTTGGAGGAAACCTCACCCTTTTAGGACTCTATCATTTTTCACAGCTTGACCCCAGAGTCATGCTCTCGGTGGGCGTTTGAGCTTTATTTGTGCCCAGGGGAGGCCTCTCTCCGCTCCCCTACATAACCCCGAAGGGCCCGTTTTAGGACCGTCTTCGCTCAGGACTGAGCTCCAGGGGTGGCGGGCAAATCTGAATTTGGCCCAGGACGGGCCACCCTCCCTGGGCTGGCCAACGAGCCCTGAGAGCATGGAGCTCTCTACCAACCGCACATTTTGGGACTTTGTCATTTTCAGGCGCTTTGCTTCAGAGTCAAGCCCAGAGTCATGTTCTCCATGGGCGTTTTGAGCTTTATTTGTGCCCAGGAGACCCGCACCCTTCCTGGGGTGCGCTTTTGATAAAAATTGGACCGTCATTTCCTGGAGGTTTCGCATTTTTCAGAGCTCCACCACGGGGGGGTTTCAACTCGCTCCCCAGCCAGAGTGCACCCTCTCTGGCTCTGTTCACTGCATTGAAGGCCCTGGAGGTTGGAGGAAACCTCACCTTTTTAGACTCTGTCATTTTTCACAGCTTGACCCCAGAGTCATGTTCTCGGTGGGCGTTTGGGCTTTATTTGTGCCCGGGGAGGCCTCTCTCCCCTCCCCTACATAACCCCGAGGGCCCGTTTTAGGACCGTCTTCGCTCAGGACTGAGCTCCAGGGGTGGCGGGCAAATCTGAATTTGGCCCAGGACGGGCCACCCTCCCTGGGCTGGCCAACGAGCTCTGAGAGCATGGAGCTCTCTACCCACCGCACATTTTGGGACTTTGTCATTTTCAGGCGCTTTGCTTCAGAGTCAAGCCCAGAGTCATGTTCTCCATGGGCGTTTGAGCTTTATTTGTGCCCAGGACACCCGCACCCTTCCTGGGGTGCGCTGTTGATAAAAATTGGACCGTCATTTCCTGGAGGTTTCGCGTTTTTCAGAGCTCCACCACGGGGGGGTTTTCAACTCGCTCCCCAGCCAGAGTGCACCCTCTCCGGCTCTGTTCACTGCATTGAAGGCCCTGGAGGTTGGAGGAAACCTCACCTTTTTAGACTCTGTCATTTTTCACAGCTTGACCCCAGAGTCATGTTCTCGGTGGGCGTTTGGGCTTTATTTGTGCCCGGGGAGGCCTCTCTCCCCTCCCCTACATAACCCCGAGGGCCCGTTTTAGGACCGTCTTCGCTCAGGACTGAGCTCCAGGGGTGGCGGGCAAATCTGAATTTGGCCCAGGACGGGCCACCCTCCCTGGGCTGGCCAACGAGCTCTGAGAGCATGGAGCTCTCTACCCACCGCACATTTTGGGACTTTGTCATTTTCAGGCGCTTTGCTTCAGAGTCAAGCCCAGAGTCATGTTCTCCATGGGCGTTTGAGCTTTATTTGTGCCCAGGAGCACCCGCACCCTTCCTGGGGTGCGCTGTTGATAAAAATTGGACCGTCATTTCCTGGAGGTTTCGCGTTTTTCAGAGCTCCACCACGGGGGGGTTTTCAACTCGCTCCCCAGCCAGAGTGCACCCTCTCGGCTCTGTTCACTGCATTGAAGGCCCTGGAGGTTGGAGGAAACCTCACCTTTTTAGACTCTGTCATTTTTCACAGCTTGACCCCAGAGTCATGTTCTCGGTGGGCGTTTGGGCTTTATTTGTGCCCGGGGAGGCCTCTCTCCCCTCCCCTACATAACCCCGAGGGCCCGTTTTAGGACCGTCTTCGCTCAGGACTGAGCTCCAGGGGTGGCGGGCAAATCTGAATTTGGCCCAGGACGGGCCACCCTCCCTGGGCTGGCCAACGAGCTCTGAGAGCATGGAGCTCTCTACCCACCGCACATTTTGGGACTTTGTCATTTTCAGGCGCTTTGCTTCAGAGTCAAGCCCAGAGTCATGTTCTCCATGGGCGTTTGAGCTTTATTTGTGCCCAGGAGACCCGCACCCTTCCTGGGGTGCGCTTTTGATAAAAATTGGACCGTCATTTCCTGGAGGTTTCGCGTTTTTCAGAGCTCCACCACGGGGGGGTTTCAACTCGCTCCCCAGCCAGAGTGCACCCTCTCTGGCTCTGTTCACTGCATTGAAGGCCCTGGAGGTTGGAGGAAACCTCACCTTTTTAGACTCTGTCATTTTTCACAGCTTGACCCCAGAGTCATGTTCTCGGTGGGCGTTTGGGCTTTATTTGTGCCCGGGGAGGCCTTCTCTCCCCTCCTCTATATAACCCCGAAGGCCCGTTTTAGGACCGTCTTGGCTCTGGACTGAGCTCCAGGGGTCGCGGGCAAATCTGAATTTGGCCCAGGACGGGCCACCCTCCCTGGGCTGGCCAACGAGCTCTGAGAGCATGGAGCTCTCTACCCACCGCACATTTTGGGACTTTGTCATTTTGAGGCGTTTTGCTTCAGAGTCAAGCCCAGAGTCATGTTCTCCATGGGCGTTTGAGCTTTATTTGTTCCCAGGAGACCCGCACCCTTCCTGGGATGCGCTTTTGATAAAAATCAGACCGTCATTTCCTGGAGGTTTCGCGTTTTTCAGAGCTCCACCACGGGGGAGTTTGAATTCACTCCCCAGCCAGAGTGCACCCTCTCCGGCTCTGTTCACTGCATTGAAGGCCCTGGAGGTTGGAGGAAACCTCACCTTTTTAGACTCTGTCATTTTTCACAGCTTGACCCCAGAGTCATGTTCTCGGTGGGCGTTTGGGCTTTATTTGTGCCCGGGGAGGCCTCTCTCCCCTCCTCTATATAACCCCGAAGGCCCGTTTTAGGACCGTCTTGGCTCTGGACTGAGCTCCAGGGGTCGCGGGCAAATCTGAATTTGGCCCAGGACGGGCCACCCTCCCTGGGCTGGCCAACGAGCTCTGAGAGCATGGAGCTCTCTACCCACCGCACATTTTGGGACTTTGTCATTTTGAGGCGCTTTGCTTCAGAGTCAAGCCCAGAGTCATGTTCTCCATGGGCGTTTGAGCTTTATTTGTTCCCAGGAGACCCGCACCCTTCCTGGGATGCGCTTTTGATAAAAATCAGACCGTCATTTCCTGGAGGTTTCGCGTTTTTCAGAGCTCCACCACGGGGGAGTTTGAATTCACTCCCCAGCCAGAGTGCACCCTCTCCGGCTCTGTTCACTGCATTGAAGGCCCTGGAGGTTGGAGGAAACCTCACCTTTTTAGACTCTGTCATTTTTCACAGCTTGACCCCAGAGTCATGTTCTCGGTGGGCGTTTGGGCTTTATTTGTGCCCGGGGAGGCCTCTCTCCCCTCCCCTACATAACCCCGAAGGCCCGTTTTAGGACCGTCTTGGCTCTGGACTGAGCTCCAGGGGTCGCGGGCAAATCTGAATTTGGCCCAGGACGGGCCACCCTCCCTGGGCTGGCCAACGAGCTCTGAGAGCATGGAGCTCTCTACCCACCGCACATTTTGGGACTTTGTCATTTTGAGGCGTTTTGCTTCAGAGTCAAGCCCAGAGTCTTGTTCTCCATGGGCGTTTGAGCTTTATTTGTTCCCAGGAGACCCGCACCCTTCCTGGGATGCGCTTTTGATAAAAATCAGACCGTCATTTCCTGGAGGTTTCGCGTTTTTCAGAGCTCCACCACGGGGGAGTTTGAATTCACTCCCCAGCCAGAGTGCACACTCTCCGGCTCTGTTCACTGCATTGAAGGCCCTGGAGGTTGGAGGAAACCTCACCTTTTTGGACTTTTTCATTTTCGCAGCTTGACTCCGGGAGTCATCTTCTGCATGGGTGTTTGACCTTTTATTTTTGCCCAGGGAGGCCTCTCTCCCCTCCTCTATATAACCCCGAAGGCCCGTTTTAGGACCGTCTTGGCTCTGGACTGAGCTCCAGGGGTCGCGGGCAAATCTGAATTTGGCCCAGGACGGGCCACCCTCCCTGGGCTGGCCAACGAGCTCTGAGAGCATGGAGCTCTCTACCCACCGCACATTTTGGGACTTTGTCATTTTGCGGCGTTTTGCTTCAGAGTCAAGCCCAGAGTCTTGTTCTCCATGGGCGTTTGAGCTTTATTTGTTCCCAGGAGACCCGCACCCTTCCTGGGATGCGCTTTTGATAAAAATCAGACCGTCATTTCCTGGAGGTTTCGCGTTTTTCAGAGCTCCACCACGGGGGAGTTTGAACTCACTCCCCAGCCAGAGTGCACACTCTCCGGCTCTGTTCACTGCATTGAAGGCCCTGGAGGTTGGAGGAAACCTCACCTTTTTAGACTCTGTCATTTTTCACAGCTTGACCCCAGAGTCATGTTCTCGGTGGGCGTTTGGGCTTTATTTGTGCCCGGGGAGGCCTCTCTCCCCTCCTCTATATAACCCCGAAGGCCCGTTTTAGGACCGTCTTGGCTCTGGACTGAGCTCCAGGGGTCGCGGGCAAATCTGAATTTGGCCCAGGACGGGCCACCCTCCCTGGGCTGGCCAACGAGCTCTGAGAGCATGGAGCTCTCTACCCACCGCACATTTTGGGACTTTGTCATTTTGAGGCGTTTTGCTTCAGAGTCAAGCCCAGAGTCTTGTTCTCCATGGGCGTTTGAGCTTTATTTGTTCCAGGAGACCCGCACCCTTCCTGGGATGCGCTTTTGATAAAAATCAGACCGTCATTTCCTGGAGGTTTCGCGTTTTTCAGAGCTCCACCACGGGGGAGTTTGAATTCACTCCCCAGCCAGAGTGCACCCTCTCCGGCTCTGTTCACTACATTGAAGGCCCTGGAGGTTGGAGGAAACCTCACCTTTTTGGACTTTTTCATTTTCGCAGCTTGACTCCGGGAGTCATCTTCTGCATGGGTGTTTGAGCTTTTATTTTTGCCCAGGGAGGCCTCTCTCCCCTCCTCTATATAACCCCGAAGGCCCGTTTTAGGACCGTCTTGGCTCTGGACTGAGCTCCAGGGGTCGCGGGCAAATCTGAATTTGGCCCAGGACGGGCCACCCTCCCTGGGCTGGCCAACGAGCTCCGAGACCATGGAGCTCTCTACCCACCCCACATTTTGGGACTCTGCCATTTTCAGGCGCTTTGCTTCAGAGTCAAGCCCAGAGTCATGTTCTTCATGGGCGTTTGAGCTTTATTTGTGCCCAGGGAGACCTCTCTCCCCTCCTCTATATAACCCCGAGGGCCCGTTTTAGGACCGTCTTCGCTCAGGACCGAGCTCCAGGGGTGGCGGGCAAATCTGAATTTGGCCCAGGACGGGCCACCCTCCCTGGGCTGGCCAACGAGCTCTGAGACCATGGAGCTCTCTACCCACCCCACATTTTGGGACTCTGTCATTTTGAGGGGCTTTGCTTCAGAGTCAAGCCCAGAGTCATGTTCTCCATTGGCGTTTGAGCTTTAACTGTTCCCAGGAGACCCGCACCCTTCCTGGGATGCGCTTTTGATAAAAATCAGACCGTCATTTCATGGAGGTTTCGCGTTTTTCAGAGCTCCACCACGGGGGAGTTTGAACACACTCCCCAGCCAGAGTGCACCCTCTCCTGCTCTGTTCACTGCCTCGAAGGCCCTGGAGGTTGGAGGGAACCGCAACTATTTGGATTTCGTCATTTTTCACAGCTTGACCCCAGAGTCATGTTCTCCATGGGTGTTTGAGCTTTTATTTTTGCCCAGGGAGAGTCTGCCCAGGGAGACCTCTCTCCCCTCCTCTATATAACCCCGAAGGCCCGTTTTAGGACCGTCTTCGCTCAGGACCGAGCTCCAGGGGTGGCGGGCAAATCTGAATCTGGCCCAGGACGGGCCACCCTCCCTGGGCTGGCCAACGAGCTCTGAGAGCATGGAGCTCTCTACCCACCGCACATTTTGGGACTTTGTCAGTTTGAGGCGCTTTGCTTCAGAGTCAAGCCCAGAGTCATGTTCTCCATTGGCGTTTGAGCTTTAATTGTTCCCAGGAGACCCGCACCCTTCCTGGGATGCGCTTTTGATAAAAATCAGCCCGTCTTTTCCTGGAGGTTTCACGTTTTTCAGAGCTCCACCATGGGGTCCGTGGCTCGGGGACCCGGCCGCCCACTGGCGCCAGGCTCGGCACGGAGCAGGGTCTCGGCGGGCCCCTTCCAACGAGCCCGCCCCCTACCTCCGGGGCCACCGGGTCCCGGAGAAACGGGGCCCGACAGGACGAGGCGCGCCTCGGAAGGAAAGGTCCCGGGGGCTCGGGGAGCCTGGGTCCGAGAGGGCCCGGGGCCACCCCCCGGCACCCGAAAGGGCGAGCCGCTGGGACCTCCCCTTCGCGAGATACGGGCTGTTTCGTCCAAAAGTCCCCTGCGCGTGACCGGGCCTGTCCCGGGACCGGAAGGGCCCAGCGGCTCGGGAAGCCGGGTGTCCGGGGCACCCGCGGGGACCCTACTTCTCCCGCCGTCCCGAGCCGCTGGGCCCTCCCGGTCCCGAGATACGGCCACTTCCTGTCCGGCTTTGACCGGGCGTAACTCGGAGAGGAAGCCGAGTTGGGGCGTGAGATTCTGGGCGTGGGTGGGGTCCTTGGACGACCCCACGCCGGGGGTGTACGGAGCCCCAACTCGGCTCGGTTCCGGAGATGCGGTCACTTCCTGTCCGGCTTCGAGCGGGCGTAACTCGAAAAGCAAGCCGAGTTGGGGCTCCATACTCGGGGTGTGGGGGGCGCTCGAGGAGACCCCCCTGTGCCCAGAGCATGGAGCCACGACTCGGCCTGGTTCCAGAGATACACCAGCTTGGAGTTTGAACTTTGACCGGGCGTAACTCGAAAAGCAAGCCGAGTTGGGGCTCCAAACTCGGGGCGTGGGGGGTGCTCGAGGAGACCCCCCTGTGCCCAGAGTAAGGAGCCACGACTCGGCCTGGTCCCAGAGATACACCAGTTCAAACTAACCCATAGACTCTGCTTGAGCCTACCTTAAGAGAGTCATAGTTACTCCCTGTCCAGCTTTGACCGGGCGCAACTCGAAAAGTAAGCAGAGTTGGGGCTCCATACTCGGGGCGTGGGGGGTGCTCGAGGAGACCCCCCTGTGCCCAGAGTATGGAGCCACGACTCGGCCTGGTTCCAGAGATACACCAGCTTGGAGTTTGAACTTTGACCGGGCGTAACTCGAAAAGCAAGCCGAGTTGGGGCTCCATACTCGGGGCGTGGGGGGTGCTCGAGGAGACCCCCCTGTGCCCAGAGCATGGAGCCACGACTCGGCCTGGTTCCAGAGATACACCAGCTTGGAGTTTGAACTTTGACCGGGCGTAACTCGAAAAGCAAGCCGAGTTGGGGCTCCAAACTCGGGGCGTGGGGGGTGCTCGAGGAGACCCCCCTGTGCCCAGAGTATGGAGCCACGACTCGGCTTCGTCAATGAGATACACCAGTTCAAACTTGCCCATAGACTCTGCTTGACCCTACCTTAAGAGAGTGACAGTTACTCCCTAGCTTTACCCGAGTCTGGGAACAGGGACTTTGGGCGTGGGGGAGCACCACGGCCATCACCCCTGCCGCGTCAGGGCACCCGGGGCCTGGCCGCTGACCCCCATCGCGCTTTGACCGGGTGGAACTCCCCCCAAAAAATGTCAACATTTAAAAAAAAAAATAAAAAAAAAATAAGCCGAGTTGGGGCTCCATACTCAGGGCGTGGGGGGACCCCTAGGAGACCCCCCTGTGCCCAGAGTATGGAGCCACAACTCGGCTTCGCCGCTGAGATACACCCGTTCAAACTCGCCCATAGACTCTGCTTGAGCCTACCTTAAGAGAGTCATAGTTACTCCCTAGCTTTACCCGACTCTGGGAACCGGGACTTTGGGCGTGGGGGAGCACCACGGCCATCACCCCTGCCGCGTCAGGGCACCCGGGGCCTGCCCGCTGACCCCCATCGCGCTTTGACCGGGTGGAACTGCCAAAAAAAATGTCAACATTTAAAAAAAAAATTAAAAAAAAAAATAAGCCGAGTTGGGGCTCCACACTCAGGGCGTGGGGGGACCCCTAGGAGACCCCCCTGTGCCCAGAGTATGGAGCCACAACTCGGCTTCGCCGCTGAGATACACCCGTTCAAACTCGCCCATAGACTCTGCTTGAGCCTACCTTAAGAGAGTCATAGTTACTCCCTAGCTTTACCCGACTCTGGGAACCGGGACTTTGGGCGTGGGGGAGCACCACGGCCATCACCCCTGCCGCGTCAGGGCACCCGGGGCCTGCCCGCTGACCCCCATCGCGCTTTGACCGGGTGGAACTGCCAAAAAAAATGTCAACATTTAAAAAAAAAATTAAAAAAAAAAATAAGCCGAGTTGGGGCTCCACACTCAGGGCGTGGGGGGACCCCTAGGAGACCCCCCTGTGCCCAGAGTATGGAGCCACAACTCGGCTTCGCCGCTGAGATACACCCGTTCAAACTCGCCCATAGACTCTGCTTGAGCCTACCTTAAGAGAGTCATAGTTACTCCCTAGCTTTACCCGACTCTGGGAACCGGGACTTTGGGCGTGGGGGAGCACCACGGCCATCACCCCTGCCGCGTCAGGGCACCCGGGGCCTGGCCGCTGACCCCCATCGCGCTTTGACCGGGTGGAACTGCCAAAAAAAATGTCAACATTTAAAAAAAAAATTAAAAAAAAAATAAGCCGAGTTGGGGCTCCACACTCAGGGCGTGGGGGGACCCCTAGGAGACCCCCCTGTGCCCAGAGTATGGAGCCACAACTCGGCTTCGCCGCTGAGATACACCCGTTCAAACTCGCCCATAGACTCTGCTTGAGCCTACCTTAAGAGAGTCATAGTTACTCCCTAGCTTTACCCGACTCTTTTGGAACAGGGACTTTGGGCGTGGGGGAGCACCGCGGCCATCACCCCTGCCGCGTCAGGGCACCCGGGGCCTGGCCGCTGACCCCCATCGCGCTTTGACCGGGTGGAACTGCCAAAAAAAATGTCAACATTTAAAAAAAATTTAAAAAAAAA
>CM060619.1:29157989-29285489 GCA_030578275.1 Meda fulgida | reverse complement strand
ATTGGACTTTGTTTCAATGAACAATAGGTAAATTTGTAAAGCCGTTTTTGTGCAGTGTCACGATCCAGCGGCGATTCCAAAAACGAGGCCAATTTGACCGCTGTTCTCTCGGGCCGCGAACAACGTACGATGGTCATCTTGGGCTCATGTTAAACTGCAAAACATGACCTTTCCAATGACATAAAGTTCACTCTGATTGGACTTTGTTTCAATGAACAATAAGGTAATTCGTACGGCCGTTTTTGTGCAGTGAGTGTCACGATCCAGCGGCGAGCCCAAAAACGAGGCCAATTTGACCGCTGTTCTCTCGGGCCGAGAACAACGTACGATAGTCATCTTGGGCTCATGTTAAACTGCAAAACATGACCTTTCCAATGACATAAAGTTCACTCTGATTGGACTTTGTTTCAATGAACAAGAAGGTAATTCGTACGGCCGTTTTTGTGCAGTGAGTGTCACGATCCAGCGGCGAGCCCAAAAACGAGGCCAATTTGACCGCTGTTCTCTCGGGCCGAGAACAACGTACGATAGTCATCTTGGGCTCATGTTAAACTGCAAAACATGACCTTTCCAATGACATAAAGCTCACTCTGATTGGACTTTGTTTCAATGAACAATAGGTAAATTTGTAAATCCGTTTTTGTGCAGTGTCACGATCCAGCGGCGATTCCAAAAACGAGGCCAATTTGACCGCTGTTCTCTCGGGCCGCGAACAACGTACGATGGTCATCTTGGGCTCATGTTAAACTGCAAAACATGACCTTTCCAATGACATAAAGTTCACTCTGATTGGACTTTGTTTCAATGAACAATAAGGTAATTCGTACGGCCGTTTTTGTGCAGTGAGTGTCACGATCCAGCGGCGAGCCCAAAAACGAGGCCAATTTGACCGCTGTTCTCTCGGGCCGAGAACAACGTACGATAGTCATCTTGGGCTCATGTTAAACTGCAAAACATGACCTTTCCAATGACATAAAGCTCACTCTGATTGGACTTTGTTTCAATGAACAATAGGTAAATTTGTAAAGCCGTTTTTGTGCAGTGTCACGATCCAGCGGCGAGCCCTAAAACGAGGCCAATTTGACCGCTGTTCTCTCGGGCCGCGAACAACGTACGATGGTCATCTTGGGCTCATGTTAAACTGCAAAACATGACCTTTCCAATGACATAAAGCTCACTCTGATTGGACTTTGTTTCAATGAACAATAAGGTAATTCGTACGGTCGTTTTTGTGCAGTGAGTGTCACGATCCAGCGGCGAGCCCAAAAACGAGGCCAATTTGATCGCTGTTCTCTCGGGCCGCGAACAACGTATGATAGTCATCTTGGGCTCATGTTAAACTGCAAAACATGACCTTTCCAATGACATAAAGCTCACTCTGATTGGACTTTGTTTCAATGAACAATAGGTAAATTTGTAAAGCCGTTTTTGTGCAGTGTCACGATCCAGCGGCGAGCCCGAAAACGAGGCCAATTTGACCGCTGTTCTCTCGGGCCGAGAACAACGTACGATAGTCATCTTGGGCTCATGTTAAACTGCAAAACATGACCTTTCCAATGACATAAAGTTCACTCTGATTGGACTTTGTTTCAATGAACAAGAAGGTAATTCGTACGGCCGTTTTTGTGCAGTGAGTGTCACGATCCAGCGGCGAGCCCAAAAACGAGGCCAATTTGACCGCTGTTCTCTCGGGCCGAGAACAACGTACGATAGTCATCTTGGGCTCATGTTAAACTGCAAAACATGACCTTTCCAATGACATAAAGCTCACTCTGATTGGACTTTGTTTCAATGAACAATAGGTAAATTTGTAAAGCCGTTTTTGTGCAGTGTCACGATCCAGCGGCGATTCCAAAAACGAGGCCAATTTGACCGCTGTTCTCTCGGGCCGCGAACAACGTACGATGGTCATCTTGGGCTCATGTTAAACTGCAAAACGTGACCTTTCCAATGACATAAAGTTCACTCTGATTGGACTTTGTTTCAATGAACAATAAGGTAATTCGTACGGCCGTTTTTGTGCAGTGAGTGTCACGATCCAGCGGCGAGCCCAAAAACGAGGCCAATTTGACCGCTGTTCTCTCGGGCCGAGAACAACATACGATAGTCATCTTGGGCTCATGTTAAACTGCAAAACATGACCTTTCCAATGACATAAAGCTCACTCTGATTGGACTTTGTTTCAATGAACAATAGGTAAATTTGTAAAGCCGTTTTTGTGCAGTGTCACGATCCAGCGGCGAGCCCTAAAACGAGGCCAATTTGACCGCTGTTCTCTCGGGCCGCGAACAACGTACGATGGTCATCTTGGGCTCATGTTAAACTGCAAAACATGACCTTTCCAATGACATAAAGCTCACTCTGATTGGACTTTGTTTCAATGAACAATAAGGTAATTCGTACGGTCGTTTTTGTGCAGTGAGTGTCACGATCCAGCGGCGAGCCCAAAAACGAGGCCAATTTGATCGCTGTTCTCTCGGGCCGCGAACAACGTATGATAGTCATCTTGGGCTCATGTTAAACTGCAAAACATGACCTTTCCAATGACATAAAGCTCACTCTGATTGGACTTTGTTTCAATGAACAATAGGTAAATTTGTAAAGCCGTTTTTGTGCAGTGTCACGATCCAGCGGCGAGCCCGAAAACGAGGCCAATTTGACCGCTGTTCTCTCGGGCCGCGAAAAACGTACGATGGTCATCTTGGGCTCATGTTAAACTGCAAAACATGACCTTTCCAATGAAATAAAGCTCACTCTGATTGGACTTTGTTTCAATGAACAATAAGGTAATTCGTACGGCCGTTTTTGTGCAGTGAGTGTCACGATCCAGCGGCGAGCCCAAAAACGAGGCCAATTTGACCGCTGTTATCTCGGGCCGCGAACAACGTACGATAGTCATCTTGGGCTCATGTTAAACTGCAAAACATGACCTTTCCAATGACATAAAGCTCACTCTGATTGGACTTTGTTTCGATGAACAATAGGTAAATTTGTAAAGCCGTTTTTGTGCAGTGTCACGATCCAGCGGCGAGCCCAAAAACGAGGCCAATCTGCCCCCTGTTCTCTCGGGCCTCGAACAACGTACAATATTCATCTTGGGGTCATGTGAGACTGCAAAAAATGACCTTTCCGATGATATAAAGCTTACTCTGATTGGACTTTGTTTTAATGAACAATGAAGAAATATCTTTTTAAATATAAATATACACAGAGAATACTGCCAGAATAGGGTATATTGTAATGATTATTATTAGCTTTCCCTTTGGGTTAAAATAATGTGCTTGGCCTTGATGGCAAGTAGGGATTCAGGGCTACAATTTGGTGTATCACAAATGAAAGTCTGAGTTTCCTGGCCTGAAAATTTGGACAAAATTTTGGAGCGCTGACAATACTGCCAGAATAGGCTATGTTGTAATGATTATTATTAGCTTTCACTTTGGGCTATAATAATGTGCTTGGCCTTGATGGAAAGTAGGGATTCAGGGCTACAATTTGGTGTATCACAAGTGAAAATCTGAGTTTCCTGGCCTGAACAGCCTGGTTAATATTTGGACAACATTTTGGAGCACTGAGAATACTGCCAGAATAGGGTATATTGTAATGATTATTATTAGCTTTCCCTTTGGGCTAAAATAATGTGCTTGGCCTTGATGGAAAGTAGGGATTCAGGGCTACAATTTGGTGTATCACAACTGAAAGTCTGAGTTTGCTGGCCTGAAAAGCCTGGTTAATATTTGGACATATATTTGGAGCGCTGACAATACTGTTATGGAATGACACAGACAGATGATTCAAGTGATAAGGTGATTTATTGGAAACTGCTGGCAAATGAAGAGAAGGATAAAGATGGTAGAGAAATCCTAAACAGATGCGAAGCAGCAGCGAATATGTGGAGTGGAAGTGGTGAGCACACACGTTGGGTTGATTGGAATAGCGTTGGCAAACACAGACTAACCAGGAAACACTCCGGGAGATGACAGGGGAGATGCAGGAACGCATGTAAGCGAAAATCCAATAATCTGTAACACAGTATAGAAGTCTATACTCAAACGAGACCAGACAATAATGCAGCTCGAGGTGTGTGCTTAAATACTGGGGTTGATGAATGACTAAATTGGAATCAGGTGTGCGTGATCAGTACTCTGGAGAAGGTGCTCTTTGTGATTGGTTGCTGATTGAACCTGGTACGTCTGTTACAAATACTGCCAGAATAGGGTATATTGTAATGATTATTATTAGCTTTCCCTTTGGGCTATAATAATGTGCTTGGCCTTGATGGAAAGTAGGGATTCAGGGCTACAATTTGGTGTATCACAACTGAAAGTCTGAGTTTCCTGGCCTGAAAATTTGGACAAAATTTTGGAGCGCTGACAATACTGCCAGAATAGGGTATGTTGTAATGATTATTATTAGCTTTCCCTTTGGGCTATAATAATGTGCTTGGCCTTGATGGAAAGTAGGGATTCAGGGCTACAATTTGGTGTATCACAAGTGAAAATCTGAGTTTCCTGGCCTGAACAGCCTGGTTAATATTTGGACAAAATTTTGGAGCGCTGACAATACTGCCAGAATAGGGTATATTGTAATGATTATTATTAGCTTTCCCTTTGGGCTAAAATAATGTGCTTGGCCTTGATGGAAAGTAGGGATTCAGGGCTACAATTTGGTGTATCACAAATGAAAGTCTGAGTTTCCTGGCCTGAAAATTTGGACACAATTTTGGAGCGCTGACAATACTGCCAGAATAGGCTATGTTGTAATGATTATTATTAGCTTTCACTTTGGGCTATAATAATGTGCTTGGCCTTGATGGAAAGTAGGGATTCAGGGCTACAATTTAGTGTATCACAAGTGAAAATCTGAGTTTCCTGGCCTGAACAGCCTGGTTAATATTTGGACAAAATTTTGGAGCGCTGACAATACTGCCAGAATAGGGTATGTTGTAATGATTATTATTAGCTTTCCCTTTGGGCCATAATAATGTGCTTGGCCTTGATGGAAAGTAGGGATTCAGGGCTACAATTTGGTGTATCACAACTGAAAGTCTGAGTTTCCTGGCCTGAACAATCTGGTTAATATTTGGACAAAATTTTGGAGCGCTGACAATACTGCCAGAATAGGGTATGTTGTAATGATTATTATTAGCTTTCCCTTTGGGCTAAAATAATGTGCTTGGCCTTGATGGAAAGTAGGGATTCAGGGCTACAATTTGGTGTATCACAAGTGAAAGTCTGAGTTTCCTGGCCTGAAAAGCCTGGTTAATATTTGGACATATATTTGGAGCGCTGACAATACTGCCAGAATAGGGTATATTGTAATGATTATTATTAGCTTTCCCTTTGGGCTATAATAATGTGCTTGGCCTTGATGGAAAGTAGGGATTCAGGGCTACAATTTGGTGTATCACAAGTGAAAGTCTGAGTTTCCTGGCCTGAAAAGCCTGGTTAATATTTGGACATATATTTGGAGCGCTGACAATACTGCCAGAATAGGGTATATTGTAATGATTATTATTAGCTTTCCCTTTGGGCTATAATAATGTGCTTGGCCTTGATGGAAAGTAGGGATTCAGGGCTACAATTTGGTGTATCACAACTGAAAGTCTGAGTTTCCTGACCTGAACAGCCCGGTTTATATGTTGTGGTTAGTAATTGTATGTGGATAAACAACCAGGCCCTGCAAAAATATGCATGTCCACCGGGTGGCGTGTTCCCATTTTGGCCTTTTGGCCTTTTGGCCTAAATCCCAATGAAACAAGGCCTATTCGACGACCTCTCATTCACGTTAGAAACATGATACAGCCAGACAATTAGGATATAAATAAAGCACACAAACTCAGCTTTATTTTGAAGCAAAGCACAGGAAAATAGCTTCAGATTTGGCTCATTTGCAAGCATTCTGGGGAGAACATGTTCACAAAAAAGCTTTGAATGACCATCGACAAGGGCTATGTGACCCCTGTTCTCTCGGGCCGCGAACAACATACAATAGTCATCTTGTGCTCATATGAGACTGCAAAACATGACCTTTTCAATGATATAAAGCTGACTCTGATTGGACTTTGTTTTAATGAACAATGAAGAAATATTTTTTTAAATATAAATATATACACAGAATACTGCCAGAATAGGGTATATTGTAATGATTATTATTAGCTTTCCCTTTGGGCTAAATTAATGTTCTTGGCCTTGATGGAAAGTAGGGATTCAGGGCTACAATTTGGTGTATCACAACTGAAAGTCTGAGTTTCCTGGCCTGAACAGCCTGGTTAATATTTGGACAACATTTTGGAGCGCTGAGAATACTGCCAGAATAGGGTATATTGTAATGATTATTATTAGCTTTCCCTTTGGGCTAAAATAATGTGCTTGGCCTTGATGGAAAGTAGGGATTCAGGGCTACAATTTGGTGTATCACAACTGAAAGTTGGGATTCAGGGCAACAATTTGGTGTATCACAAGTGAAAGTCTGAGTTTTCTGGCCTGAACAGCCTGGTTAATATTTGGACAAAATTTTGGAGCGCTGAGAATACTGCCAGAATAGGGTATATTGTAATGATTATTATTAGCTTTCCCTTTGGGCTAAAATAATGTGCTTGGCCTTGATGGAAAGTAGGGATTCAGGGCTACAATTTGGTGTATCACAACTGAAAGTCTGAGTTTCCTGGCCTGAACAGCCTGGTTAATATTTGGACAACATTTTGGAGTGCTGAGAATACTGCCAGAATAGGGTATATTGTAATGATTATTATTAGCTTTCCCTTTGGGCTAAAATAATGTGCTTGGCCTTGATGGAAAGTAGGGATTCAGGGCTACAATTTGGTGTATCACAACTGAAAGTTGGGATTCAGGGCAACAATTTGGTGTATCACAACTGAAAGTCTGAGTTTTCTGGCCTGAACAGCCTGGTTAATATTTGGACAAAATTTTGGAGCGCTGAGAATACTGCCAGAATAGGGTATATTGTAATGATTATTATTAGCTTTCCCTTTGGGCTAAAATAATGTGCTTGGCCTTGATGGAAAGTAGGGATTCAGGGCTACAATTTGGTGTATCACAACTGAAAGTCTGAGTTTCCTGGCCTGAACAGCCTGGTTAATATGTTCAGGTTAGTAATTGTGTGTGGATAAACAACCAGGCCCTGCAAAAATATGCATGTCCACCGGGTGGCGATTTCCCATTTTGGCCTTTTGGCCTACATCCCAATGAAACAAGGCCTATTCGGCGACCTCTCATTCACCTTAGAAACATGATACAGCCAGAAAATTAGGATATAAATAAAGCACACATACTCAGCTTTATTTTGAAGCAAAGCACATGAAAATAGCTTCAGATTTGGCTCATTTTCAAGCATTCTGGTGATATCATGTTCACAAAAAAGCTTTGAATGACCATCGACAAGGGCTATGTGACCCCTGTTCTCTCGGGCCGCGAACAACATACCATAGTCATCTTGTGCTCATGTGAGACTGCAAAACATGACCTTTTCAATTATATAAAGCTGACTCTGATTGGACTTTGTTTTAATGAACAATGAAGAAATATATTTTTAAATATAAATATATACAGAGAATACTGCCAGAATAGGGTATATTGTAATGATTATTATTAGCTTTCCCTTTGGGCTAAATTAATGTGCTTGGCCTTGATGGAAAGTAGCGATTCAGGGCTACAATTTGGTGTATCACAACTGAAAGTCTGAGTTTCCTGGCCTGAACAGCCTGGTTAATATTTGGACAACATTTTGGAGTGCTGAGAATACTGCCAGAATAGGGTATATTGTAATGATCATTATTAGCTTTCCCTTTGGGCTAAATTAATGTGCTTGGCCTTGATGGAAAGTAGCGATTCAGGGCTACAATTTGGTGTATCACAACTGAAAGTCTGAGTTTCCTGGCCTGAACAGCCTGGTTAATATTTGGACAAAATTTTGGAGCGCTGGGCGTTTGAGCTTTATTTGTGCCCAGGGAGACCTCTCTCCCCTCCTCTATATAACCCCGAGGGCCCGTTTCAGGACCATCTTCGCTCAGGACTGAGCTCCATGGGTGGCGGGCAAATCTGAATTTGGCCCACGACGGACCACCCTCCCTGGGCTGGCCAACGAGCTCTGAGAGCATGGAGTTCTCTACCCACCGCACATTTTGGGACTCTGCCATTTTCAGGAGCTTTGCTTCAGAGTCAAGCCCAGAGTCATGTTCTCCATGGGCGTTTGAGCTTTATTTGTGCCCAGGAGACCCGCACCCTTCCTGGGATGCGCTTTTGATAAAAATCAGACCGTCATTTCCTGGAGGTTTCGCGTTTTTTCAGAGCTCCAACCACGGGGGAGTTAAAACTCACTCCCCAGCCAGATTGCACCCTCTCCGGCTCTGTTCACTGCCTCGAAGGCCCTGGAGGTTGGAGGACACCGCAACTTTTTGGACTTTGTCATTTTCGCAGCTTGACCCCGGAGTCATGTTCTCCATGGGCGTTTGGGCTTTATTTGTGCCTGGGGAGGCCTCTCTCTCTCTCTCCCCGACTCTACATAACCCCGAAGGCCCGTTTTAGGTCTGTCTTCGCTCAGGACTGAGCTCCAGGGTTGGCGGGCATATCTGAATTTGGCCCAGGACGGGCCACCCTCCCTGGGCTGGCCAACGAGCTCTGAGAGCATGGAGCTCTCTACCCACCGCACATTTTGGGACTCTGTCATTTTCAGGCGCTTTGCTTCAGAGTCAAGCCCAGAGTCATGTTCTTCATGGGCGTTTGGGCTTTATTTGTGTCCAGGGAGACCTCTCTCCCCTCCTCTATATAACCCCGAGGGCCCGTTTTAGGACCGTCTTCGCTCAGGACTGAGCTCCAGGGGTGGCGGGCAAATCTGAATTTGGCCCAGGACGGGCCACCCTCCCTGGGCTGGCCAACGAGCTCCGAGAGCGTGGAGCTCTCTACCCACCGCACATTTTGGGACTTTGTCATTTTCAGGTGCTGTGCTTCAGAGTCAAGCCCAGAGTCATGTTCTCCATGGGCGTTTGCGCTTTATTTGTGCCCAGGAGACCCGCACCCTTCCTGGGATGCGCTTTTGATAAAAATCAGACCGTCATTTCCTGGAGGTTTCGTGTTTTTCAGAGCTCCAACCATGGGGGAGTTTAAACTCACTCCCCAGCCAGAGTGCACCCTCTCCGGCGCTGTTCACTGCCTTGGAGGCCCTGGAGGTTGGAGGAAACCGCAACTTTTTGGATTTCGTCATTTTCACAGCTTGACCCCAGAGTCATGTTCTCCATGGGTGTTTGAGCTTTTAGTTGTGCCCAGGGAGACCTCTCTCCCCTCCTCTATATAACCCCGAAGGCTCGTTTTAGGACCGTCCTCGCTCAGGACTGAGCTCCAATGGTGGCGGGCAAATCTGACTCTGGCCCAGGACGGGCCACCCTCCCTGGGCTGGCCAACGAGCTCCGAGAGCGTGGAGCTCTGTACCCACCGCACATTTTGGGACTTTGTCATTTTCAGGCGCTTTGCTTCAGAGTCAAGCCCAGAGTCATGTTTTCCATGGGCGTTTGCGCTTTATTTGTGCCCAGGAGACCCGCACCCTTCCTGGGATGCGCTTTTGATAAAAATCAGATCGTCATTTCCTGGAGGTTTCGCATTTTTCAGAGCTCCAACCACGGGGGAGTTTAAACTCACTCCCCAGCCAGAGTGCACCCTCTCCGGCTCTCTTCACTGCCTCGAAGGTCCTGGAGGTTGGAGGAAACCGCAACTTTTTGGATTTCGTCATTTTCACACCTTGACCCCAGAGTCATGTTCTCCATGGGTGTTTGAGCTTTTAGTTGTGCCCAGGGAGACCTCTCTCCCCTCCTCTATATAACCCCGAAGGCTCGTTTTAGGACCGTCTTCGCTCAGGACTGAGCTCCAATGGTGGCGGGCAAATCTGACTCTGGCCCAGGACGGGCCACCCTCCCTGGGCTGGCCAACGAGCTCCGAGAGTGGGAGCTCTGTACCCACCGCACATTTTGGGACTTTGTCATTTTCAGGCGCTTTGCTTCAGAGCCAAGCCCAGAGTCATGTTTTCCATGGGCGTTTGCGCTTTATTTGTGCCCAGGAGACCTGCACCGTTCCTGGGATGCGCTTTTGATAAAAATCAGACCGTCATTTCCTGGAGGTTTCGCGTTTCCCTCTCTCTCTCCCCGCCTCTACATAACCCCGAAGGCCCGTTTTAGGTCCGTCTTCGCTCAGGAAACCGCAACTTTTTGGATTTCGTCATTTTCACACCTTGACCCCAGAGTCATGTTCTCCATGGGTGTTTGAGCTTTTAGTTGTGCCCAGGGAGACCTCTCTCCCCTCCTCTATATAACCCCGAAGGCTCGTTTTAGGACCGTCTTCGCTCAGGACTGAGCTCCAGGCGTGGCGGGCAAATCTGAATTTGGCCCAGGACGGGCCACCCTCCCTGGGCTGGCCAACGAGCTCTGAGAGCATGGAGCCCTCTACCCACCGCACATTTTGGAACTGTCTTTTTCAAGCGCTTTGTTTCAGAGTCAAGCCCAGAGTCATGTTCATCATGGGCGTTTGAGCTTTATTTGTGCCCAGGAGACCCGCACCCTGCCTTGGCTCAGCTTTCTCCCGGAGTCCCTCTCCCTCCAGGACTTCCAGAGCTCCACTGGATTTTACCACCCCCACCAGAAGTGACTCTGATTGGGACTCACGACGGTCTGTGTCCGCCTGCACCACACTCCCCCTCTCCTCCTCAAAAGCCCAGAGGTTTGTTTTAAGACCGTCTCGGCTCCAGGGGGGGCACCGGGAGAGGGGGGGCAAATCCGCCCCCGGCCCAGAGCGGGCCATCCTCCCTGGGTTGGCCGAGAAGACCCGAGTGCCTGGAGCTCACCGACACTGCAACGTTTGGGACTTGGGTTTTGGAGCGAACTCGCACCTTGAGTCAAGCTTCCTCGAGCTTCCCCACACAGAGCCAAGCTCCAGACTCCCAGTGGAGAGGGAGGCACTTTCCCTCTTCCAAAACCCATATGACCCATTGCGATAACACCCTCCGCTCCGACAGGTCTTCCAGGACCGCGGGGACTGAGAGCTCCAAGCCGGAAATGAAGCACTTTGCTCGGCTGGGGACTCACCACAGACGAGCACGTGCAGTTTGCTGGACGGTAACCCACTCCAAACGGCTTTAAACGGCCGTAACTCGGCGAAGACTGGTCCCATCGACGCAAAATTTGTATCGTGTTTAGAACGGGACGAGACCTTTCCGAAGAGCCCGCCCGTGGCCTCGGGGGCCCCCGGGGGCGCGAGATAGAGCCCACCGAGTGAGAAAAACGCAAATATCTCGGCGGATATTGGACGGAATTATGGCTCATTGAAACCGTCCGGTCAAGCTTAAAAGAACCATACAAGTTTGGTGATTTTTGGTGGTGTTTTCGCGGAGATATCGGCCGAAAACCACCGGGCGCGCTTCAAAATGGCGGACGCCGATGACGTCACGGCATCGGGAGAAAATCGCCCGTATCACGGGAACGCGAAGGCCCAGAGAGCTCAAATTTGGGTCAGGAGTTCCCAAGGGGGCCCTCGCCCGAAGGCTGGGGCGGCGGGCCTCGGGGACGCCCCCTGGCGGATCGCCGTTCGCTGGGACCCCCGACTTTGAACGGCGGTAACTCGGGGACCCGGGCGAGTTGGACCTCGGGGGTGGGCTCGTTCGAAATGCCCCGTCCAGCACCGCGATCGATCAGAGTTTGGGGAAAATCGATCGAAGATTGACCGAGATACGAGCCGAGAAAGGTCGCGCCTTTGACCGGACGTAACTCCCCGACCTGACCGGCCTCGGGCGTGATGAGAGCACTGGGCGTGGGTGGGGTCCCTGGACGACCCCACGCCGATGGTGTACGGAGCCCCAACAATGCTCGGTTCCGGAGATACGGTCACTTCCTGTCCGGCTTCGAATGGGCGTAACTCGGAGAGGAAGCCGAGTTGGGGCGTGAGACCCTGGGCGTAGGTGGGGTCCCTGGACGAGCCCACACCAGTGGTGTACGGGGCCCCAACTCGGCTCAGTTCCAAAGATGCGGTCACTTCCTGTCCAGCTTTGACCGGGCGTAACTCGAAAAGTAAGCCGAGTTGGGGCTCCATACTCGGGGCGTGGGGGTGCTCGAGGAGACCCCCCTGTGCCCAGAGTATGGAGCCACGACTCGGCTATGCACTGAGATACACCAGTTCAAACTTACCCATAGACTCTGCTTGACCCACTATCTAAATGATCTTATGAACCACTGACAACTCTTAAATAACTGGTTTATAAATAATGCTATACTTCATTTAGAAATTATTAATTAATCACTAACAAAGTATGAAAATACAATTATTAAACACTTTATAGATATGCTTATAAATAAAGAAAAAACATGTATAGCTGTATTTATGAACTGCTTATTAATGTCTATTAATGTTTTATAAATTATTAATTAACTGTTTACTCATGCTTAACTAATGATTAATAGCGTGCAGTTATTATAAAGTGTTACCATTAATACATATAAAATATTTATAAATGAAGACAAAAATACCATTACATGTAATATTCACATAAGTTTATCCTTTATTGTGTACATATAGTGCACATACATGTTCTCATATAAATGTGAATGTTTACACACACACACGCACGCACACACACACATATATATATACACACACATTCACAGAGTAAGTTACAACAGATTTCTAGTTCCCAGCATGCTTTGCTTCTGACTGTTAAAGGAGAGCAAATGTTCAAATTGTTATTTGATGTGTTTTGCTCAATATTAATATATGGGGGAGATCTGTTATTGTGTAATGTTCTATTATTTTGGAATTTAAAAGGTTTTCTTGAGTTTTTGGGGATACCATTGTGCTGAAGAGTAGAGCCTGTGGTTCGGTTGACGATTGGCCAAAATCATTAGAACTACATTTACTAAATTTACAGTTTTTACTAATTGCTTACACACATTTTCAAAACTAAGTCTCCTTTTTCAAACTCTATACACACAATTCTCAAAACTGCACACACAAAATGCAAAATGCCTCACATCTCCTTCAAAATGCAACACTGCATTCAAAATGCCATAAACACACGTCAGAATGACACATTTGCATCAAATGGCAAACACTTCTTTCATAATAATACATTTTTGGATATACCATGTAAACACTGCTGTTCTAAATCTAAAGCTCTTTGGTCTTTCATAGGCTTATATCTACATTTCAATACAATGTTCTACAGTGAAAGTAATCTGCTGAGAGGGGTAACAAGTACACCGGAAACGCCAATGCAATGTACAAACAGAAAATATTTATTAGGCCATGTTGTATACATTAGCATACAACAAAACTCTAAACATTTACGTAAACCAAAAGTATATTCTTTACAGTAGAATACAGTAAATTGTGTGTGGGGTCCCGGTCCAGGAATTGGCGGGGGGGGGGTGCAGTCCCCAGTGCTAAGCTTCATCTCTTCTCCGAGCTGGGTCTGGCCACAATACTTCGTCCACATCACAAGATACGTTTTCTCTTGCCAAACATCGAGGGAAGTATCTCCTAGCATGGCGTATCCAACCTTGGACAGAGGCAACCTCTATGTCCCCACATGCGTCCTCCATTGCCTGGAGAAGCGGCATGCGGGCTTAGGGTTGGCAATCATACACTTTCCAGCGCCAGGCTGAGAAGAATTCCTCTATGAGATTTAGAAAACGTGAATATGGAGGTAGGTACAAAACTACAAATTGTGGATGGGTGGCAAACCAGTTTTGGACCAGAACAGACCGGTGAAAACTAACATTGTCCCACACAACCACAAATCTAGCAGGCTCCTGATCTGGATCAGGGACAAGCATTGTGTGAATTGCATCCGGAAAAGTGAGTATATGGCCGGTGTTGTACAGACCCAGTGTGGCATTGTGATGGAGGACCCCGTTTTGAGTGATGGCAGCACACATGGTTATATTACCCCCACGCTGTCCAGGGACATTGGTAATTGCCCTCTGTCCTATTACATTTCGTCCACGGCGCCTGGTTTTGGTGAGGTTGAGGCCAACCTCATCCACATAAATAAATTTGTGGCGAATTACATGGGCATCCATCTCCAATACTCTCTGTAACAGACAAAATTATATAAAGATGAGTAAATATGGTATGTCTGAAGAACTGGAAGTAGTGTTGCATACATACCTCTACAAAGTCATGTCGCAGATTCTTGACTCTGTCAGAGTTTCTCTCAAATGGCACCTTGTAAAGTTGTTTCATCGTCACTTGGTGCCGTTGGAGGATGCGTTGTATGGTCGACAGGCTTACAGCATTGATGTCGTTGAATATGGTGTCATTATTCAAGATATGCTCTCTTATCTCTCGAATCCTAATTGCATTGTTGGCCAAAACCATATTTATAATTGCAGTCTCTTGTACATCTGTAAACAAGCATCCTCGTCCTCCATGATGTCTTTGCCTTTCCACTCTGTACAGAATTCAAACAGTATGTGTTCAGCATAGGAACTGTAAATCATTTACAAAAAAAAAAGGTAGTACAGCATGATAACCAACCTCATGCATTCAATCCAGTGCAGTAAATGGATGGCTTAGAGTTACAAATGTTTATGCAATACTATGCAGTCATACGCATTTTACAGTACATTACTATAATGCTAAAATAGTCATTAGATAGTTGCATACCTGTTCTCATTTCTGAAGGTTCGAATTATGGACGCTACTGTAAATCGACTCAAGTTGGCCTGGACTCTCAGTCCAGCCTCTCTCATGGTCAAACCGTGGTTGATTACATGATCAACAAGTGTTGCCCTAATCTCATCAGAGATGGCTCTCCTTCCTTCTCTTATTTGCCCTCCTCCTCTTCCTCTTCCCCTTCCCCTCCCCCTTCCCCTTCCTCCTCCTCCTCCTCCTCCTCGTCCCCTGCCTCTTCCTCCTATTCCTCTTGCTCTCTGTTCATTGTTAGCATCCATTGTTCAAAACAGGTAATCTGACCTTTGACCTATTTATAGGCCTATCTATACTACAGTAAAACAGTGATTGGTTAGTGATCAGTTAAGCAATTAGTGTTTGCACATGTGAGGAGTGTGTCTGTGTGACCTGGTGAATAAGTGTAGCATTTTGATTGGTTGTGTTTGGAAAAGGAAAGCAAGTCACTTCACGATAGATCTTTGTGTTTTAGGTAGAGAATTGTGTGTAGTGTTTTGAAAAAAGTGTTTTATGCAATTGAAAACTGAGTCAAAGGCTGAGAAATAGCTTATGGTTTTGAAGATTTGGCATGTAGTTTTGCACTTTGAGTGAGAGATTTCAAAAATCGTGTGACATGAAAAGATTTTGTGTGTAAGCAGTTGGTTAAATCTGTAAAATTGACAGTTGTGTTCTCATCAATACATTTATAGTCTATTGGCTAAATACTTTATTACATGCAGGTATGTTTATATTAACTAGCTTAAAAATATCAAAATAATGTATTTAATTCTAAAATATAAGAAATATATGACATTATATGTTTCTCTATGTATGTGTTTATAATGCATGAGTAAATATATCTGGAATATATTACACATGCAGTACCATATCTGATCACATATTCATCTATATATTATGAAGTGTATTACTGAATATAAAATACAAGTTCAAGTTTATTGTCAATTCTACTATATATACAGGACATACAGAGGATTGAAATTCCGTTTCAACATAACAACATAACACAGACAAGTATTAAAGTATTAAAAATATTTATAAAAAACATATAAAAAAAACATCCGACACATGAGAATTTAAATATGTTTACATTACAAAGTGCAAACAGAGAGAGTAGCAATTGTAAAAGTGTCTGGTGTGTGTGTGTGTGTGTGTCTCTGTGTGTGTGTGTGTGTGTGTGTGTGTGTCTGTGCGTGCGTGCGTGCGTGCGTGCGTGCGTGCGTGCGTGTGTGTGTGTGTGTGTCACAGTTCAGTGCATCTGAGGGAAGAGCTAAGAGGGAGGAGAGTTCAACTTCCTGACAGTCTGATGGATGGTGTTCTTCAGTCTGGTAGTCTGGGCCTGCAGGCTCCGAAACCTCCTCCCAGATGGCAGAAGACTAAAGAAGCCGTGAGGGGTGGGTGGGATCACCCACTATGCTGATTGCTTTTCGGGTTATTCGGTATTGTAAATTTCATTAAGGGAAGGTAGTGTGGCACAGATTATAATATATTAGTAAATAAATTTCCACATATTTTTCAATTTATGAAAAGCAGCAATTCCTTATGTATTATTCAATATATTGTAATATATGGGATTTGAACAGTATGTAAAGACTTAAGAAATAACAATATTCTTGATAAGTGCTTTGTTAATGTCAGGAATGCTTATGTGTCCAAGAGTATGCCACCAATTTTAAACTCTGACCACAATGTTGTGCTTATGACTCCTGTGTACAGGACTAAATTTAAAAAAAGCAAACCAGAAAGGAAAATGATCAGAATGTGGTCGAACGAGAATGTAGAACAACTGAAAGCCTGTTTCGACTGGACAAATTGGGAAATTTTTGATGAAGGCTCACTTGATGAAAGAACTACAGTGTTAAATGATTATATTAACTTCTGTGTGGAGCTGAACATACCTACCAAAGAGATTAGAGTTTACTCAAACAATAAACCATAGGTGACTAAAGGTATTAAGGAAATGATAAATGTGAAGAAAGTAGCATTTAAAGATAAATATATTAAGACACTTAAACAAACAGAAAGAGAGTTAAAAATTAAATTAAAGGAAACAAAAGAAGTTCATAAGAAATGTTTGGAGAAAGCCTTTAAAATTAATAACACCAAAAAGGTTTGGGACAATGTCTGGATTGTCGTCTTCAAAAAAATCCATTGTAGTTGATGATGAATTTTGTTTTGGGAATGAATTAAACATCTTTTTCACCAGATTTGAACAAATTGGCAAACAGAACAAGATCAAAGAAACAATAGATATAGTCCCATTGTCACAGAACGCTCAGCTGCGCCTCCCTCTGGCCTCATCCGATCCCTCACTCCGGAATATTAAGGAACTGCATTTCCCATCTCTCCCTCTGATCATTACCTATCTCCATCCCTGCCTGGTTTATTTAATTATCCCCATTCTCGTCACCTGTTCTCCATTATTGCCCCTTTATCTGGACTTTGTCTATCACTGTGACTTTGCGAAGTCTTGATTTGCTCTGCTGTCATTACCGAGCGTCATTCCCTGTTTCTAGTTATTATCTGGTACTCTGATCTCTGCCTGCCCTGACCCTTCCCTGTGTACTGTTACGGATTCTGGATTGCCCTTCTACCTGCACTGGTTTATGTCTGCTTTTCTCTGCTTCATTGCATGTGTCAATAAAATCTTGCAAATGGATCTCAACGCCTCTGACTCAACATTACACCCATCATCATTGGACAGAATTGGGTTTCACTTCATTTGGATGGTCCCTTTAACACATTCTGTTGACCATAAGTAACATTGCACCTACATGTCTACTAACTCTCATTAGAGTGTTAGTAGGCTAGAGTATTAGTAGACTGGTAGGGTTAGGGTTAGAATAAGTTGACATGAAGTTGCATAGTTACTTATAGTCAGTAGACTGTCTGTTGGAGGACCATTCACAATAAAGAGTTATCAGATATTAAGCAGACAGTGCACTAATACTCTAATGAGAGTTAGTTGACATGTAGTTGCAAAGTTACTTATGGTCACCAGAATGTTCAAAAGGGACCATCAAAATAAAGTGTTACCCAGAATTGTTATTGAGGTTGAGGATGTTAGGAAAACGTTTCAGTCTATTGATACAAAAAAGGCTGATGGTCCTGACGGATGTAGTGCATGTCTTCTAAAGAATTTCGCACATGAATTAGCAGAATGTGGCAACCAATATTTCAAGCTTCCGTTGACACACACTGTTCCTGTGATATGGAAGACCGCATACATTAAACCATTACTGAAAATGCTATGTCCAAGAGAATATAAAGATTTTAGACCAATAGCCCTCACCTCTGTGATTGTGCAATGTTTAGAGAGATTGTTACTTCAGCATTTAGTTATGACAGTTAAAGCTAAATTAGATACTTGGCAGTTTGCCTATAATAAAGGCTGTAGTACTGAAGATGCAGTTGCTGCTTTAGTACATATCCTCTCTAAACATTTAGATAAACCTAAAACAATTGTAAGAACTATGTTTTTAGATTTCTCTTCTGCATTCAACACAATACAGGTTGACAGATTGGTGTCAAAACTTGCACGGTTGAACGTTAATCCCTATCTGGTCCAGTGGTATACTTCATTTCTCACTGATAGAGTTCAGAGAGTCAAAGTGAATAAAACAGTGTCGTCTGCAATCATTACAAATGTCGGAGTACCGCAAGGTTGCATTAGTTCTGCCATACTTTTCACCTTATATACAGACGACTGTCGAACTATTTTGAAGTATTCTGATGACACTGTTTTAATACCTGCGATAAATGATTTGGACAGTCCTGAGTTTCATCAACAAGGTGTGACTAAATTGATTGAGTGGTGTGAGAATAATGCTCTTGTCATTAATACGAGTAAAACTGAGGAGATTGTATTTGAGTCTGCATCTGATATAATGCCTGTTTTTATTCATAAGGAGGAAATTAGATCAGTTAAGACATATAAATATTTAGGAGAGATTATAGACAATATGTTATCATGGAAAGATCACATTGATACTCTCTGTAAAAAAACAAAGCAGAGAATTTACTTTCTTCGTCGTCTTAGGTCATTTGGAGTAAGAAAACAGATTCTTCTGTTGTTCAATAGGTCTGTGATAATGAGCATACTGCAATATTGCAACTCTATTTGGTATAAAAGCCTGTCTGTTATGCTGAAAACAAAGTTGTTTAATCAACGAAAAATTTGCTTAAAGATTGTAGGTCAGCCTCTTGAGAAGCTTTACGACTATAGCTTTACGGCTATAATAAAAATTTGCCAAGGCTAGCAAATAATATAGATTCTAACCTTATGCATACTTTGCATAAAGAGTTTGAACTACTACCATCCAAGAGGAGGTATAGAGTCCCCAGATTTAACAAAGTGAGGCTGAAACACTCTTTGTGCACCAGGCTATCTTAGTGTTGAACAAAAACAGAAATCAAGAGTACTGTGTGAAGGTGTAAGATGTATAAGTGTTGTATTGTTTGAATGTATAATATGTGATGTTTAAGTGTATGTCGATGTAGAATGTATGTTAGATGTTGTAAACATAGACACTGTTTCAAAAATTTCAGACTTGTCTGACAATAAAGTATAAAGTATTAAGTATTAACACAATATATTATTCTGTATATGTTCAAATATACTGTTATTTCATTTATAATATTGATCATTCATATATTGGGAAATATATTTTCTTTTTGTGTATATTTCAATGAGAAAATTGTGGTTCAGTGTTGTATTGAAAATATTAAGAACATGGCACTAATAAAACCAAGAGATACATTTTCCTTTTTTTAAGGAAACACAATTTTGAGGCTTGAATTGCGAAAACAATTAAGCTGATAGAATTAAGGTAAAAAGGCTACCTATTTATTTTAATAGAATTAGCTCAATTATGCAGTTTTATTTAGAGACACCATTGTTAGTTCCCAGCATGCTTTGCACGTGGCTGGACATGGAGAGTAAATATTGAAATGAAGTGTTATTTTATGTTTCTGAGTAAAGGGAAACATCTGTTAATGTTTAATGTTCAGTTATGTTTGACATTTGAAAGAGTTTCTATTTTGTTGAAGTTTTGTTCGTTACCATTGTGCAGTAAAGTAGGGCTTATGGTTAGGTTGTGAATAACTGCATGAAATGATAGTCTGAAGCATGTTGCATTGTTCACTGAGCAAAAACTTTGATATAATATTAGTGCATTAATAAGTTTGATTATGCTGTATGATGCCCTGCAAAGTAGTGCATGTGAATATGAGTGCATTTGAATATACGCTCGATTGATCACGTGTTTTATTTGAGATTAATTTTATCTCAAGTCAGTATAACATCTGAAACAAATGTTTCAGAGGCCATAGAAAAGACCCACAGCCCTCAAAACAGATTTTGCATCAATTTATTGTAAGAAAAAATGAAGTGGACGTCGATGATCTCAAAAATTTATTACAGCATAGCAGTGGCAAGGTACACAAAGCACCTAAAATTTATTACAGCATAGCAGTGGCAAGGTACACAAAGCACCTAAAATTTATTACAGCATAGCAGTGGCAAGGTACACAAAGCACCTTGGGTTCACCGGCGACAGAATGAACCAAGAACATTGAAATCTTGAACCTTTTATCCTGTTACAGTTTACAACTCTTAATGTAAACGAAGTTGCTTTTGTTGTAACAGCTGTGGTCTATTTGTTAATGAAGTTGAGACACCCCATTTTCTGAGAAGGTTCTCTGTGTCCCACACCCATTCCCATTGACTACCATTTGCTCTGGATGTGATCCAAATGGTGAAGAAAAAATAGAACTTCACTTCCTTCATCTCTATGATAATTCAGCAATTTTGGGGATGAGCTCATTCTAAAATATATTTTGGAGTGGACTCTGGGTCGAGGCAGACTAAAATTTCTTACATTATGGACGAACTGGCCTATAAATGAACATGCACCTCAGGACACTGTGTGAATGATTTACTGTCTTGTGTACTATTATGTCTTTGATACTACAGTGTGTATTTTATTATACAACCAACGGTCAATGTAACCCCACCTGTATCGTGTCTCCTATCTAATTAATCCTCATTTAATGACTCACACTTTAGTGAGCATTACCTTCTCTTAGAATGCAGTATGAATTTGTTATATCTATCTGAGTATAAAATAGACACAAACGGCAAGGTATATGTCTAACCACACATTTTATTTATTTACATTTTATTTATTCATTTAGCAAACTCTTTTATCCAAAGCGACTTACAAATGAGAACAATAGAAGTAGTTAAACTAACAGTAGGACCACAAAATGTAAGTGCTATAACCTTTCTCAGTCTAATCTAACGCAGAACCTGTAAAGGTGTTTTTTTTTTTTTTTTTTTTATAGAAAGAAAGAGAAAAGTGTAAGTATTACTGGAACAAGTGCTGCCGAAAGAGATGCGTCTTCAACTGTTTCTTGAAAATGGCAACGGACTCCGCAGATCTGGTTGAGTTGGGTAGGTCATTCCACCAGCGGGGAACAGTCATGGTAAAGGCCTGAGAGAGATTTTGTACCTCTTTGACATGGCACTACAAGACGACGTTCGCTTGCAGAGCGCAAGTTTCTGGGTGGCACATAAGTCCGAAGTAATGACTTTAGGTAAAAGGGAGCAGAGCCAGTGATTGTTCTATAGGCAACAAGTCAACGTCATTGACTTGAATTTGATGTGAGCTGCAACTGGCAACCAGTGCAATTTTGTGTGGAGAGAAGTTACGTGTTGTTGTGAACTTTTTTTCTTCTCAAGTGTAGGAAAACTCAGAAGCGCAGACCAGGAGACGTTGGAATATCTTTCAGCAAGATTCTTTATTGAGAAACGAGCTGTAGGCAGCTGTAGTCCCAAACTAGTCTAAAGTCTGGAGTCAAACATTGTAGTATATACTTTTCAAAGGGGAGGAATTACATAGGGGTGGAGTCACTCTGAAACAAAGTATTCAAATGAAGTATGGAAGTCGGCTCGTTACCGGAAAGCCCTAGTCTCATCAGCATAGCCGTTAGAAGAGCATTGAGGCTAATCCCATAAACCTGACTAGATTGCTAAAACATTACCATTATCATAAAGACAAAGGCCCAGCTGGGGGATGTGACAAAAGGTTAATGTCCAACACCTGGAATGCTTGACTTAATCTTCTTGGCCTCAAAATGGTAAACACTGTGTGCACTGTCTCAGTTAAAATACTGTTGAAACTAAAATAAAACATTTAATAAATTTGTAATCCTTCAGTGTACTCTCCTAGGCTCGTTAAAGACCACTCTAGCTGCAGAGGTTTGATCGAGCAAGCTGGAAGACAAGCCAGAAGAGTATTACAATAGTCCAGTCTGGATATAACAAGCGCTTGAACAAGGAGTTGTGTAGCATGCTCTGATAGGAAGCGCCTGATCCTCCTAATGTTGTACAAGGCAAATCTGCAGGACCGGCAGTTCTAGTAATGTGGTCTGTGAAGTTCAATTGATCATCAATAAAAACTCCAAGGTTCCTGGCTGACCTTGAGGGAGTTATGGAGGACGGACCTAGCTGAACAGTGAAGTTGTGATGAAGTGTTGGATTGGCCGGGACCACAAGTAGCTCTGTCTTCGCAAGGTTAAGTTAAAGGTGGTGTTCCTTCATCCAGCCAGAGATGTCTGTCAGGCAGGCTGAGATGCGAGCAGCTACCGTCGGATCATCAGGCTGGAATGAGAGGTAGAGTTGTGTGTCATCAGCGTAGCAGTGATAGGAAAAGCCATGTTTCTGAATCACAGTTCCTAGTGATGTCATGAAGATGGAGAAGAGAAGTGGTCCAAGCACTGAGCCCTGAGGCACTCCGGTAGCTAGATGTTGTGACTTCGACACCTCACTCCTCCACGATACCCTGAAGGACCTACCTGAGAAGTAAGACTTGAACCATTGGAGTGCGGTTCCCGAGATGCCTTTCACCTTTAGGATTGACAGGAGGATCTGGTGGTTAACTGTGTCAAAGACAGCAGACAGATCCAGTAGGATGAGAACTGAGGATTTGGAAGTTGCTCTTGCCAGTCTCAGAGCTTCAATAACTGAGAGCAGAGCAGTCTCAGTTGAGTCTCCACTTTTGAAACCAGACTGATTGTTGTCCAAGAGGTTGTTCTGTGTAAGAAAGGAAGAGATCTAGTTGAAAACAACTCGTTCAAGTGTCTTTGCGACGAATGGAAGAAGGGATACCGGTCTGTAATTTTCCAGATGTGTTGGATTAAGAGTAGGTTTCTTAAGCAGTGGGGTTACCCGAGCCTGCTTAAATGCTGTGGGAAAGGTACCAGTGTGAAGAGAGGTGTTTATGATGTGCATGAGTGCGGGTATAACTGATGAAGAAATGGCTTGAAGTAGGTTAGTAGGAATATGATCAAGCGGACAGGTAGTAGGACAATTGGAAAGGAGGAGTTTGGAGACTTCTGCCTCTGAAAGCAGAGAGAATGAGGGTAGAATGTGTGTGTTAGCTGGTAAAATGTGTGTGTCAGTTTGTGGATTGGTAAATTGGCCGCTGATGGTGGGTGTTGATTTATGAAGAATGTGGCAAAGTCGTCAGCTGTTAGGGTTGGTGAAGGAGGAGGAGGAGGAGGGTTGAGTCACAACTCGCTCAGTCACAGCTGCTATCTACCCCTATTGGCTGTTCACTGATCGATTGCTCCTGTCTGCCTTCCTGCCTGCTGTCTGCCTTCCTGCCTGCTGTGAGTTTGTTTGCGTCGAGGCTGTAAGCTCTACGCCTCGTATTAGCTTTGTATTTCTTTCTGTTTTGAACCATCATTTACTATCATTTCTAGTTGTTTATATTACTAAATATAGTTTACCCACCATCTTAGATTAACCTTACATCGCTAGCTTCCGTTATTGTTCGCACAGCACGCGTGTTTACGCGCCACCCGCGCTCATTTATTTATTATTTATTTTCTCTCGCCCGCCCGGGCCTTTGAGTTCATAAAAGCCCAGGTAAGTAAGAATCAGTCAACAAAAACGGTGAGTAATGTCTTGTCCTGTTATTGTCACCTGTGTTACATGTCATATGTTTAGTATAGCCTTCTCCGATGGCAATATAGGATTTATTTGTGATAAATGCAAGGAGACAGTCAGGCTGAGGGAGAAGATTTCAGAGCTAGAGACACGCATCCAAACTTTAATTGAGGATAGTAAGGATAGTACTAGAGCTTTAGATACTATTTTGGATGCGCCTAGCATAGTGAACTCTGTACATGATTCGGTTCCGGCTGAAGTAGAGCCCACGCAGCAGGGCAGATGGGTGACCGTGAGAGATCGCTCTAGTCGCGGATTAAAAAAACACTCTTCCGTTCCGATTACCATAACAAATCGATTTGCCCCACTCAGTGAAACACCCACTGAGAATTCTGTTGATTGTGCCCTGGTAATTGGTGATTCGATCACACGGAACGTGAAAATAGAGACACCAGCCACCATAGTCACATGTTTGCCGGGAGCCAGAGCGCCTGACATCGAAGCAAATTTAAAAGTGCTGGCTAATGCTAATCGTAAATTCTCTAAGATCATTATTCATGTCGGCACTAATGATGTTCGACTCCGCCAGTCGGAGATCACCAAAATTAATATTAAAGAGGTGTGTAAACTCGCAAGTACGATGTCAGGCACTGTAATTTTCTCTGGCCCCCTTCCTGTTTGCAGGAGTGATGAGATAGTTAGCAGATTGGCCTCACTCAATGGTTGGTTGTCTAAGTGGTGTCCGTTGAATAATATAGAATTCATAGACAATTGGAAAAGTTTTTGGGGCAAGCCTGACCTGTTGAAAAGAGATGGTGTTCATCCCTCCTGGGATGGTGCTGCTCTTCTCTCTAGTAATATGGCACATAGTCTTAGAGCTAAAACATGACAATCTGGGGCTCAGGTCAGGAAGCAGACAGACTGGCTAAACCGACCGTCTGCTAACGGCCTCGCGTCACCAAGGTCAGATAAATCCCATCACATAGCCTCTTTCACCTAGATATCATCATATAGAGACTGTGTCTGTTCCCCGAATTTGGAAATCCAAAAAACGTCAGCTAAAAAATTTAATTGATGTTCAACAAATAAAAAACAGATATAATACAGATGAACAAATGATAAAGCTTGGGTTGCTGAATATTCGATCCCTTACTTCAAAATCGCTCATAGTTAATGATATGATTTCAAGTTATAATCTAGATGTGCTGTGTTTGACAGAAACCTGGCTAAAACCAAACGATTACATTACTTTAAATGAGTCAACCCCACAAGATTACTGTTATAAACATGAACTTCGTCTAAAACGCAAAGGGGGAGGTGTTGCTGTAATTTATAGTAATATTTTCAAAACCACTAAGAAATCTATTTTTAAATATACTTCTTTTGAAGTGTTGGTGCTTAATGTAAAAATATATAGTGTAAACGATAAATCACGTTTGAGATTTCTGCTGGCTACTGTATACAGGCGACCAGGGCACCATAAAGATTTTATCAATGAATTTGCGGACTTTCTATCAGAATTAGTATTGGCTAACGATAAAGTACTAATTGTTGGTGATTTTTATATACATGTAGATAATGAAAAAGATGCATTGGGATTGGCACTTAAAGACATTGTAAACTCAATTGGAGTTAGACAACACGTGTCAGGACCCACTCATTGTCGTAATCATACTCTAGATCTAATATTATCACATGGAATAGATGTTGATGCCGTTGAAATTCTGCAGCAGAGCGATGACATCTCAGACCATTATCTAGTCTCATGTAAATTACATTTAGCCAAGGCTGCAAAGCCGACTGCGTGTTATAAATATGTTAGACCTATAACTTCTGCCACTAAAGATTGCTTTATCAATAATCTTCCTAATCAGTTTCATCATCTCAGCATCCCGGATAGCTTAGAAGAACTCGATATTGCAACAGAAACTTTTAACTCTCTCTTTTCCAGCACTTTAGACGCAGTTGCTCCGTTGCGCTTAAAGAAGATTAAAGAAAATAGTCCAACGCCGTGGTACAACGAGCACACTCAGGCCCTTAAGAGAGCAGCCAGAAAAATGGAGCGCAACTGGAAGAAAACAAAACTAGAGGTATTTCGGATTTCATGGAAAGAGAGCTCGATTGCTTACAGAGATGCTTTAAAAGCTGCTAGATCTGCTTATTTTTCAACCCTATTAGAAGAAAATAAACATAATCCTAGGTATTTATTTGAAACAGTGGCTAAACTAACGAAAAAGAAAGCTTCAAGCACAGAAGTTTCCAAGCAACACAGCAGTAATGACTTTATGAACTTCTTCACTTATAAGATTGATAATATCAGGGACAAAATTATAACTATGCAACCGTCTACTACAGTATCGCATCAGGGAGTGCATTGTAGTCTCCCTGAGGAAAAATTTTATTCATTTGTTGCTATAGGAGAGGAAGAATTCTGCAAACTCGTTAATTCATCTAAATCGACAACTTGTATGTTAGACCCTATACCGACTAAGCTATTGAAAGAGATGCTTCCAGAGATCATAGATCCTCTTCTTAATATCATTAATTCGTCTTTGTCTCTAGGATACGTACCAAAAACTTTTAAGCTGGCTATGATAAAACCGCTTGTTAAAAAAACGCAACTTGATCCTTCAGAATAAATCAATTACAGGCCGATCTCAAATCTGCCTTTTCTGTCAAAGATATTAGAAAAAGCAGTATCCTCACAACTGTGTTCCTTTCTTGAAAGAAATGATATCTGCGAGGATTTTCAGTCAGGATTTAGACCGCACCATAGTACTGAGACAGCTCTCATTAGAGTTACAAATGATTTACTTTTATCACCCGATCGTGGTTGTATCTCTCTATTAGTGTTACTTGATCTTAGTGCTGCATTTGACACAATTGACCACAACATTCTTTTAAATAGACTAGAAAACTATGTTGGCATTAGTGGAATTGCACTAGCATGGTTTAAATCATACTTATCTGACCGTTATCAGTTTGTAGCAGTAAATGAAGAGATGTCTTATCGATCACAAGTTCAGTATGGCATACCACAAGGCTCAGTACTAGGACCGCTGCTGTTCACTCTGTACATGCTACCATTAGGACATATCATTAGGAAACATGGAATTAGCTTTCATTGTTATGCCGATGATACTCAGCTGTATATTTCTTCAAAACCTAACGAAACTTACCAATTCACAAAATTAACGGAATGCATAGCTGATATAAAAAATTGGATGACTAGTAATTTCCTACTACTAAACTCTGAAAAAACAGAGATTCTAATTATTGGACAAAAAACTTCCACACGTAATAACCTAGAATACTGTCTAACACTTGATGGCTGCTCTGTTAAGTCTTCGTCGTCGGTTAGGAACCTGGGTGTGCTTTTTGATAGCAATCTTTCAGTTGAAAGTCACGTGTCTAGTATCTGTAAAACCGCATTTTTCCATCTTAAAAATATATCTAAATTACGACATATGCTCTCATTAACAAATGCGGAACAATTAGTTCATGCTTTCATGACATCAAGACTAGATTATTGTAATGCTCTACTGGGTGGTTGCCCTGCACTCTTAATAAATAAACTACAGCTGGTCCAAAACGCAGCCGCTCGAGTTCTTACTAGAACCAGGAAATATGACCATATTAGCCCGGTTCTGTCAACACTGCATTGGCTGCCTATTAAACAACGTATAAATTTTAAAATATTGTTGATTACTTACAAAGCACTAAATGGTTTAGCTCCGCAGTACTTGAGCGAGCTCTTAACGCATTATAGTCCTTCACGTCTATTGCGATCTCAAAATTCGGGCCAGTTGGTAATACCTAGAATATCAAAATCGACTGCTGGCGGTAGATCCTTTTCCTATTTAGCACCAAAACTTTGGAACAGTCTTCCTACCATTGTCCGGGAAGCAGACACACTCTGTCAGTTCAAAGCTAGACTAAAAACACATCTCTTTGACCTAGCATACACATAATATATTATAGACTTCTATAATTCAATGTTAGGCTGCATAGATTAGGTCAGCCGGAACTGGGAACACTTCCCTTAAATCCTGATGTACTCGTTACATCATCATAAGAAGAATGGCATCTACGCTAGTTTTAGTGTCTTTGTTTATCCCGAGGTTTTTCCGCAGCCTACCGGATCCAGGCCGTATCCAGATCTGACTAGGAGCTTTGCCTGGACCCGATGACAACGCAGTGCTGAAGTGCCAACTAGCCTCTCCCTATGGAGGATCCCTTTCCCACTCTACAGATAAAATGTTGTGATTCCCGTTCGCGTACCCACCCCAAAGTGATCCAATAAAACAAAATTCTGTATCAAATTACAGTTACTGTAAATCCGGCCTCTAGTTCATAAACGCCAGAGGAGAACTGGCCCCCGACTGAGCCTGGGTTCTCCCAAGGTTTTTTTTTTTTTCTCCTGTAGGTCACCTGATGGAGTTTTAGGACACCAGTAGGTCACTTGATGGAGTTTTTCGGTTCCTTGCCACTGTTGCCTTTGGCTTGCTCAGTTGGGGATATTCAAAATAATTAACCAAGCATTAATACCATTGATCAGCCCTACCAAACGTGGATGTTTTTTTACTAAGAAACAAACATTGTTATGTTATTTGATTGATATTGTGAAGCTGCTTTGATGCAATTTATATTGTGAAAAGCGCTATATAAATACACTTGACTTGACTTGACTTGAGAAGAGAGGAGAAGGTTTTGAAAAGCATGCAAGAGTCAGAAGAATTGTTAATTTTGTTGTGATACTAAGTCATTTTAGCAGTAGAGATATTAGCAGAGAAGGAAGAGAGGAGGGATTGATAAAGACCAAGGTCAGTAGGATCTTTCGATTTGCGCCACCTCCTCTCTGCACCCCTGAGTTTAGAACGATGTTCACGGAGAACATCAGATAACCAGGGGGCAGAGGGTGTGGTGCGGGCTGGCCTGGAAGAAAGGGGGCAGAAGTTGTCCAAGCAGGATGTTAAAGTGGACAAAAGAGAACCAGTTGCACTGTTAGTATCTAGTGTTAAGAGCTTATCAGGTGGAGGTAGTGTGGATGAGACCAAAGAGGATAGGCGAGAGGGTGAGAGTGAGCGTAGGTTTCGCCGAAAGGTGACCTGTGGAGGAGTGTGTATTGTGTTCTGAGGCAGGTTGTGGTTGAGAGTGAGGAGGAAGTGATCTGAGGTGTGCAGTGGATTGACCAGTGTAGTGACCGTGACCAGTGGATTGACCAGTGACCAGTGTATGATCAGTGGAGCAGTGGCGTGTGTAAATAAGGTCTAATTGGTTACCTGATTTGTGAGTAGCCGCAGTAGATACTCGTTTGAGGTTGAATGAGGCAAACAGAGTGTGGAAATCACCACACTTGAGATAGCTTCCTAAATCCTCCCAAAAGAGGAATCTCACGCTTTGAAATTCCCCCTTTCTTATTGGTTGAGCCAACCCTGAAAGGTGGGACCTTTCTCAGGCTTTAAATGGCCTCCACACAAGCCCTTCCCTCTCTTGGCCTTCTTGGTACGTTCAGGGTGCTGTGCTGTCCTGCGTGTCCTCAGCAGGCCTGGACTCACAACCAGCCATGTGCTCATGGAGAGAGAGGACTTTCAACCAACCAACAGAGTCGAACTAACCATGAAAGTTCATCATATCTTCTTTATCCAACGGAGAAGAAAACGATGGCAACTTCAATGTTTGACACTCACGAAACCATCAAGATCCTTTTATTCAGGAACTTCAAGAAATGCTTTCACTGCAAAGGCCATGCAAGAATACATTTAATGAGGTGCTCTGAAAATAATAAGCTGATGGTTCTTTTCATGTTCAATTAATCTTTTCCGTAGCTTCATTTCATTCAGGTTTCATTCTGTCATTTACCATCTACCCATGTATGTGTAATTGTTTGTATGTTAGTTATGTGTTAGTGATTTAGTTAATAAAACTTGTGCACAATATGTATTTGGTTCTGATTCTCTGCTTGCAACAAAGTTTATTTTACGATTTAGATTTTGACTACAGGCTCTTAGTAGTACTGTACAGTAAGAAAGACATTTCCCTTTCCTGGAAATGAACATTTCTTAGAATTAATAAACAATTATTAAAAACGGAGTGTTCAAGGGACGAACAGGTTGATTGATTGTAATATTAATTTGACTACATTAAGTTAATTCTATTAACTGATCCAAATATTCATAATCAATTATAACAAGTTATGATTGATTATTAATATTTCTTTAGAGCTAATTTGCTACATCAGTGCAAAAACGACGTCATTCATTCAGCTTGTATTTATAAATAATTGTATTTCAACTGATCATCTTACTTTGGAAAATTGTAATGTTTCCTATGACTAATTTACTTGAATTTCTAGGTTGCTTTTAAATAACTTAAATAAACTTTTAAGTATTTCATTGTCATTGCTTTGTTGTACACTGTATACAAACTAATATTATGATGTATTTTACCATGTACCTCAATTTTCCACACCAATAAAGAATATATAAGCTTACAATGGTTGTTCATTATTTAAAATGCTAGCATCATAATTGTGTAATTGTTCTTTTACAATGATGATGAAAAGTTTGATTTAATGTAATTATTCAAAAGTTGCCTTTTTCAAGATGTATACGGCTAAATAGTAGGACACTTTTTAACAATAAAACAAATTAGCACTTTATTTAGTTACATAGAATAGAACATACTAAGTAAGAATATATATATATATATATATATATATATATATATATATATATATATATATATATTGCAATAATCAATAAACATTTGTTTTTAAAAAAGCAAACCTTTTAAATATACTGTCACGGGTTGGTTCAGGGAAGACAGACAAAGAACGCAGTAAACACTTTCTTTAATCGTAGAAACTCAGGATACACGGGAACAGGTGAGACAGCATGTCAAACACGAACAATACCGGACAATGAACTGAATGCAGACAGGAACTTAAATACACAGTGATGATGATTACAAATGACAGTCAGCAGTGAGGAAGGTAATCAGTGTCCATGGGAACAGATAGTGGCGGGAAACACAGACAGAGGAACACACGTGAGAAAATCCAAAACAAACTGAAAGTGACTGAGCCTACTGGTGACATATACATTGTGAAGATATACACATATAACTTGTACACATTTTTATCATAAAACAAATCTTCACCTTTTAGTTTACATGGAATCAAACATATTTGTAGAGATAGTTTACCCAAAAATTTAAATTATGTAATAATTTGCTCACACTCATGTTGTTCCAAACCTGTATGAATTTCTTTCTTCTGTTTAAAGAACAGTTGACGGAACCCATTTACTTACCTAGTAGGAAAAAAATACTATGGAAGTCAATAGGTGCCGTCAACTGTTTGTTCAACGGAAGAAAGAAACTCATACAGGTTTGGAATTACATGAGGCTGAGTAAATGATGACAGAATTTTCATTTTTGAGTTAACTATCCCATTAATTAAGAACAGTACAATAATCAATAAAAAACTATTTTCAGTAAAAGCAATGTTAAAATTGTAACATTGTGAGGCAGATTTGTTATTTTAGAATTCAAAGAGAAACATTGGCACATTTACTGCTGAGAGTCTACAACTGAGTAAAAATGTTCATAGCTGGTGAAAACTCAGTTCAGCCCTTTTGAGGACGACATCATTTTAACAGGGCAAAAACTCTTCTTTTGTATTTGTTGTGTCCCTGAGTTGAGTCCCCCAGCTTGGCTCCAACTTTTGTAAGATTGCCAGTGTGTTTTCTTTTATATATTGTAGCCTTGGTTCAGAGGGTGTCAGCGCTCTGTGATGTGTTCGTTGTCACTGGTGTTGTGTTGGTGGAAGTGGCTGGGATCATTTCAGATGAAGTCATTCTAGGTGGAGGTTTGGTGATGGTGCAAGTGAGCAGTGTTTTTCTTTTGGTTACAACTGTTTCTCTCACTGGCAGTGGTAAGTGGGGCATCAGTGCAGCCTTACTGTGTTGTAACTGTAAGAGAGCTTTTGGAACTGGCATTGCAATGTCTGTTCTTTCTTTTAAAACCTGCCCCCGCATTGCTTGGAATGTGCTCATACTCGATCTGCGGGTAGTCGGGTGGAGGGAGGACCGACGGCAGGCATGGTGCTGGAGGCAGCACTTTAGAGGAGATTGATGCAGTCTTCAGGGTGGTGGCTGGAGGCATTTTTATCGAGGTTGATAAGAGTCTCGCTTATCGAAGAATGAAATCATGTACAGAGTGTTTCCCCATTGAGTTTTGTACAGTTGGTGAAACTTCTGTGGCTGTTTGTGGTGTTCCTCCACAGCATTCCATGCGTCGATGAGCTTGTTTCTCTGTTCCGTCGTTACGGTCAGCTTGTCCTCAGTCTCTTCCAACTACTGGAACCCAGGAAATGGGTTGTGACTACAAGCATCCTCGTGTTGACAATTACAATAATTGCATGTTTAGTTAAAATGCTTTCATTTGTATAGATTGGCTGCATTGTAAAATAATACCCAGGCAACAAGGGTGCTTATACTGAATTCTAATAGCGGGTAAACACAAAATTACTTCCAAACGCTGGAGACTGAGCTGCAGTGGTCTCGTCGGTGATGTGGGCTGGGATGGCAGTCACTATGTGGTTATCTGCCTGTTTCACTGTGGTACGCCTCATCCTCATCCTTCTCATCTGGGTCAAGCTGGCCAGACTGGACCACCTCTTCCTCTGAACTGTGTCCGTCCTCTGAGATGTCACTGAGGGAGAAGCGACCAGATTCACCTGTGCTTTGGCTGAACAAATAATAAATAATATCTAGAGTAAGTGCTATCACAGGTTTAACATTTATGCATAGACTTGTGCGCAAGACAGCAATATGCAAACGATGTAAACTCTTGTTTTTTTATTGATGTAAAAAAAAAAAATTGTTAACTTGCTAAAATTTAACCTGGAATCATTCTGGGCAGAACTTTTTGGAATCCTTCCAGGCTGTTGCTTCCACGGAGACATTGTAATAAGGGACGTCTGTGCCATTGATAGTAGTGGTTCGAGATACTCTGTACATATTCATCTCCGGAGGATCCTGAATGCACTCTAAGTGTCTATCGCCTCTGTAAATAAGCCATAATAAACAGGTAAACATTACACACACACATTTATATATATACTAATAACATTTTTATATGTTTGCATCACATTATATACCAGGTGACTTGAAGTGGCTGACTCCACTTTCATCGAGCCCAGCAGGACCTTTGAGCACATCAATGTCCATCTGGACAAGCCTAAAGGTCTCCTGAGGCAGACGCACAACCATGCCATTGTCCACCCAATCTTGGAACAAGATCTCCACGGCAGCTCGGCCTTGTGCGCGACAACACCCACGGTCAATGTACAAAGAGTTTAGGAACAGACTGATTGGCCAGCTGGAATCTTTCCATCACTCCACGACACATGGGCTCCAGACACTCAGTAGACTCCTCACACGTCAGAACAAATGAGACAATTTGGGAATGCTCATTGCCTATGCTGGTAAACAACTCAGCTGTGCCTTTACCCTCTCCAGACAACTTCTTCATCACCTGAAAAATGTCTGTGAGATGTGAGAGACTCTGATATTTCCAGACTGAGATTTAGATTGGCCATGCCAATACATTTAAATTCAGGTATGCAACAAGTTTGACGGTAGAGTCTACCCCAAAATTAAACTTGTCATTATATTTACTCAAACCTAATATGACATCAAACTTGTATGACTTTCTCACTCTTTTTTCAGTCTTTATGTTACTGGGTATTTACCCAAATAATAACAGCTTATAGACTCTGATCATATGGACAACCAAAAAGTATAAAACTAATTGGTCTATATGGTTATTTATTGACCGTGCATTATGCTTTGCTGTACGCACCATTTTAGTGGAGTCCATTTTTAAGACAGTGCCAAAAGTGGAGAAAATCTGACACCTGAAATCTTGCAATTGTTCGCTTCTGCCTGCAGGAAGGCATAACAAAGCAGACGAGCGGAAGGCAGCTGTCTTGGAGGAGGTGGAACATCAAACGACCAACAAGACCCACGACCCACGCGGTGAGAACAACAAGAGCGCGTAAGTTGTTTTTTCTTAATATCCATTTCTCCTGTTGTTCTGTTTACTATTTGTCAAGTAGGTAGGGCTATTTTCGATTCTTTGCTTATTTATCATTTTTATCTTCACTAAATATCTGTATTTTAATTAGACGCGTTCCTATTTTGAATGTATGCCGCGCATCTAAAGGGTTGTAGTCTGTATTTTATTGTAGCACTTAAGTAGCGCTGTTCAACAGCTAGTTTCGGTTTCGCCCATTCTCGGGATATTTGCTTTGGCTGTGCTAATTGCAAGGGTGGCCACAGCTGTCCTCACTCAGGCGATTGAAAGCTTTATATCTATGTAGTGTGTGTGCTGTCGCGGAAGCGTGAGCGGAAGCGCTCAGCTCTCGTGTTCAGCCTCCTCGTGTGAAGACCGACTCGGGTAAAGACCTGCGACTCTACCTGCGCGACTCCACCGAGCAAGGACACCTGCAAGGCATTTTCCTTTCCCACCTTTTTCTTATTTCGCTTAATCAACATGTGCTTTCAATACGTTCCTGTTGTCTCTCGACAACGCTCTCTCATCATGCACAGAAGGCAGCGCAATACTGCTAATCTGCGCCCAATTCTCTCATCCTCACACTCACCTCTCACTCTTTCTATGGGTCTATGGAATTGTCAATCAGCAGTCAATAAAGCTGACTTCATTCCAGCCTTTGCATCTCATTCTACTCTTAATATCTTGGGCTTGACTGAGACCTGGATCCGTCCAGAAGACTCAGCAACCCCTGCTGCTCTCTCCAACAACTTCTCTTTCTCTCACACTCCTCGCCAATCGGGAAGGGGTGGGGGTACTGGTCTTCTCATTTCTAACAATTGGAAATACTCAACTCTCTCTTCTCTATGCAATAACTACTCATTTGAATATCATGCTATTACACTTACAACTCCCATTAAGATCCATATTGTAGTCATATATCGCCCCCCAGGTCAAATGGGAAGCTTTGTAGAGGAGCTGGATGTGCTGCTTTCCTCTTTCCCTGAGGATGGCATCCCACTTGTAGTCTGTGGCGACTTCAACATTCATCTAGAGAAGCCGTATGCAACAGACTTCATCTCTCTCCTAGCCTCCTTCGATCTCCAACGGCTTATCACCACAGGTACTCACAAGTCAGGCAACCAACTGGACCTGGTTTACGCACGCAACAGCATCACAAACAATATTTTGGTGAAACCTCTCAATGTTTCAGACCATTTCCTCATTACTTTCAATCTACAACTCACTACCCTTGCACCACCAACTCCCCTACCAGTTACTTTCAGACGAAACCTGCGCTCACTTTCTCCATCCCTTCCTTCCTCTGCTGTGTCATCTTCTCTTCCCTCACCCTCGCATTTCTCATCTCTGGATGTGAATACTGCAACGGATACTTTATGCTCCACTCTAACCTCTTCTTTAAACAACATCTGCCCTCTCTCCTCCAGGCCAGCACGTGCTACTCCCTCCAACCCCTGGTTATCTGAGGTTCTTCGTGAACACCGGACCGAACTCAGGGCAGCGGAGAGGAAATGGCCCAAATCAAAAGACACATCCGACCAGAGTAAGTATCAATCTCTGCTCTCTGCCTTTTCTGCTGATGTTCACACCGTAAAATCTTCATATTTCCACAACAAGATCAACAGCGCCTCTAACACACGTTCACTGTTCAAGACATTCAACTCTCTCCTCTGTCCACCTCAACCACCACCCACCTCCTCGCTAAATGTGTGATGATTTTGCTAACTTCTCCACTAACAAAACTACAACTACCAGCAGTCAGTTCTTAGCTTCACACACACAGGAACCCAGATTTATGCTCAACCTTCAACCTTCTCTCCTCCTTCACGCTCGATTCTTCCTCAATCACCCCATCAAGGTCAGTCAGAAATCTTGGAGTAATCTTTGATGATCAGCTGACCTTCACAGACCACATCACAACGACAGCTCGATCATGCAGGTTTGCTATGCACAACATCAGGAAGATCAGGCCTTTCCTAACAGAGCATGCAACACAACTTCTCGTCCAGGCCCTGGTCATTTTTAGGCTTGATTACTGCAATGCTCTCCAGGCCGGACTTCCAGCATGTGCAACTAAACCTCTACAAATGATCCAGAATACTGCAGCTCGTCTGGTCTTCAACGAGCCCAAAAGGGCCCACGTCACTCCTCTATTTATCTCTCTGCACTGGCTACCACTCGCTGCTCGCATCAAGTTCAAGGTGTTGACACTTGCTTACAGACTGATCTCAGGATCAGCTCCCTCCTACTTACACTCACTACTAAAAGTCTACATCCCTACCAGAAGCCTACGATCAGTCAATGAGCGACGGCTCGTGGTACCATCACAGAGAGCCTCAAAATCACTCTCTAGAACATTCTCATTTACGGTACCATGCTGGTGGAATGATCTGCCCACCCTCATCCGGAATGCAGTATCCCTGACAGCATTCAAAAGACAACTGAAAACTCATCTCTTCCGTGAGCATTTAACATAAAAAAAAATCCTTTTCCTTTAAATCCCTGCTTATCCGGATTATGCTACTCCGAGCAATATCTGAACTTTTTTGAATTTTGAGCACTTGTGTTGTTTTTGTCTCTTCACGATGACTCGCTTGGTTTAGTCCTCAGTTGTAAGTCGCTTTGGATAAAAGCGTCTGCTAAATGACTAAATGTAAATGTAAACGAGTGTCCTAAGGCCTACACAATCCCCCCAGGCTTCATAATAGTCATGAGGAGTGTGGTGTACGGCCTCTGGAGATATTCCGCAAAGTGATTCTCTTGAATCTGTCGCTACAACTTCACCATGGTGTTACCTTCAGTCCGGTCCCGCAGAAGCCGTACCATGTTTTTGTCCACACCACGCCTGTGTAACCCCCCTCTATTAGTTCCTTCTTCCAACCCTTCCAGAAAGGACCACACGAAGGCGTATGCTGAGCTCAATCACGTTTACTGGGAATATCTGAGAATATGTGAAATGACACCAAACAGACATGAAGTACAGCTCATCCGGTCATATAACGTTCTCCTTAACAGCTTGCATAAGACTCCTTTTACTTATTCAATGAACAATAAATCACGTTCTTTCGTAATCGAGAGCTCAGTTTCTTTTTCTTCTGGAACACAGAAAACGGAACATCATACAAACATTATTGCATCATACCTGAGAATATGTGAAATGACACCAAACAGACATGAAGTACAGCTCATCCGGTCATATAACTGTCAAAAATAAATATGAAGTAAGTTACAATACAAGTTATGCGAAAATAAACAACGAGAAATACAACGGATACCATGTGCTCTTAATCAGCTCGACAATGAGTTTCAGCATAAAATTAATTATTCATCAACCCTATGTCTCTTATGACCCAAACATGAAATAAAATACTTTTAAAATAACAATTCTGACCTTAAAGATACATAAAAACATCTCTAACAACATTTTATTTCAGTTCGACCGGAGAGAGATTTTCCACCTACCGTTCTCCTCAACAGCTTGCATAAGACTGAAGAGAAAATGGCCGGCTGCGCTCATAATTTGCTCTAATCGCCTCTAGGTGTCCCCATATCCCATTCTTTTAGATGCACTTAATACATTAATTATAACGAATATTTAAAAATTATTTTACAACATTAACAACCATTTTGGCATTATTCCTTACAAATTTCTTTTACCCGTTACACCTGTAAAGTGTGATAATTAATATGCCAACAGTGGCTAGTGAAACTAATTCAAATCATGTTAGGTTTTCACCAATGTTCAGTGTACTCACTTTGCTGAGAGGACAGCAGGGAACATGGCTTGATGACTCTCACTGAGTTGACACACAATGGCAGAATCCCATGCCACTGCCATCGCCCCTGCCTGCTTTGGCGCACTGTCTGCAGCACAGGACCTCTGTCAGCATACAATACCAGCTGGATACATCACAAATGTGACAAAACTGCAATATAAAAACAAATGCTGTTAACAGATAAGCAGCAGCTCATTGATGGTTTTGATCTGTAGGTGTATTTACATAATAACAAATCTTTAAAAGGGTAGCATAATGCCCCTTTTTACAAAATGTAAAATATGCCTCTGTTGTCCCCAGAGAGTGTATGTAAAGTTTTAGCTCAAAATACCCCGGAGATCATTTTTTACAGCATGTTAAAATGATCCTTTTTTGAGAGTCAGTAAAAATGCGTTGTTTCGTGTGTCCCTTTAAATGCAAAAGAGCTGCTCCTTCCAGCACAGAGGGCAGAGCTTCAAGAGCTTGTGTGTGTGTTAGCAGCTCTGATTACCTCACGTAGACAAGCACTAAAATGTCAGAAGCTGTTCTGCCTTTTATGTTTAAACTGGAGTCGGACAATGATGGAGAGACTCAAGAAGTGACAACATGCAGAATGCAACAGGACGTTTCTGAATGGTTAGTTGATGAATTAATGTTGCTGATGTGGAGGTAACTATCTTCCAGTCTTTGATTAGCATATTCTGTCATGATAATCTATAAAATCGCAGTGTTGGAACTGTTGTGAGATGTCTACAGAGTGACATGCTATTGCATTTGTGTTACATATTGAATGCATGTGAAAAGACGGATGTGACAGCTTGAGCAGCCTCACAAATGTGCTCGACTACAACAACTCTTCCTCTTCTCATAGACTCACCCGCTTTGTTGTGTGTTCCCGGGGGCAGGGTTTAAGTAAATTTTAGGGTTGGTGATGTCACTAACCCAGGAAGGAATGTTGTGTAGTCCCAACCAGCCGTTTGTTGTAGTCCTTAAAAAATGATTTCTTTAAAAGCAAATATCTTTCTTTGCTTTGAACTTTGAGTGTTGTAACTTTGGAGACGTTGTTTATGCTCAAACAGCAACATTACACACTAACTAAAGTTAGAAAAGTTAAATTATAATCAACCACCCCTTTACATTGTTGTGTGTGCTATTAATTAATCTGATTAAAAATATGTAATATTCTGATGTAGTAGCCTGACTTGTAGAGATAAACAGCCTTTCCTTGACCCATACATTCTTCACCACGTGGACACTTCAGTAAATATTTCCACACCCCAACAGGCCCCCACACAAAGATGCGACTCCGAAAGAAGAGGTGTAGAGTAGGAACAGCACCACTAACGTAGCCTGGAGGTTCTGGAGGGTAAAACCACATACGGTCTGATTTTATTACTCGCCGCCTCTTCAGCACATCAGTGTTGTCACGGTAGACCTGAATAGGGCTCCTGAATGTAGAGTCCTCGCTCCGCATTGTCCTTTACCCAGGAGAGGTCAGCTGGTGGGATGCCATTTGGATTCTCCCACAGTTGCACCCAAACCTCCAGCTCTACCTGAGACATGTTAAAACATAAAACACAATTACACAACATTACATACATACTTTCACTCCAATTATAGTCAAAATCACTTTATTTTACTGTGTCATTATTACACGTTACATGTAGTTCCTGTAGTAATAACTATAAATTATGCATTATAACATGCAACTAACCCTAATTACCCTTAATTATTATTACTCAGTAGTTAATTGTAGAATTACACTGTTACAGGGACACATTAAAATAAAGTGTAACCCTATAATCATTTATGTTAAATACCATTGTGTATGTAAATATTACTCAACGGGGAGTAACTCAGAGACGGTTGTGTAGAGGAAAGATTAACTTTGGCTATGGATAAGGACGTCTTTGAGGACGGTGTAGATGATGCTGTGTGTGGATGTTGATGATGCTGTGGATGAGGACGTCTTTGAGGACGGTGTAGATGATGCTGTGTGTGGATGTGGATGATGCTGTAGATGAGGACGTCTTTGAGGACGGTGTAGATGATGCTGTGTGTGGATGTGGATGATGCTGTGGATGAGGACGTCTTTGAGGATAGTGTAGATGATGCTGTGTGTGGATGTGGATGATGCTGTAGATGAAGACGTCTTTGAGGACGGTGTAGATGATGCTGTGTGTCGATGTGGATGATGCTGTAGATGAGGACGTCTTTGAGGATGGTGTGATTTTATTACCTCTAGTAAGTAAGTGTCATCCAGCCACGAGGGGTCATTTGTGGGAGAGCTTGATTTCTGTGTAACAAATGTAAGTCAAAAATATCACGAAAGAAGTAATGTGGTGAAACTGTAATAATTTGAAAACATTGATTTAATGCTGTGATTCAGACAACTTCCTTGATTCTTCTTGTCATACATGAACTTCCTAAATCTTTTCAATTGTACACTAGTGATATTGGTGACAGGTGTATTGAGCCACCAGCTGACAGAGCTGAAAGCCTTCTCTCACTCAAGGATTAATCCTCTGGACTGCGTGGGCTAGTGCGGTGGACCGGTTCCGTCGAGATGGTGCTGGAACCCCATCAGCACGAAGCGCTCTTCAGCGTGGGCTTGTAGGGTGGACCGGTTCCGTCGTGATGGTGCTGGAACCACATCAGCATGAAGCGCTCTTCAGCGTGGGCTAGTGCGGTGGACCGGTTCCGTCGTGATGGTGCTGGAAGCCCATCAGCATGAAGCGCTCTTCAGCGTGGGCTAGTGCGGTGGACCGGTTCCGTCGTGATGGTGCTGGAACCCCATCAGCATGAAGCGCTCTTCAGCGTGGGCTAGTGCGGTGGACCGGTTCCGTCATGATGGTGCTGGAACCCCATCAGCATTAAGCGCTCTTCAGCGTGGGCTAGAGCGGTGGACCGGTTCCGTCGTGATGGTGCTGGAACCCCATCAGCATGAAGCGCTCTTCAGCGTGGGCTAGTGCGGTGGACCGGTTCCGTCGTGATGGTGCTGGAACCCCATCAGCATGAAGCGCTCTTCAGCGTGGGCTAGAGTGGTGGACCGGTTCCGTCGTGATGGTGCTGGAACCCCATCAGCATGAAGCGCTCTTCAGCGCAGGCTAGTGCGGTGGACCGGTTCCTTCGCGATGGTGCTGGAACCCCATCAGCATGAAGCGCTCTTCAGCGTGGGCTAGAGCGGTGGACCGGTTCCGTCGTGATGGTGCTGGAACCCCATCAGCATGAAGCGCTCTTCAGCGTGGGCTAGTGCGGTGGACCGGTTCCGTCGTGATGGTGCTGGAACCCCATCAGCATGAAGCGCTCTTCAGCGTGGGCTAGAGTGGTGGACCGGTTCCGTCGTGATGGTGCTGGAACCCCATCAGCATGAAGCGCTCTTCAGCGCGGGCTAGTGCGGTGGACCGGTTCCTTCGTGATGGTGCTGGAACCCCATCAGCATGAAGCGTTCTTCAGCGTGGGCTAGAGCGGTGGACCGGTTCCGTCGTGATGGTGCTGGAACCCCATCAGCATGAAGCGCTCTTCAGCGCGGGCTAGTGCCGTGGACCGGTTCCGTCGTGATGGTGCTGGAACCCCATCAGCATGAAGCGCTCTTCAGCGTGGGCTAGTGCGGTGGACCGGTTCCGTCGTGATGGTGCTGGAACCCCATCAGCATGAAGCGCTCTTCAGCGTGGGCTAGTGTGGTGGACCGGTTCCGTCGTGATGGTGCTGGAACCCCATCAGCATGAAGGGCTCTTCAGCGTGGGCTAGTGCGGTGGACCGGTTCCGTCGTGATGGTGCTGGAACCCCATCAGCATGAAGCGCTCTTCAGCGTGGGCTAGTGCGGTGGACCGGTTCCGTCGTGATGGTGCTGGAACCCCATCAGCATGAAGCGCTCTTCAGCGTGGGCTAGTGCGGTGGACCGGTTCCGTCGTGATGGTGCTGGAACCCCATCAGCATGAAGTGCTCTTCAGCGCGGGCTAGTGCGGTGGACCCGTTCTGTCGTGATGGTGCTGGAACCCCATCAGCATGAAGCGCTCTTCAGCGTGGGCTAGTGCGGTGGACCGGTTCCGTCGTGATGGTGCTAGAACCACATCAGCATGAAGCGCTCTTCAGCGTGGGCTAGTGCGGTGGACCGGTTCCGTCGTGATGGTGCTGACGACCCTCTGGAGCACTGGGGTTATGAAGACGGATGACCGGCGTCGACATATCAAGGTACACAGAAATAAAAACATCACATTAAAAGTAACTATATTGTAACTTCTTATAGTTAGAAATGTCATGAAAGCATGATTAATGTAATTTAATTTAGGCTATCTTTATATTTAAATATTCCTAAACTACTGCTTTATTAAACCATTTATTAAACCATGTAATAGTTGGCAATAGGTTAAAGGAACACGCCACCGTTGGGGGATTTCAGGTGTTGCGTGAAGTAGCAGTGCTTCGCCTGTGCTTCACACCAATATAGTCTCAAACCAATATCTGCCTAGGAAATCGGCGTCTTTATCTGCATTGCTATTTATACTCGTTGTGAATACACAGGCCACAAGAATTAGGCTAATGAGTTTTTATTTTATTTGTACTTTTTTTATTACTTTTACTCACGACATGCTATCCGGCAACAAAGGATTCCATCCATTGTGCTAAGGCCAGACTAAAATTAAAAACCATTTTAAGACAAAAATGCGTTTGCCCACCTATCTAAATGTAGGGGAGACGGTGAATAACCCCTATTTCAAAAAACAGTGGCGTGTTCCTTTTACTTCAAATATCAGAGAAGTTGTATAGTGTTATATCAGATATATTTTGTTTTGGAATTCTGTAATAATTCTGAATTCAGCTTTTGTACACTGTCCTTTTGTATTGTATTGTATTGTATTTGTTCAATTATCACTGTATTTTTATTTATTTATTTAACAGGGACCATACAGTCAAACATAGTCACAATACAAAGCCTGTAACTGATGCGCAGCATAGGCTATAGGCTAGAGTTTATAGCAAATGCTAATTTTCAACTTCTGTCCCTGGTTGGGCATTTCTAAGTATATTATAAAATAAAACAGACACAAATAGAAAACATTCACATTTCTTCAAACACACACAGAAACAATAGTTAAAATGGTTACAGTTTTGGTGTGACTTTAGCCACAACTTAATTCTGGAAGTAAAGTTTTTCAAGTCAGATTTGACCTTAATGTCATGATAGCCTTATACTTATGGTAACGAATTTCCGAGCCTTCAGCTCTTAACAAAGGCTGTCTGTGCGAAGCTTGTCCTACATGTTGTAAAGCAGCTTTGGAACAATCTACATTGTTAAAAGTGCTATATAAATAAATGAAGATTTGTATTGTCGTATTGTATTTGTAAAGTCTGTAAAAAACAACTTTGACTGTGTCCTTAAATGTTTCATTAGATGCACAATGTAATAGTATTAGTAGTACTATCACAGTACTAATATTAATAGTACACAATGTGATATTGTATTTCAAATATCTCCCCTTTTTCATTTCACCATAAACATGGAAAGCAAACCTAGTATGTATGTACTGTAACGTTAACTGTCTGCCGTCGATCTATTTACTAGACAGATTAAAAGAAGTTGTTGTTTTTTCTCACCTACCTTTTTCTCATTTTTGTGTTGAATGTCTTTTCACAATAGATTTTTCCGACTGTAGAGGCCGAAACAAAGAATTACGATCCAACTTTAACTTGTTATGATAAGATGCTTGCGCTCGTAGCTGATAGATGTCAAATCACATCAGAATTAGCGGTTGTGGTCTCTGATTGGTAGTCAATTGACCGTGTGATTGGTAGTCTACAGTTTTGGTCTACGGTCACTGTAGACTCTAGGCCAATGAAAAGGCCAAACTGACTACACTAGACAGCCCAGCATCTCTGGTCTCTGATTGGGAGTCTACAGTCGACATCGACCGTGTGATTGGTAATCTTTCACAAAAAATATGAAATTCATTGTGTCATAGACTGAATATTTAGGGCATTTTTCCTGATTTATTTAGGTAGGTTCCATGAAAGAAATCAAACCTTACCTACTCAAAAATATTACGTGTAATATTATATCCATATTTTTTTAAGTAAATAGCAGTAACAATGTAGTGTAGTGCTTATATTTTTCAATATACTGCAATGCATTGACTATGGCTATATATTAATACACACACACACACACACACACACACACACACACACACACACACACACACACACACACACACACACACACACACACACACACACATACACGTCTATATTACTAACAGGGGACTATCGCTCTACACTGGCCAAGAGGGGACTAGTGTTTCTAGTCATTTTGAAGAAACAAAAATGACATACAAAATTTTCTTTTAAGGTCTTTTTTCATAATATAACTTTAAATATGCATTTTTTTTATTTAAAAAAAACATGCCAAGTGGGGACCTGAACGATGTCTACCTTACCAACAGAGGACTCCCATAGACTACAATGGAACTGTGTGTGTGTGTGTGTGTGTGTGTGTGTGTGTGAAGAGTGAAGTCTGTCTTCATTATGTAACTCTATATATATATATATATATTATATATATATAATGTTTATATATTAGATATGTAATCTGTAATTATATAATGTTTACACAGGCATCAGACACACACAAACACACACATTTCTATATTACTAAAAGAGCACTGTCGCTCTACACTGGCCAAGTGGGGACTTTCATAGCCTACAATGGAACCGTGTGTGTGTGAACAGTGAACTCTGTCTTCATTGTGTAATATTGCATATTGTGATATGCATATTGTAATCTCTGATGACTGTGTGAACATACATATATGTATATGCCTGTATGTGTTAATACAGGCATCAGAGATCACAATATGCACAGATAAACATATTCAATATACAATTAAAAAAGAGTGACCAAACCATCAGTTATCAAAAATTTAAAAAAATTGCATTTTTTGAGGAAAGACCATTTGAATCTGTTTTTCATTCAACGGGGTAAAAAATACCGACGGCAACAGTTCAAAAGCAGAGGCGAGAAGATATTCTTATCATTCATAATATTATTTCTCTTATTTAATGCTCTCTCTTCATAGATACTTTCTATTCTTGGTTATGCAGTCCCTAACAATTTTTTTTGCCATTGTTATGTGCCATTGTACACACACACACACACACACACACATTAATTTCTATATTACTAACAGAGCACTGTCGCTCTACACTGGCCAAGTGGGGACCTGAACGATGTTTACCTATCGAACAGGGGACTCCCATAGCCTACAATGGAACTGTGTGTGTGTGTGTGAACAGTGAAGTCTGTCTTCATTATGTAACTTTATATATATATTGCATATTGTGATATGTATATTGTGATCTCTGATGACTGTGTGAACATATATATATATATATATATATATATATATATATATATATATATATATATAATGTTCACACAGGCATCAGAGATCACAATATGCACAGATAAACATATTCAATATACAATTAAAAAAGAATGACCAAACCATCAGTTATCAAAAATTAAAAAATTTAAATATTTGAGGAAAGACCATTTGAATCTGTTTTTCATACAACGGGGTAAAAAATGCCGACGGCAGCAGTTCAAAAGCAGAGGCGAGAAGATATTCTTATCATTCATAATATTATTTTTCTTATTTAATGCTCTCTCTTCATAGATACTTTCTATTCTTGGTTATGCAGTCCCTAATAATCTATTTGCCATTGTTACCACTTTTCTTACTGATTTCTTCAGTACCTACAGTTCCATACCAACAAATAATACAGAATATCATAACACTTTCGATGAAAGCACTATAAAACATCAGAATATTTATGTTGTGGACATTACAGGAAAGTTATTGCTTTAAGAAATGTATTCTCTATGGTGGCTTTATACTTTATATGATCGTTCCACATTTAAGCTTATTGTCAAGAACACCAAGATATTAATAATGCGACTGATAGTATTGGCTGCCTATTAATTAAAACATAATTTCTACTTTAATAAAATCAATAGACATGTCCTTTTTTTTGTTTTCCTTTGTTTCTAGAGCCCCTTTCACACAGAGATTCCGGAAAATACACGGATAAAGTGACCCGGGATTTGACCCGGGTTCGTTTGATTTTGGTTCATTCACACTGCCAGTGATTTTCCGGAATCAGAGAAGTGCGTTCACACACAACCCGTAAAAATCCCGTAAAGACACGTGACATCGATGTGATTTGTAATCTCAGCAGCGTCTTAAGTTTGCTTATGAGCTGCGATCTCTCTCTCGTGAAACCACGCTTCTGCATGTTTTCTCTGATTCGACCATAAACTTGCGCTTTATGTACCATTTCACAGCTGGCGAACGATCCCGCTTCAGCGTCATCACTACGACACGGCATTATTACAGCTTTTGTTCACACAGCGCGCGTTCCGGGACTGAACACGGCAATGTTACTAGAGCCCCAACCCGGCATCGATCCCGGATAAATCCCGGGTCGAGTTTGCGTTCACACAGAAGGCGTTCTGGCAATTTGCCGACAATTTGCCGGGTTCAAAGCGCTGTGTGAAAGGGGCTTAGGATGTTGATGTACAGAGATAGCCAGTGTTTGAAATTTTGCTAAATTTAATTACAACCAAACATATGTCATTCTTTACCATCCATCAGTGGACCTTTCTTGAAGACCAAATTCAAAATTTTTAAGTTGACATGCTAAAACACGTCAAGATGGGACCTGCAACTCTGAATATATATATATAATGCTCTCTCTTCATAGATACTTTCTATTCTTGGTTATACAGTCCCTAACAATTTATTTGCCATTGTTATGTGCCATTGTACACACACACATTAATTTCTACTTTACTAACAGAGCACTGTCGCTCTACACTGGCCAAGTGGGGACCTGAACGATGTTTACCTATCGAACAGGGGACTCCCATAGCCTACAATGGAACTGTGTGTGTGTGTGTGAACAGTGAAGTCTGTCTTCATTATGTAACTTTATTTATATATATATATATATATATATATATATATATATATATATATATATATATATATATATATATATATATGTAATATGTAATTATATAATGTTTACACAGGCATCAGACACACACAAACACACACATTTCTATATTACTAACAGAGCACTGTCGCTCTACACTGGCCAAGTGGGGACCTGAACGATGTTTACCTATCGAACAGGGGACTCCCATAGCCTACAATGGAACTATGTAACTTGTGTATATATATATATGTATATGTATATATATATATGTATATGTATATGTGTGTGTGTGTGTGTGTGTTCATACAGGCATCAGAGATCACAATATGCATAGATAAACATATACAATATACAGTTAAAAAAGAATGACCAAACCATCAGTTATCAAAAATTTTAAAAATTAGAATTTTTCAGGAAAGACCATTTGAATCTGTTTTTTAACGGGGTAAAAAATACCGATGGCAACAGTTCAAAAGCAGAGGCTCTTATCATTCATATTATTATTTTTCTTTTTTAACAGTCTCTCTTCATAGATACTTTCTATGCTTGGTTATGCAGTCCGTTTAGGGTTCATGGGATAAATCAAACAGAGATAGCTCTTTAAGGTAACAATTTCAGGTCACTACTTTATACAGTCAATAATGATTATATTAATCAAAATGAACTTCGCGTCCCCAGTTGGATGGTAAAGAACGACACCAGTTCTTCTGCTTTGTACATTTCTTGCCATCACAAAAACACGGTAAAGATTTTGGAGGTCAATCTCAAAATGTTCTGTTGACTTGCTGCACTGAACAATTTTACTTCATTCAGTTGAAATATATGAAGTAGAGATGTTCATTTAAGATTTTGTTTTCTGACTGACAGCTGATGCTTGTTAACCAGTCATCAGCAGTTAACTGACATTATTTTAAGGTTAGATTAGAATTAAATGTAATTAGAAAAGATAAGTGTCTGTGACCAATTCAAATACCTCAAAAATGTAGATTTACATGTGCAAATAGCAGCATAAACAACAGAACATGAGGATTCACACACACCGTCACATCGAGCACCCGCAGTGCTTCTGTGAACACAGTAAACCAGAATAAAAGTGTATATATAACTGTATATATTAGTGCTGTCAGTTTAACGCGTTATTAACGGCGTTAACGCAAACACATTTTAACGGCGTCAATTTTTTTAACGCGAGATTAACGCTCTTTTTGGCCTAGCAAACATTGTAGTTTTTTCACATGCTGTTGCAACAACTGGTAACGTTAGAAAAACTACAACATCACACCGGATAGCTAGACCGGAAACAAAACAAAACGCGGGACTAGATTTGATGGGCGAGTGCGAGCGCGGGCGGTAATGCACTCACTCTGTGTGTGCGGGTACGGGAGAATAAAACGATTCGGGACTCCCACAAACTAGAAAAATCTATGAATAAAACATAAAAACTAATACATTTTTATTCTTATGTTGCAGAAAAGCAACAAGAACAACTAAAACAAAATAGAAACGATTTACAGAGCAGAGTTACTTTTTATAACATGTTTGCAGCGTTGAGCGATGCAGCCAATCACAGACATGTGTTGATTTCTTAAACGCAATGGCCAATCAGATGCATTTAAAATAGACTCCCCTCACTGCTCAAAACTGACTTTTTGTTCAGTGCTGAATTCTGTATATTGGCAAATCCTCTAATTAAAACAAACAAAGTGTATATATTATGAAAGATTCATTGTGCAGTCAGCTTCATTGATAATAACAGAGATGTGTGAGATTGCGATGAACTGATGTCAGCTTTTTAGGAATTTTTAAAGGATTGCACTTTGTGCGCATTCAGTCATCCCAAACCATGCACTCAGTATCCTGCTTGCTTTTATATTATAACAGTGGTTTGTGTGTTAATGCTTTAATAACAAATAATTGATCAGGAGCATTTATGCTGATGTGTATGGTGGCGACACGTAGGCGAAGTAGCCTACAAATAAAGTCTATTTGCGGGCGGGAGCGGGACAAAAATGTTGCGGGCGGGAGAAAGTAACATAGAAAGTAGTTGAGAACGTCAGTTATAACGCCCCACGTATTAAAAAGAAATGGACGGTTTTAAATCGGGCTCGGGACGGGCTCATAATTACAGTAAATGTGTCGGGCCGGGCTCGGACACAATGCGCACGGGCTCGGGTCGGGCTTGATTTTTTGGGCCCGATCTAAGCTCTACAATGGATGACTTCAGACAGAAGCACATGGATACCACAGCTAAGAACAAACTTATTGCTGATCCACTTTTCCTTGTTCATAAGAGTATTAAAATTAGAAAAAATGATGGGACAAATAGAAATCAAGGGACATTTAGAATAGATAAAAATGTGCGATTAATCGCGAGTTAACTATGCCATTAATGCGATTAAATATTTGAATCGTTTGACAGCACTAATATATATATATATATATATATATATATATTTACACAACATTATTTTCAACTGAAAATTGTAAGCTTTTCATGTGTTTTGGCCGCTCATTTACACGAAAATGCCATTTTGGAGGCCTGACAATGCAAACTTTCCAACCCCGTCACACTAAATGCGTCTCTATTGCACGCATTGTGTTTATCATGCAATTTATACGTGAAAAGTAGTTTTTACGTGCATATGATACGCATGGGTAGGTTTAGTAGTGGTGTGGGGTACGCATGTATTATACGTTTGGTTAGGATTAGTGTTGTGGGGTGTGTGTGTATTACATGCAATAAAGTGCGTACCATATGCATGTAAAAACTAATTTCCGCATGTAAATTGCACGATAAGCACAATGCGTGCTATAGAGATGCATTTTCATGAGATCGGGCTGGTCATGCACAAGCATATAACATGTTCACATGTGTACTTATGATCAGGTGTTCACATGTTCATGAGTATTACGTGTTTGCCAGTTGTTTTTGACAAAGCGACATCAACTACTGGCCCGGCTTGCATAATACAGCCCTTTCAGTGTTTATAGGGTTTGTTTGTAAACAATGTTGTAAATGTATTTAACAATATTTTATATTTTACACGCAGTTTTGACTGATATGTGTAGTGTGTTACTTTAGTTTGAAAATGAGTTATCTTTTTAACTGTTAACTGGTTTCAATCTTATTTATGGAACAGAAAGTTTTTGGTCCAGATAGGTGATTTTCCATCTATCAAGAGAAATGATCCGTCTGCATTAATTTCTCTTTTATTATGCTTAGAAATCTTGGCTTGCTCAAAACTTTTTGTCTTTAAATGAAGTCAAAACTGAGGTGATAGTTTTCGGCCCCACTGATCATTTTAATACCACCAGCATCGATTTGAGGAGCTTCTCTGCATTCAGATCTACGCATGACAAACAAATATCTTCGGTAATTGGATCTAGTTTCTAACAACTCCGTCTTTTGAATCAAATTAAACACTTCCTATCTGACAAAACTCTAGAGATGTCTGTTCATGCTTTTATTACTTCCCGTTTAGACTACTGCAACTCATTGTATTGCGGTATTTCCAAGTCACAAATCGCTCGCCTTCAACTGGTCCAAAATGCTGCAGCAAGATTTATTCGCAAAAGTCCTAAATATGATCACATGATGATAATGATACATTTTATTTATATTGCGCTTTTCTCCAACCCAAAACGATACAAAAACAATACACAGTACCAATATATATATATATATATATATATATATATATATATATATATATATATATATATATAAAGAGATTAAAAATTTTAACATTACAAAATTTAATGACAGTACATTTCAAATACCTAAAAATGGTATATTAAGTGGTTTTGTTCAAGTCAAAATATTACTTAACATTAATGAACCAACCTACATACAATAAAACTACATTTTTGGGGGGGTTAAATCAAGCAGAAATATCACTTCAATGTAACAATTGCAGGTCACTACACAAGTTAAACTGTACATGATCTCGACTCTAGATAAATGAAATGCAATCGCAGCAGTAAGTCAGGGGAATGCTTATATTTATTTCTTTGGTTTCAATTTTGAACATGTTGCAGGTCTTTTTAAAAAGGTATACATTTTGAAATAATTATAAAATGATATAACATGATTTGATACTGTATATTAGCAGAAATGACACATTTTTCACTTCAGCAACAAAGTGGAGACCCTCTTTTCTGTAATGAAAGACCAATCTTATGGGTTGTGGTCTCTCAGACATTGGCCAATATCAGTAAAAAAAAACTGATAGGGCTTAAATGAACCAGATTTTTTTTTACAACCTTACACTTTTAGACAGGTGATGCTTGCAACCCGACCATAATCCATTAGCCGACAAGATTAGAATGTTATATTCTAATTAAATTAGAATGTATGTATTTCTCAATACTTATCACTGTTTTAAAAGCTCTTCACTCCGTTGTCTTAACCAACTTTCAGCTTCACTGCAGTAAATTTCACATTCAAAACGCATTAAAACTACCAAAACACATCATTCATGTCTCAAAATAAGTCATTCTTTCAGAACACTAGTAAAGGTTTCACCCAACAAACAAAATTAAAAATACAAATCAAAAAACACAAACAACAGGCAGTAATATGCACTATTTTCTGCTGTTCAGAATTCAAGGCAGTTTATTTTACATGGTTCATGTTTACATTAATGTACACAATCATTTCCTTTTGTATAGATGGCGATGAAAATGAAAGACTAAGACTAGTGTAGGTGTTTAGTTACATCTTAATTGTTCTGATAGGTTTTTTTTAGATTCAGAACATATTTCAATGTGGTATACGGTATAAAAATATTGCAAATTTCAGTCTTATTCATTTTTGTTTGAGTTGAAATGTTTTTAACTTAAATATAACAGTCTTGGAAATAATATGTAAGCATGTGCAAATTGGCCTGTACAGTAAATCAAGTTCTGCTGGTCTTTGTGTTTAAGTGAGAAATAAATTCATGTAAATTGAAAGATCTCAGTTTAGCCGGACACTGATCTTGTGATCACTGTGTGAAGAGTTTCATGGTATTAATTCATCTTGAGAAGGTATTAATCTTTCAGTTTAAACACAAATGTGTACTGTAATGTAAACATTGACCATGTAACATACAATGTTGTGAATTCGGAACAACAGAAAACAGCAGAAATATTTTATAATGCTCCAGTAATTTGTGTTTTTTGTATTTTATGAGTGACAAAGTGTGTTTGTTGGGTGAGCTTTACTAGTGTTCTGGAAGAATGAGTTGATTTTAGACATGAATGAAGTGTTTTGAGCGTTGTATTGGGTTTTGAATGTGAAATTAACTGCAGTGAAGCTTAAGGCTGGTTATGAGTACTGAATGAAGAGTTTTGAAAAAATTACCAAAGTATTGAGAAATGTGTCCTAGCGACTGTAAAAAGAAATAAAAAAATCCAAACAAACAAAACTGTAATAGCAGCTGTAAATGGATATTCTGACATAGGTAGTTTCATGTGTATGTAGACTCTTGTGTGTGGATTGAGTCGCTGCACATCCCCCCACACGCAATTTACATCTCAATACTTGAAGGTGTGTGTGTGTGTGTGTGTGTGTCATGGAGAAACCGGCCTAAAGATCTCACAACTCTAACAATACAGTTACCAATGTCCAAGAATTTGTGGAACTTCTCAAATAAACTACAATAAACTAGAGAATACGCTGGGATTTACTCTGACAAATTAAATTACAGGTTTTTACAGTCGCTAGGACACATTTCTCAATATTTAGGTACATTTTCAAAACTCTTCACTCAGTTCTTCATTTCACATTCAAAATGCACTGACACTTCCTTCATGTCTCAAATCCCAACTCAATCTTCCAGAACACTAGTAAAGGTTTCACCCAACAAACACACTTTGTCACTCATAAAACAGAAAAAACACAAACAACAGGAGCATTACACAATATTTTCTTTTGCAAATTGCTTTTACAAAACAAGAATGGCACTACTCTACTGTTTTTAATTCACCGCAGTTTAATATTAGATTTTAGAATCAGAATATTTATTTCAATATGATTGTAGCAATGTTCAGGGAAGAAGGAGGCGGGAACCGGCGAACAATCAAAATATAATTTATTTTAAATAAAACAAACAAACAAAAATACCGGCAGCAGCCCCTCGCGGACGACTGCTGGCTACCGAAAATAAATATAACTAAAATAAAATACAAAAACAAGACACAACTAAAATACAGGCCTGTTCCTCTCTCGATCATCAACGTCGTCGCTCCTCCTTTATGCTTCCGCTCCTCCGTGAGAGATGCGAGACCGGTGTGCCTCACAGGTGTTGCTAATTAGCAATCGCACCACCGGCCTCGCGCCGTTCTCTCACGTCCCTCGGCCGTCCTGTTCGCCACATACCCCCATCGCCCCTCACAGGCCGGGGGGTACCCACGAGGCTGTGCCTACTCCCCCCCCCCCGGCGGCGGCGATCCCTGGGGAGTATGGACAGACAAACCGAGGGAAACGGAGACGGAAGCATGAGGAGCGACAGATCGAGAGAGGGGAGAGAGGGAAAAAAAAAATTGGTCCGGTTCCCACAACGCGCTGCCATCTGGTCCCCCACCAGCTGGCGATCTCCTCCGCGGTGCCTGGCGGTGACGCTGGGTAGCCCTCGGTGGACGGCTCGACGCTCCTCCGCCGCCCGGTGGACGGCGACGGCTCCTCGGGTGCCTTGGGCAGACGGCAGGAGTCCCCCGCTCCCTGCTCCTCCCCTTCACTGGTGGACGGCAGCAGGCTCCGGCCCACGGCGAGCGGCGGCGACTCCTCCTCTCCCTCCCGGATGGCAGCCGCCCCTCCAATACCCAGGCGGCCGGCAGCGAGCTCGACCGTCCCACCGGCAACTCACTCCAGCGCCCCGCCTCGAGCGTCCGTGGCCGCGAGTCCCCCGCTCCCTGCTCCTCCCCTCGCTCGGCGGATGGCAGCAGGCTCCGGCCCACGGCGAGCGGCGGCGACTCGCGCACCATGCTCGATGGCACCGCGGATTCCCCACACCGGCGAGGACTCTCTGACAGCGCGTTCCTCCCTCTTCCCGGGTTTCGGCACCAGTGTAACAATGTTCAGGGAAGAAGGAGGCGGGAACCGGCGAACAATCAAAATATAATTTATTTTAAATAAATCAAACAAACAAAAATACCGCCAGCAGCCCCTCGCGGACGACTGCTGGCTACCGAAAATAAATATAACTAAAATAAAATACAAAAACAAGACACAACTAAAATACAGGCCTGTTCCTCTCTCGATCATCAACGTCGTCGCTCCTCCTTTATGCTTCCGCTCCTCCGTGAGAGATGCGAGACCGGTGTGCCTCACAGGTGTTGCTAATTAGCAATCGCACCACCGGCCTCGCGCCGTTCTCTCACGTCCCTCGGCCGTCCTGTTCGCCACAATGATATTACTGTGGAAATGTTGCAAATCTCGGTCTAATCATTTTTTGTTGTTTTTGAAAATAAGTTTAACAGTTTTAAAAAGAGTATGTAAACGTGCAAATTATCCTGTATAGCACATAAAATTCTGTAAGTGTTTGTGTTTAAGAGAGAAAATAATTCATGAAATGGAACAAAATCCATCCGATGACATTGTTCAAAGCACTGATCCACAGTTTAGCTCATATAGACGGATGGTGTGATCACTGTGTGAAGAGAGTTTGAATGAATTATTTTCTCTATTAAAAATGAACCTGTATAACCGCAGGCTTCTCTGTCCAGTGTGTCCCGGTCATTTAAGTAAATGGTAGGCCTACTAACACCATTTTTACTTAAGTAGGTTTTGACACACCTTAACGCTGTCTGAAACCCACTTTCAGATTTTTAAAACCTTTATTCTGTTAGTGAAAATACTACAGAGGGAAATATATATATATATATATATTCAGTTTACAAATTAAACCTGATCAAAATCCACTATGGCAAAAGCCCTCAAATATGGACTAGATTGCACCAGAAAGGTTTGAGATTCCTGAATTGACATAAGATAGCAACAAAAAAACAAATAACAAAAAAAAATAATAACAAACTGGATAAAGCCATCAAGTTCTTAAAAAAAAAAAAAATTCAGCACAGAGAAACAAAAAAAACAAAAAAAACACACACAGCAGTTTGGCAGGTCTGGAAACAGATTGGGCCACCTCTGGTCCGGATTCTGCAGACTAGAGGAAAGAGAGAAAAAAATAATAGGCTTGCATATGGTCAACCAGCTGACTTATCAAGCACTGATAATAACTTAAATGACAGCATGACCATGATGAGGGATTGTTCTAGTTAACGTTAATGCGTGCAGTTTGTCATTATTACATATTTGCCATGCTATACATAAATGCTACGGGGACATAGTGCCGATACTTCCCCAGAGAATGTCTATTTTTGTTTGGGACAAAATGTGCTAACGTTAACTGGATGTGCTGTTGTTCATATGCTGTAATGTTAAACACATGTTTAGTTATAGCCACCAAAAGCTAAATGATATTATTAGGCTAACGCCAGGCAGTTGGTGAGCCGGTTTCTGGGCAGGTTTAACGATAGTGAATAACGCTAACGTACTGGGGTGCGATAAAGTTATTCTTTAAATGTCACACACTTTAAATGCTACTTGGTCGAGCGACTGCTTACCTGACAACCCATCTTGTGAGCGTCGTCGGTCAGTCCGTCCTTCCCCAGCACTGTGACACCGGCAACGGTAAATGGAAGTGTCTCAGCTTTTATTTTGAAAAGGGCTTATTGAGGGGGCGTGACATCAGATTGAAGCAATACACCTGATTGGCTGACTACACGTGTGGATCGTAGTCACACACTCTGCGGAAAGATAGTGCCAAAAAGATCTTTAGACGTGTGCAGAGGGATCTGTGAATGCCCTGTGATCTGCAAACACAGATTCAACACTTGCATGCTGAGCTTTGCACAGAATGTGTAAGAATTTCTTTTTACGCTGGTTTGAAAATACAAGTTAGACTGTGTTTGTTTGCAAATTGTGAGGAGGGCATTTGTAGATTTTTTAATGGGGAAAAAAGCGAAACAGTTGTGCCAAAATTCTGAAAACAAATGCAATACAATCTACAAAAAAAAACAATGAACCTCATGCCCAGACAAATCACTTTGCATTCATTCAAATTCTGGTTGTCAAATACAAGTCACTGATTTGTATTTGTGAATCGTAAAGAGTTTGTTTGCGGATTTTAAATCTATTTGTAGATCGCATTTTATATTTGTATGTCATGAAGAGTCTGTTTGTGGATTTTTTATCTATTTGTAGATCTTGATTTACATGTGCGGATCATGAGGAGTCTGTTTGTAGATTTGGAATCTATTTACAGATTGTGTTTTACGTTTGCAGATTATGAGGAGTTTGTTTGGAGATTTTACATTTATTTGTAGATCTTGTTTTGTGTTTACAAATTGTAATATGCATTTTTGACTCATAGTCTCTTCATTTTCAATGATTATGGCATTATTTTGTCACAACAGCGAAACAATAGTGTCAGAATTCTGAAAACAAATGTGACACAATCTACAAACAGAACATGATCTTCACCTGCAAACAAGTCACTTTACATTCATTCAAATCCTGGTGTTCAAGTACAAGTCGCTGATTTCTGTTTGTGAATCGGCATGTGTTTATTTGTGGATTTTTAATCTTTTTTGTAGATCATGATTTATATTTGTGGATCACAAACAGTTTGTTTGAGGACTTGGTATCTATTTGTAGATCTTCTTTTACATTTGCAGATCGTGAGGACTTCGTTTGCGGATTATTAATCTGTTTGTAGATTGTGTTTTGTGTTTACAAGTTGAACTATCTATTTGTGACTTTTAGTCTGTCCATTTTCAATGATATTGGCATCAATTTACCCCCATACAGATTGGTGAAAGATGAATGACACACAATGGTTTTGCTCAAATCATTATTTTTTTGCCCCCCTCTCACCCCCTCCCCTCAGTTATTCCTATTTTAATTTAAACTGTTAAAGCCTGTTTGTGCATTGTTTTATTCAGTCATTACATTGTGACACGTTGTGAGGACGTCATGGGAAACCGGGTTCGTACAGGTGCATGAAATCCTTGAAAATGCTTGAATTTTGATGTTGTGTTCTCAAGGTTTGAAAAGTGCTTAAATTTAGGATAAAATGCTTGAAATTGTAACTGTTCTCTCACAACAAATACTTATCTGACTGAATAGTTAGTTTATTAAATGGAGAAATAAAATGTAGCTCTTCAGATACAAGCGATTTGCGCTACGATGGCCAAAGCAAAAGTAGGCGGAGTTTTCATTTTGATTTCTGCGCTTGTATGGATGCCCCGTTTCTATTGGCCGTGCGGATAATCGTCACAGAGCGCAGTGCCAAAAGTTGAACTATTTTGAGCGCGTCAATGCTGCGCTCCGCTTTGGTCTACTCAGCAACAAAACGTCCTCGCTCATAGCAAGCCAATGAAATAAATGGGTTTCATAGTGCAGCACATTCCGCATCCTGTCTGCAAAGGGCCATTAGGGGTTGTTACATCTGGCCACTTCATGCGTTTTCTCAGATCGGATAGTTATCTGATTTATCAAAACGATTCCATTTACACCTGGTCACATAAATGTGTTTTCACAAAACGTATATAAATCCGATCTTCAATTCCCGCGCTATATGCAGATTGAATGGAGTTCACGTCACCGAAAGCAGCAGATATGAACTGCATTTTCTTGATCATCAGCTAATTTCAAAATCAAAGACCGCAATAAGAGAGAGCGGCAACAGCACTGGTAAGATCGTGTGTTACGCGTCTGCGACTTACTTTCACTTTGATTTGCGATAGTTTGCTCATTAGCTTGATGAATGGATGCTCAGCGGCTCATATGTGGTGATGTGTGCTCCAATAGCGCCGTCATATCTGGCTATAACATTACATATAGCCTATAACGCTCTCACACGTTTATTTTTTAGCATTTTTGGGAGGAGTAAAATTGACATGTGGTTTCAAAAACGAGATGCATTTACACTTATCTAGTTTCGTCTGGAAAGGGTCTTAGACCTCCTCCTGAAGTGGTATGAGTGATCGGATTTAAATCCGTCTCTAATGCGTTTTGGAAGGCATTTACACCTTGTCTTTTCACGATCGGATAGCTATCCCATCACAGAAAACGCATGAAGTGGTCAGGTGTAAACAGCCAGTGACTGAAAGTACTTGGTGTGATAATGTAATGTTAGTATTGGATGTCCGTTATGGCACGTTCATTTGTGGAATATGCAGTGAACACAGCCAAAGTCACAGCACAGTAACTGTAATGTTAACTACCCTCAAATTAAAACTGCAAATTAGTCGAGTGCATAACAACAATCGTTGATTGCTAAACCGGAAATCGTGAGTGTCATACAAGTAGCCTACTGTAAGGTTGAGGATGGCCTTATGCAATATTTACACTGCTCTATTCCGGTAGATACATGTATATGTCTTGGCAATTTTCTTTTTTTTTTTTTTATGAATATAGGCTGTTTACCTGGCAGGTGCCTGTGCACTGTCTGAGTCTTTTGGGTTAAAATTTAATTACGGGTTGCTGTTGCACTATCTCAGATTTTGTTCAAACCTTGTCAACATTGTTGTGAACTTTTTCTTCTAAAGTGTAGGAACTCAGAAGCAAAGACCAGGAGACTTGATTATCTCTGTAACGAAGGTTCTTTGTTAGGGATGAAAGAAGACAAGGGTCGGCGTAAAGGGGACTCGTACAGTTTATTAAATGAGTAACAAAAACAAAGAAAAGGTGCGCCACATGCGCGTTCACCGTAGACGAACTACAGCACACTATTAACACTCTCTTTAGATCGTGCAAACTCAGTCCGCTCTGACTAGTCGGCAGGTTCTGTGTGTTCGCACGAGTCCCCAGTCCTTCTCTCTCTCTCTCTCTTCTGGGCCAGCCGGTTTATATGCGGTCTCCCCACGCCAATTACTGCAATCAGACACAGGTGTTCGTCATTTTGCACTTGACCTACTTACTTACCGCTCGGCTCCTCCCTCGCTCCCCCACTGCAAACTCCGCGAAACCACGCCCCCCTCATCACATACCCCCACCGCCCGACTCAGGCCGGGGAGCCATCCGGCCTGCAGCCCCCCCCCCCCTCCTCCTGGAGAGGAAGTCAGCTACAGCCATCTGCGCCCCCGGCCTGTGGACCACCTGAAATTTAAAGGGTTGTAACGCCAGATACCAACGGGTGATCCGCGCGTTGGTATCTTTCATGCGGTGGAGCCACTGGAGGGGAGCGTGGTCCGAACAGAGGGTGAATTCCCGTCCCAAGAGATAATAGCGGAGGGTGAGGACAGCCCATCTGATGGCAAGACATTCTTTCTCAACGGTGCTGTACCTAGCCTCTCTCTTAGAGAGCTTACGGCTAATGTACAGCACCGGCCGCTCCTCACCCTCTATCTCCTGGGACAGGACAGCACCCAACCCCCTGTCCGAGGCGTCTGTCTGCAGAATAAATGGGAGAGAAAAGTTAGGAGCCTGTAAGAGCGGCCCGCCACACAGAGCAGCCTTAATCTGGGTAAAGGCCTGCTGACACCGCTCTGTCCACTGGACGGTATCTGGTGCCACCTTTCTAGTTAGATCAGTCAGCGGGCTAGCAAGGTCCGAATAATTAGGCACAAACCTTCTATAATATCCTGCTAGCCCCAGGAACTGTCTAACCTCCTTTTTGGACTTAGGTCTCGGACAGGTAGCAATTGCTGCAGTCTTATCAATTTGGGGACGCACCTGTCCATGACCCAAGTGGAAGCCCAGATACCTAACCTCCACACGCCCAATCGCACATTTCTTCGGGTTGGCCGTGAGCCCGGCCCCTCGCAGCGTCCTGAGGACAGCCCGCAAATGCTGCATATGACGCTGCCAATCATTACTATAAATGATAATATCATCCAAGTAAGCAGCGGCAAATGCAGCATGCGGCCGGAGAATTCTGTCCATCAGGCGCTGGAAGGTTGCCGGAGCCCCGAACAAGCCGAAAGGAAGAGTGACAAATTGGTGTAATCCAAACGGCGTTGTGAAGGCAGTTTTCTCTTTAGACATTGGAGTTAAGGGGATCTGCCAGTATCCCTTCGTTAAATCCAGCGTCGAATAAAATCGAGCGGTGCCGAGCCGATCAAGCAACTCGTCAACCCGAGGCATTGGATAGGCGTCGAACTTCGACACAGCATTCACCTTGCGATAATCCACACAGAACCGGACGGAGCCGTCAGGTTTTGGTACCAAAACTATCGGGCTTGCCCAGTCGCTGTTGGATTCTTCTATTACCCCCATGTCTAGCATAGCTTTCAATTCATCCTGAACTACTTTCTTTTTATGTTCAGGTAATCGATAAGGCCGGTTGCGCACTATTACACCCGGCTCGGTCTCAACGTGGTGCTGAATAAGGTCGGTTCGGCCGGGCAGGGGCGAGAATACATCAGCAAACTCCGTTTGTAAATTGCGTACATCAGTGAGTTGGAACGGTGAGAGGTGGTCTCCACCAGGTGCCAGAGCGAGTGATTGAGACTTTGAATTCGCCTCTGGACCAAGATCCTCCTCCCTACTCACTACCGTTGCCAACATCACTGACTCCGCCTCATTCCATTTTTTAAGGAGATTGAGGTGGTAAACCTGACGTGCCCCACCCCAATCCGTACGAGCGACTTCATAGTTGAGGTCCCCAATTCGCCGTGTGACCTCAAAGGGTCCTTGCCACTTTGCGAGTAATTTCGAACTAGACGTGGGGAGTAACACAAGCACTTTATCTCCCGGTGCGAAATTGCGTAGTCTAGCCCCCCTGTTGTACAGCCGACTTTGTTTGTCCTGAGCCTGTAACAAATTCTCCATAGACAGCCGCCCCAAAGTGTGGAGTTTTGTTCTCAGGTCCATGACATATTGAATTTGACTCTTGCAATTCGAAGGTCCGTCCTCCCAAGTTTCCCTAAGTACATCCAGCACCCCGCGGGGCTGACGTCCATAAAGAAGCTCGAAGGGGGAAAACCCCGTGGAGGCTTGGGGGACCTCGCGTACAGCGAACAAGAGGGGTTCTAGCCACTTATCCCAATTTTTGGCGTCTTCCTGTACGAACTTTCGAATCATTGACTTCAACGTGCGATTAAAGCGTTCGACCAGTCCGTCTGTTTGTGGGTGATAGACGCTGGTGCGGACCGATTTAATGCCCAATAATTCGTAAAGCTCGCGAATAGTACGTGACATAAACGCCGTGCCTTGGTCGGTGAGAATCTCCTTTGGGATTCCCACCCGGGAGATTAACTGAAACAGTGCGCTCGCCACACTCTTGGCTGAAATGTTGCGAAGCGGCACTGCTTCGGGGTACCGTGTTGCATAATCCACCAGGACTAATGCAAAACGGTGCCCCCGTGCGGATCGTTCTAATGGCCCGATGAGGTCCATGCCAATTCTTTCGAAAGGGACCTCCACTAAAGGAAGGGGGCACAATGGTGCTTTTGGGTTGGCCAGTGGGTTTACCAACTGACATTCACGACAAGACGCGCACCACTTGCGCACGTTCTCGTGAATGCCCGGCCAAAAAAATCGGGTCATTAGACGATTTAGTGTTGCCGTTTGCCCTAAATGTCCAGCCATAGGATTACAATGAGCCGCCTGGAAAAGCATTTCCCGACGGCTTTTCGGAACTAACAACTGTGTTGTATCCTGCTTTGTCTGGGCGTCCTGGGTCACCCGATACAACTTATCTTTTATAATCGAAAAATAAGGATGTGAAAGAGGTCGGTCGGGATGGAGAGGCTGTCCGTCGATTGTGCGGACCTGATCAAAGGCATTTTTAAGCGTTTCGTCTCGGGACTGTTCCAGAGGAAAGTCATCACGCTCCGAAAGATCCTGTCTTTCAACAGCGTTCCGATCCTCTGGCGCAGGTCCCGATGGTCCCGGCACAGCCTCTCCTACCTGAGCGACCGCTCCCTTCCTTCGCTTCCTTTTAAACCCAGAAACACCCGCACATAAATGTCCCAATAATATTTTAAACCCCGGCCAATTGGTTCCCAAAATTAGCGGGTGCCGGAGGTGCTGACTTACAGCTACCTCTACACTATGCTTTTGGCCCCTAAATTGAAACGTGACCGGCACTAAGGGATATTCGACCACTTCCCCGTGTACACACCTTACCTTAACCATGCGGCTATTATCCAATGCCGCGGGTTGAATCAGACTTTGGTGGATGGAGGTTTGGTTACAGCCTGAATCCACCAAAGCCCGAAAAGTACCCCCCTTTATACTCACTGGTATTTGGTACAACCCAGCCTGATCGGGGGCGGCCTGCGGCGTGTCAGGGACCCTTACCAGCGTCCCAACCTCCATTACTGGACAATGGTCGATAAAATGTCCCGGGTCCCCGCAACGCCAACAGGCCGGCCCAGACCTTCCCGCCACCCCAGCGGCGGGAAGTGGGTCAAGTGGTTGGCGTGGGGAGAGCGCGGGAGCCTGGAGGGAAGAGAAGCCCGACACGGAGGCGGGTCCCCTAGGCGGTGCTCTGGGCGCTGGAGCAGGCTCTGTTCCGGCGTTGGTCCTCCACCGGGGCGCCGGCCTAGGAGGGAAACCGCCTCGGGACCTAGGGAGAGGAACAGGGCGAGACGACACAGAGGAAGGGGAGGGAGAGGGGGAAGAGAGAGAGAGAGAGAGAGAAGCTGCTGGCAGGGGTTCGCCGACCCCTGGGCACGCCACCATCTGGTCCTCCGCCAACTGGATGGCCTGGTTCAGCGACGTCGGGCGGTGGCACTGGACCCACTGCGCGGTCCTCCGGGGTAACCGCGCAACAAACTGCTCCAGTACCACCTGGTCGATGATGGCCTCGACGTCACGTTCCTGGGCCATCAACCATTTGCGGCACGCGTCCCGGAGCTGTTGCGCGAAGACGAAGGGCCGACCGGACTCCCCTAGCTCCAGGGTCCGGAAACGCTGCCTGCTTTGCTCGGGGGTCCGGCCGACCCGCTGCAGGATGGCGCGCTTGAGGTCTTGATAGACCAGGAGGTTCGGGACTGGCAACTGCTGTGCGGCGATCTGTGCCTCTCCGGACAACAGGGGGATCAGCCGCACCGGCCAGTCCTCGGGCGGCCAGCTCCAGGCCTCGGCGGTCCTCTCGAAAAGCTCGAGGAAAGCTTCCGGGTCGTCCTGTGGGCCCATCTTGTGGAGAGGAACGGTCTGGGCCGAGGCTGAAGCTGGCGTTGATGGTCTGGCCCGCCCCTCCCGGTCCATCCAGCTCCGGAACAGCTCGCGGTCCTCCTGCTGGGCTCGGAGGAGCGCCTCGAAGCGACGCTCCTGTTCCTCCTTAACTGCCAGCAGGGCACGATGTTGTTCTTGGTGTAGACCCGCGAGCGCGTGGATGACATCCGCAAATGGGGACGGAGGCTGTCTGGCGGCGGCTTCTTCTTCCATCCCGGGTTTCGGCACCAGTGTAACGAAGGTTCTTTGTTAGGGATGAAAGAAGACAAGGGTCGGCGTAAAGGGGACTCGTACAGTTTATTAAATGAGTAACAAAAACAAAGAAAAGGTGCGCCACATGCGCGTTCACCGTAGACGAACTACAGCACACTATTAACACTCTCTTTAGATCGTGCAAACTCAGTCCGCTCTGACTAGTCGGCAGGTTCTGTGTGTTCGCACGAGTCCCCAGTCCTTCTCTCTCTCTCTCTCTTCTGGGCCAGCCGGTTTATATGCGGTCTCCCCACGCCAATTACTGCAATCAGACACAGGTGTTCGTCATTTTGCACTTGACCTACTTACTTACCGCTCGGCTCCTCCCTCGCTCCCCCACTGCAAACTCCGCGAAACCACGCCCCCCTCATCACAATCTCTTAAGAAGGTTTCTTTATTGAGAACACGAGCTGTTCGTTGCTGTAGTCTTCCAAGCTCGTGTCTTAACCAAGTCTGACTAAAATACATACTGTTTATATACATTACAAGGGGAAGGGGTTACCTAGAGGTGGAGACACTTCTGAAAACAAAAGCATGTAAATGAGGTATACAGGTTTTGGAACCTGCTCAGCATGAGACACGAGAACAGGGCGGGGCAGGACTTCTCATACTGAGACAGGAATTCCCAGCTCAGTAATAAAGTAGCAGGTGTTCAAACCCGGCCCAGCATGCATCCCCACCCGCGGAGACATGAGAACAGGAAGGGCAGGAAAAACAATTAAGAGTTTCTGTAATCTGACCAGTACAGAAAAACAGGATTGGCCAGATATCATCACCATCTAAATTCAATGTACAGAAACTTTCTCAGTTTATATACTATTGTATTGGAAACCTAGATTAGACATTAATAAATTTGTAATCCTACACTAGCTTATTTATCGCATGAATGTGGATCCTTCAATTGCTAATATGTCCTTAATGTTAAGTTAAACATTATTTACTAGTTTGTTCATGCTTAACTAATGCATAATTGTGAACAAGTTGCTTTGATGCAATTTATATTGTGAAAAGCGCTATATAAATACACTTGAGTTAATCATTAATTACTAGTAGGGGTGTCATGATTCTCCAAATCCTCGATTCGATTAAATTTTCGTTTCTCGATTTTTACTTCTTTTTTTTTTTTTTTAAAAGCACAGGTTGCTATGCCATTTTTAGACTAGACTTTTATGCAATATAATATGTACCACACTACATTGTCAAATTTAAAACATTTATTAACAACATAATGTAACAAAAACTTATATCTTCAGTCAATTGTAAACTTAATCAAAATAACCTGCCATCTAGTTTCTCTTTTGTAACTGCAGTCTTCTTCACAGAAGATGACATTCAAGTTCAAAACAAAACAAACAAACAGTTGTTGGTTTAACAGATAAACCTATGCTTTTGTGGTACCTGCGGAGATGCCCTGCCATGTTAGTCGTGCTGCCAGTGCAATATGGTACACGCACATAGCAGAGCTTACAAACTGGGGCTTTTTTGAACCGCGAACGTTGTCAACATAACTCACTGGAAATCCCAAAATACTTCCACACCGGCGACTTCAATGAAGGAGGAGAGGGTTCAAGTTCTGTCGATGGTCTCCTCCATCTGCAGTTGCCATGCAATCTTTTGACTGGCTGTTGCGAAGTAAGAGGAGGTTGACTCGCAGCACTTCAACAGGCGTGTTTTTTCCCGCTTGGCACGCCGACCTGATGTGACATGGGCGCGTGGCAGCATCGACGATTCCATCTTTTTATTCAAAGTTCGAGATTGTGACTTAATTTTGGTCGTGACACCCTTAATCACTAGTGTATTTATGCTCAACTAATGCATAATTCTGGACCCTTAAAATAAAGTGTTACTACCATTTTTACTAGGGGTGTTACGGTTCTCGGGAAAAACAAGAACAAATTCACACAAATTATGTCAACATGCCCGTGTCTGCGAGTATATCAGCAAACATAGTAGGTAATGTCTAAAGTGAGCGTAAACAGTCGAGAAAGACAACAGATGTGTACAGTATTAGTGTACTGGATCAGCCTAATTTTGCTGTCTGTGTTTTTAATGTTAATTAAACAACAGAAGACAAGAAAATCTCGCACACCTCTTGACTGAATAGCTCCTGTAACTTTGAATGAGGATTAATCTTACACAGAGAGAGGAGAAATATTCAGGAGCACAGAAGCTTATCAACACTGCCCTGCAGCTTTAAGTAATAAAATACCTTTCGCTACTGGATCACTACATTATTTTTGTGCAAATCTCTCTCTCTTGATAATTAATAGACAAAAATTATGTAATTCATTCATTTAAATAAATGTACACACTACTTTATCTCTGTGTCTTATTAAAAGCGAGCAGAATGCTAGATCTAACAGCCATAACTGACGAAAATAACCGTCGGTTATACTCTTCCAGTCAAATATACATCAATAACAGCTTTAAGTGATCAATGCTGGTAAATGACTATGGTATAAGCGGGCAGGGCTCCAGACTAACTTTTTTTTTACTAGGAGCGCTGTAGCCACTGACTGAAAATTTTAGGAGCGCAAGCTGAAAATTTAGGGACACAAATCAGATTGCAATGCAATTATTCAAATTTCCTCCAAAATAACTGACAAATTCTTAGAATTCAATAGACTTAACGTACAGATATTACAATGTGTAGTTTTATTTTCGGTTCACAGGCTCCAGACTAACATTTGAGGGCAGCAGCACCAGAGCCACGGAGTTCTACAGAAAATATCTGGTAGCTGGGGCTGATAATAAAGTACTGAGCTTTATAGTAGCAGTATAGGTTTGATAAAAAAAAAATATATATTATACTCAGTATATTTTCCTGCTTTTTTTGTCCTTAGCCAATCACATGCCTGATATATATATATATATATCCAACCATGTAATAGTTTTGAAGTGCTGGAAAAAGATGTGTAGTACTTGTAAGCGTTTGACTATTTCTGTCACCATACCATAGTTCTGGTTAGAGTTACTACATTAGCCTAAATCCATGGTGAATGTTGCTGATTTGTGAACTGAAAGCTAAGTGTTTCTCCTGGTTTCCACGTCAACGCTGTTTGTTTTTATATGGTTTATAACTGAGAACTCTGCGCCGAATCGAAATGTTTCTAACAGGATCTTGCAGCGATGATGTTATTAAATCTGAGGCGAATTCAATGGATTTCTTCACTTGATCTCCTAGTTACAATGTCGCGTGATCCAGATCGGCTCTGCGCTGTCTATTATTGGTCCAAATTATTAAACGGTCCGTGAAGCTAAATGAATAGCGCATTTTCTTTTTGTTTGATAAATAAATATTTGGTCGCACCGGCAGGAAAAATTGGTCACAGTCTGGAGCCCTGTAAGCGGGATAATCCACATCTTGCTGTGCATTAAACGATTTAAATGCATTCCGCTTCACGTCGGCAGGGCTCTAGAGTGCGACCAATTTGGTCGCATATGCAACCAAAATTTGTAAGGGTGCGACTAACATTTTTCCTGGGTCGCACCGGTGCACCTAACGGCGTCGCATCCGCTGCCTCTCCACAAAAGAAGCTCTTGTTCTCCTTTGTCGCAACTCACACTCATGGTTGGATCATATCGTGGTCTAAACCAATCAGAGACAGAGATGGGGCGGGTCTTTGCCTCTGATTGGCTGTGGTCCAGATATTCCTGTAGGCCTACACTGCTCCATGCTGTGTGATTGAATTTAAAGAACGTGTAAACGGACAGTCAAAAAATATATAGGATATATAGGCATCAAGACCTTCTGTGTAAACGAGGCTACTGCAATCAGCATCAGCAAAATAAACGAAAACCGACAACGAACAATGAAAAGAAATAGACACAGAGTTTTTTCTTTAAGAAAGGTAGGCCTGTTCCCCCAACACTCTCCCCGGTCAATGCTCCGACAACATCCCAGACATGGAGCTCCAGCCGTCAGCTCAGGGACGCACTTTTAAACAGTGCACTTTCTATTTCTATTTCGAAATGTTTTATTTAGCTTGAAATGTTTCAGTTTGGCAGCTCAGTGAAGCACTTTTAAAAAAAGGATTTTTATTTTTATATACAGTATAATTGTGCTTTAAAAAAAATGAAAGTATTTACCTACACCTTATTCTTGTTTAAAATCATTTACATAATATATATGAATGTATATGGAGCGTGCTAAAAAGGTGACCTTGAAATTGTAAGGCCACGCGGGCCGAGGAAAATTTTGTGCTGGTGCACCTAAATAAAAAAAGTTAGGCGCACCAGTGCAACCAAGGCAAAAAGTTAGTCTGGAGCCCTGGTCGGGCAGTTCTTGTCTACACATCGTGCATTAAAATCGTTTAATGCACAGCTAGCCATGGATTATCCCTTACTTATTTGAAGTTATTTGTGCTGTTGCTTGTAGTTTGAATATTTTGTCTTATTTTCTTTGTTTTTATTTGACCCCCTGAACATAGTACATAACAAACCATACCGAAACCTTGATCCTAAAACCGTGACAAAACCCGAACCGGCTCACCGGCGCTCGCTCTCGCTCACGCGATCACATTCATGTTAAATGGACACACCTGTTGCTTGTTATCTGAATATTTGCTTTCGAGCATATAAACCTTTCTTCCTCAATCTTCAGTTGGTTTTGCTTCATCTGTTGCTTCATCGGTTGTTTTACCTGTGATTTTTGTTCTAGAATGAAATGCTTCAATATTCCCTGAGAGAGGATCCTGGGACAGGCTAGAGACACCCACAGAACTTGCATCCGAATCGGATTCAGAGTCGCTGTCTGGTACATAATCCTTATCTTCATGCATGTCCTCATCTGATTCATTATCACCCTCTGAGCTGAAGTCATGTTTATCCTAAACAGTGGCGGATCTAGAAAATTTTACATGGGGGGGGCAAAGGGGTGGCATGAGGTCCTGGCAGGGTGGCAAAGACGGTACATGGGAATCAGTGTGTGAATTGCTTTAGCAAAACAAACACAAAAACACAGTAGTTATAGTTTAATCATGACCGTACACACTACAAAGGTTTTTAACACAACATGAATAAGCCCAGTGCAGTGTTCAAACACAACAAAAATGCATCTTTTAAAAATTAAAAGTATAACAAGAAAAATTAAAATATAAAAAGAAAAGTACAAGATGCAGTGGACTACAAGTAAAGAACAGTGGGCAATACTAAAGTTATAATTATAATTAAAAACGTATAATTATAGTCCACAAATGACCCATGATCACCTATCTTTTTTAGTAAAGCTTAAGGCGACAGTTGTTGTGCTTTGCAACAAAATGTTTCACAAAAAAATCTAAATCTAGTGCTTTTGCACGCTGTTTCTCGACACTGAGAACAGCCAGATTTCTCAGACGGTCATCTGCCATGGTTGAGCGCAGGTGAGTTTTTACAAGCTTTAAAGCTGAAAAGCTTCGCTCACACCCAGCAGTACTCACTGGCAAAACAATAGCGATCTTGCACAGGCGAAAAAGCTTAAAGAAAACCTCTTTAAAAGGCACCAAGAACTCATGAACTGGACGGGTTTACTTTGCCATTTGCTCTGTTTCTTTCAAGAAGTCTTTTTGCCTGGTGTATCTCAGTTTTCAAGTCTTACAAGTCAGAGCCATATTTCTCAGCCACTAACAAAACCAATTCTTCCTTTAAGAAGTCATTATTTGATGGGTTTAAAGCTTGTATACCCCTCTTTATCTTGCTGCTAGAGTTTGAAAAGCGCCTGTCCACTTCACTGATCATTGAGTCTATAATGGAAATGAATATACCTATTCTAAAGGCATCTTTGCTGTCAACATGTGTTTGCTGTCCAAGTGTAGATGTTACAAGAGTATCATGTAGTCTCCTAGAAGTGTGTTTGGTTCTTTTGATTTGACAATGGTAGAAATGTTGCAACCATTGCATGTGTCAATTGCTAGACTCCACAGGTCTTTAAAGCTCTCCTCTTTGCGATAATCTTCCAGTGTGTCTGTCTGAGGGTTTCAGTAAGGTCAACTGCTTTGGTAAGGTCCACATTAGTTGACTGGAGCATCTCAGATAAAAACTTGGTTTCACCTAGCACTTTTCTGAAGACTGCAAGGAGCCCTATGAAATTAAAATCAATTTGAGAACGTAGTCCTCTTGCGTCTACAGCTCTCTGTGGATTGGCTTCATCTGAAATTTCATTCAGCACTCTTATTATTGCAGGCAGCCTGTCCATAAGGTTTCTACATGCAGCATAGCGACAGGCCCATCTAGTGTCACTTAGCCTTGGAAGTTCTCGTGGTGCCCCACCACTGAACATTTCTTTTTGAACATCCATCCACTTAATGTGGACATATGAGTCTGACATGAATGTGTACAGTCTTTCCAGCAAAGTGAAAAAACATGCAGCTTCTGGGACATTTTTACACTGTCCACAATGACAAGATTCAAACAGTGTGCCCTGCAGTGAACATAAAATGCATATTTGTCAACTTCCTTGACCCTTGTTTGGACCCCAGAGCACCTGCCACTCATGACTGCAGCCCCATCATAGCCTTGGCCCACCAGATTCTCTTTGTATTCCAGTCCATACTTTTCCAGACATGAAATAAGTTTCTCTGTCAAACTGGCTACATCTAAGTGCTCTGCTTTCTGGTACTCAAGGAAGCTCTCCTGAACCACACCATTATAATAATATCTTACGACCAGAGAGAGCTGCTCCTTTTTTTAATGTCTTTAGTCTCATCAGCTAAAATAGAAAAGTGCTCACTTTCTTTAACCTCTTTTATAATTTCCTTTCTCACCATTTCTGCTAAACACTCCAAAATCTCATTTTGAGTGCTTTTGCTTGTGTATTTAGCATTTCTGGGACCCTGTGACAGCCGTTTTTTCACTAAGGCATCATGTTTACTCACATGATCTAAAATCTCACCGAAATTTTCCCCGTTTTTTGAGCTTTCCGATTCATGATGGCCACGTTGGGAAATATTCTGAGTGGCTGTCAACAGCAAGGTTTCAACCAAAGTTTTAATGTACTTTTGATTTTCGATTACTTGTTTCTGATTTTCATTTCCCATCATTCCCAAGACAGTTGTATCTTTCTTGGCCATTCTTTTGAACTCACTCCATGCAATCATCGCATTCACATGTGTGTCTGATCTGGCATGTACACTAAACCCACTGTCTTTGAAAGTGGCCTTCTTCCAGTTAGAATAGCCATTTTCAGATGTGAATACACTGCTTTTTAAATGTGCGAAATGTCTACATGCAAAGCAGTATGCTGCATCTTTAGACATGGAATACTCAAGCCATGGCCGAGAAGTGTACCACTCCCTGTGGAAGCTTCTTTTTGCTGCTCCATGTTGTGTTTTTGGGAATGTCTTTAAATCAGGCTGCACTGCTGCATCATTTTGATATATCTTTAAAAAAAAAGACAGAGGAGAGTGCCAAATATAATTATCTAATGCAATTGAACAGTACAAGGACATAGCCAATGCATATAACCCTTACGAAAAAGAAGTTTATTCAAGTGTTCTATTAGTATACTTCTTTTAAACTAAAAATAAGAAAGTATACTTTTATACTTCTCAGAAAGACTTTTTCTACTTCTCAAAAATATACTTAGAATTTCTCTTAAGTGTTCAAATGTTTTTAAAAATTAGTTAAAGTACAGTTAAAGGTATTTTCAAGTATATAAAAATTATATCTACATTTGAACATAGTAGTAGCCTATACTGCACATGCAAAAATAATATATAAATAGTAAACTATAAGTATAATGTTATGGTAAATGGTAAATGGACTGCATTTATTTAGCGCTTTCACAGACCCACTGGGCCACCAAAGCGCTTTACATATTGCCTCACATTCACCCATTCACTCACTCATTCATACACCGACGGTTATGGTCACTTAAATAAAACGTACAAGTATACTTGCAGTATAAACTACTAAACTAGTAGTTTACTGAGAGTACACTTCAGTGTATACTTTCATTACCTAAAAAATGTACTACTTGTATAAAAATAGTTACTTTTTTATTCTTTAAAATAACTACTAGTTTACTTAAGTTTACTAGTTTAAGTTGCAGCATAACAAATGAGAAACCTAGTAGTTGTGTATACAGTTACACTTTATAGTACACTTAAATGTATAGCCTACTTTTATATACTAAAAGTGGGCCAATTTACTCTCAAGCAGTATTGAAATAGTACACTTACAAGTTTACTACAAGTACACATTTATATTAGTATACTTACTACAAACTTAAAAATACACTTGAACATTACTTAAGTATACTTAATAAAATTTTAAGTATACTTCTTTTTCGTAAGGGAAGTGGCATTATATGTTATCCTCCTACTGTACGGCAATTTATATCGAAGAAGAAAAAAAACATACCATGTGGTCCAGGGGGAATTGCAGTTCTACCCTCTTCCTCTCTGTCATCTTCCTTCTCCTGATCACTCCCTGCCTCTGTCCCTCTCTCTGAATCTGGAGCTTCCTCTTCATCCTAGGCCTACCTTGAATTTTTTTTGCAAAAAAGCTGCCAATATCCCTGCTTTTTGCCTTCCTTTTCATGGCTCTAGCTCCTTTCTTCAACTACTCTTACCTGCTAAAGTCAATATGTGAAAACCTCTGTTTATCCTTGTATTACATTACACTGTTGGGCCATGTTAGCTATTAATAAGTAACATTAGCCTATCACAAATATAAAATCAGAAAGATTTATCACATGCACACCTATTTTTTACAGTCTATGATGCACACACGTTATGCTTAGATTACTTGTATATTTGTTATTTCCCAACCCAGTTGTAACCTGGTTTCATTGCTGTGATATCAGAGAAGGAATTGGATTTATATGATATATACTATAGGACTGCTTAGCTAATCAACTGATTGATCTCCTAACTGTATTGTGTGCTGTTGTGTGGACGTAACGGCGACCATCGGTAAACGTTATGAATACAAACAATTTATATTCTTTATTAAGCTGTTATTGTCTTTACTAAAATCAAAATTAGGCTAATCAAAGGGAAGACTGCTCTTATAAATCACGAGGGAGCGATTTGACCGCTGATAATGGCTAACGTTATAGACTCGCTGTTTTGATGATGATGTATCCTATTTACCATACAGAATACATTCATTACAAATGTAACTTCAAGTTCAAGTTAAACGTGTGTTTAAACTACGCCTGGGGAAACTCACTTCACCTGTTCAGAGGCTCTGAGTGGGGCAGCAGCTCAGTCTCTCCAGTCCAGTCAGGTTGCAGGGACACCGCAGCAGAGCAGACTCACTGTGTGAGTGAGCCAGACTGAGCGAGCGAACGCGCTGTCGCGCTCTGTACGTTTGAATCAGTGAGAGGCAGGGGGAGGGGCTGACGATACATTTAAAATTAAATTGTTCACTTTTGGTAAATGTATTGTTTAGTTCACTGTTTTGAGAAGCTTGTGGACATAATAGCGGGTTGTTTTTACAAGTACAGATTTTGGATCATCAAAGTTAGGGGGGCAGCTGGGGGGGGCAAGGCTCTAGAGTGGGGGGGCACCTGCCCCCCCGTAGATGCACCTCTGATCCTAAACATATAACACATGCTTAACTAACACAGTATTTTGTAAAATAACTAATGAAATGGTACTTACGAAAGTAAATCGTAATTCGTAAATCGTAGGATCGATTGCTCCTGTCTGCCTTCCTGCCTGCTGTGAGTTTGTTTGCGTCGAGGCTCTAAGCTCTACGCCTCGTATTAGCTTCGTATTTCTTTCTGTTTTGAACCATCATTTACTATCATTTCTAGTTGTTTATATTACTAAATACAGTTTACCCACCATCTCAGATTAACCTTACATCGCTAGCTTCCGTTATTGTTAGCACAGCACGCTAGTGTTTACGCGCCACCCGCGCTCATTTATTTATTATATATTTTCTCGCGCGCGCCCGCGCCTTTGAGTTCATAAAAGCCCAGGTAAGTAAGAATCAGTCAACACAAACGGTGAGTAATATCTTGTCCTGTTATTGTCACCTGTGTCACATGTCATATGTTTAGTATAGCCTTCTCGATGGCAATATAGGATTTATTTGTGATAAATGCAAGGAGACAGTCAGGCTAATGGAGAAGATTTCAGAGCTAGAGACACGCATCCACACTTTAATTGAGGATAGTAAGGATAGTACTAGAGCTTTAGATACTATTTTGGATGCGCCTAGCATAGTGAACTCTGTACATGATTCGGTTCCGGCTGAAGTAGAGCCCACGCAGCAGGGCAGATGGGTGACCGTGAGAGATCGCTCTAGTCGCGGATTAAAAAACCACTCTTCCGTTCCGATTACCATAACAAATCGATTTGCCCCCCTCAGTGAAACACCCACTGAGAATTCTGTTGATTGTGCCCTGGTAATTGGTGATTCGATCACACGGAACTTGAAAATGGAGACACCAGCCACCATAGTCACATGTTTGCCGGGAGCCAGAGCGCCTGACATCAAAGCAAATTTAAAAGTGCTGGCTAATGCTAATCGTAAATTCTCTAAGATCATTATTCATGTAGGCACTAATGATGTTCGACTCCGCCAGTCGGAGATCACCAAAATTAATATTAAAGAGGTGTGTAAACTCGCAAGTACGATGTCAGGCACTGTAATTTGCTCTGGCCCCCTTCCTGTTCGCAGGAGTGATGAGATAGTTAGTAGATTGGCCTCACTCAATGGTTGGTTGTCTAAGTGGTGTCCGTTGAATAATATAGAATTCATATACAATTGGAAAAGTTTTTGGGGCAAGCCTGACCTGTTGAAAAGAGATGGTGTTCATCCCTCCTGGGATGGTGCTGCTCTTCTCTCTAGTAATATGGCACATAGTCTTAGAAGTAAAACATGACAATCTGGGGCTCAGGTCAGGAAGCAGACAGACTGGCTAAACCGACCGTCTGCTAGCGGCCTCATGTCACCAAGGTCAGATAAATCCCATCACATAGAGCCTCTTTCACCTAGATATCATCATATAGAGACTGTGTCTGTTCCCCGAATTTGGAAATCCAAAAAACGTCAGGTAAAAAATTTAATTGATGTTCAACAAATAAAAATCAGATATAATACAGATGAGCAAATGATAAAGCTTGGGTTGCTGAATATTCGATCCCTTACTTCAAAATCGCTCATAGTTAATGATATGATTTCAGATTATAATCTAGATGTGCTGTGTTTGACAGAAACCTGTCTAAAACCAAACGATTACATTACTTTAAATGAGTCAACCCCACAAGATTACTGTTATAAACATGAACCTCGTCTAAAACGCAAAGGGGGAGGTGTTGCTGTAATTTATAGTAATATTTTCAAAACCACTAAGAAATCTATTTTTAAATATACTTCTTTTGAAATGTTGGTGCTTAATGTAAAAATATATAGTGTAAACGATAAATCACGTTTGAGATTTCTGCTGGCTACTGTATACAGGCCACCAGGGCACCATAAAGATTTTATCAAAGAATTTGCAGACTTTCTATCAGAATTAGTATTGGCTAACGATAAAGTACTAATTGTACTGCATTGGGATTGGCACTTAAAGACATTGTAAACTCAATTGGAGTTAGACAACACGTGTCAGGACCCACTCATTGTCGTAATCATACTCTAGATCTAATATTATCACATGGAATAGATGTTGATGCCGTTGAAATTCTGCAGCAGAGTGATGACATCTCAGACCATGATCTAGTCTCATGTAAATTACATTTAGCCAAGGCTGCAAAGCCGACTCCGTATTATAAATATGTTAGACCTATAACTTCTGCCACTAAAGATTGCTTTATCAATAATCTTCCTAATCAGTTTCATCATCTCAGCATCCCGGATAGCTTAGAAGAACTTGATATTGCAACAGAAACTTTTAACTCTCTCTTTTCCAGCACTTTAGACGCAGTTGCTCCGTTGCGCTTAAAGAAGATTAAAGAAAATAGTCCAACGCAGTGGTACAACGAGCACACTCATGCCCTTAAGAGAGCAGCCAGAAAAATGGAGCGCAACTGGAAGAAAACAAAACTAGAGGTATTTCGGATTTCATGGAAAGAGAGCTCGATTGCTTACAGAGAGGCTTTAAAAGCTGCTAGATCTGCTTATTTTTCAACCCTATTAGAAGAAAATAAACATAATCCTAGGTATTTATTTGAAACAGTGGCTAAACTAACGAAAAAGAAAGCTTCAAGCACAGAAGTTTCAGGCCAACACAGTAATGACTTTATGAACTTCTTCACTTATAAGATTGATAATATCAGGGACAAAATTATAACTATGCAACCGTCTACTACAGTATCGCATCAGGGAGTGCATTGTAATCTCCCTGAGGAAAAATTTTATTCATTTGTTGCTATAGGAGAGGAAGAATTCTGCAAACTCGTTAATTCATCTAAATCGACAACTTGTATGTTAGACCCTATACCGACTAAGCTATTGAAAGAGATGCTTCCAGAGATCATAGATCCTCTTCTTAATATCATTAATTCGTCTTTGTCTCTAGGATACGTACCAAAAACCTTTAAGCTGGCTATGATAAAACCGCTTGTTAAAAAAACGCAAATTGATCCTTCAGAATTAGTCAATTACAGGCCGATCTCAAATCTGCCTTTTCTGTCAAAGATATTAGAAAAAGCAGTATCCTCACAACTGTGTTCCTTTCTTGAAAGAAATGATATCTGCGAGGATTTTCAGTCAGGATTTAGACCGCACCATAGTACTGAGACAGCTCTCATTAGAGTTACAAATGATTTACTTTTATCATCCAATCGTGGTTGTATCTCTCTATTAGTGTTACTTGATCTTAGTGCTGCATTTGACACAATTGACCACAACATTCTTTAAATAGACTAGAAAACTATGTTGGCATTAGTGGAATTGCACTAGCATGGTTTAAATCATACTTATCTGACCGTTATCAGTTTGTAGCAGTAAATGAAGAGATGTCTTATCGATCACAAGTTCAGTATGGCGTACCACAAGGCTCAGTACTAGGACCGCTGCTGTTCACTCTGTACATGCTACCATTAGGACATATCATTAGGAAACATGGAATTAGCTTTCACTGTTATGCCGATGATGCTCAGCTGTATATTTCTTCAAAACCTAACGAAACTTACCAATTCACAAAATTAACGGAATGCATAGCTGATTTAAAAAATTGGATGACTAGTAATTTCCTACTACTAAACTCTGAAAAAACAGAGATTCTAATTATTGGACAAAAAACTTCCACACGTAATAACCTAGAATACTGTCTAACACTTGATGGCTGCTCTGTTAAGTCTTCGTCGTCGGTTAGGAACCTGGGTGTGCTTTTTGATAGCAATCTTTCATTTGAGAGTCACGTGTCTAGTATCTGTAAAACCGCATTTTTCCATCTTAAAAATATATGTAAATTACGACATATGCTCTCATTAACAAATGCGGAACAATTAGTTCATGCTTTCATGACATCAAGACTAGATTATTGTAATGCTCTACTGGGTGGTTGCCCTGCACGCTTAATAAATAAACTACAGCTGGTCCAAAACGCTGCAGCTCGAGTTCTTACTAGAACCAGGAAATATGACCATATTAGCCCGGTTCTGTCAACACTGCATTGGCTGCCTATTAAACATCGTATAAATTTTAAAATATTGTTGATTACTTACAAAGCACTAAATGGTTTAGCTCCGCAGTACTTGAGCGAGCTCTTAACGCATTATAGTCCTTCACGTCTATTGCGATCTCAAAATTCGGGCCAGTTGATAATACTTAGAATATCAAAATCGACTGCTGGCGGCAGATCCTTTTCCTATTTAGCACCAAAACTTTGGAACAGTCTTCCTACCATTGTCCGGGAAGCAGACACACACTGTCAGTTCAAAGCTAGACTAAAAACACATCTCTTTGACCTAGCATACACATAATATATTATAGACTTCTATAATTCAATGTTAGGCTGCATAGATTAGGTCAGCCGGAACTGGGAACACTTCCCTTAAATACTGATGTACTCGTTACATCATCATAAGAAGAATGGCATCTACGCTAATTTTAGTGTCTTTGTTTATCCCGAGGTTTTCCCGCAGCCTACCGGATCCAGGCCGTATCCAGATCTGACTAGAAGCTTTGCCTGGACCCGATGACAACGCAGTGCTGAAGTGCCAACTAGCCTCTCCCTATGGAGGATCCCTTTCCCACTCTACAGATAAAACGTTGTGATTCCGGTTCGCGTACCCACCCCGAAGTGATAAAATAAAACAAAATTCTGTATCAAATTACAGTTACTATAAATTCGGCCTCTAGTTCATAAACGCCAGAGGAAAACTGGCCCCCAACTGAGCCTGGGTTCTCCCAAGGTTTTTTTTTTCTCTCCATTAGGTCACTTGATGGAGTTTTTCGGTTCCTTGCCACTGTTGCCTTTGGCTTGCTCAGTTGGGGATATTCAAATTAATTAACCAAGCATTAATACCATTGATCAGCCCTACCAAACGTGGGATGTTTTTTCCACTAAGAAACAAACATTGTTATGTTATTTGATTGATACTGTGAAGCTGCTTTGATGCAATTTATATTGTGAAAAGCGCTATATAAATACACTTGACTTGACTTGACTTGACTCGTAGACGGCAACCCGCTACGACCCAATTGCGACAGTCATGGGACGTAAGCGATTTGATAATCTGCGTACATGCATCCACATGAACGACAATACCAATGTGAAGCAAAAGGGTGAGCCTGGATACGATCCATTATTCAAGGTGCGTCCAGTTCTTGAGAAAGTCCGTGCCAACTGTTTGAAGGTTGAACCAGAAGAAAACCACTCCATTGATGAGCAGATGATCCCCTTCAAAGGAAAGCTTGGAATGAAACAATATATCAAGAACAAGCCGCATAAATGGGGAATCAAGGTCTTTACTCGTGCAGGTGTCACTGGACTAGTCTATGACTTTGAAGTATACACTGGAAAAGGGACCGTGACCAAGGAGCGTAGACTTGGTGTTGCCGGTGAAGTTGTGCTTCGTCTCGTATCAGAAGTTCCAAAAGGACTAAACTACAAGTGCTTCTTCGACAACTGGTTCACTCCCCCTGAACTCATTGTGGAACTGAAGAAAATGGGAATTCTAACAGTTGCTACCATCAATCGTAACCGTCTCCGTGGATGTACCCCCAAGAGTGACAAGGAACTCTCAAAGGCCGGGCGTGGTGCGTATGAAGTGAAATACGAAAAGACAAGCGGGATGTCCATCGTGAAGTGTGATGATAACAAGGCAGTGTTGCTGGCATCATCCTTCATTGGCCCTGAACCTGTTGAGACATGCAGAAGGTGGTCGAAAGAGAAGAAGGAATATGTGGAAGTGGACAAGACCCCACATTGTCAAGGTGTACAACCACAACATGGGAGGAGTAGACTTAGCAGACATGTTTGCAGCTCTCTATCGCATTGACATCCGCCCACGTCGTTGGTATCTGCACATCTTGTACTACTTGATTGACCCTATCACTGGTCAATGGTTGGCTCCTCTATCGCCGTCATCTCACCCAGAAGCAGGAGAAGAAGTATATGCCACTTCTTGAGTTCCATGTTCAAGTTGCAGATGCCCTCATCAAGGTTGGCAAACAGGCTGACTTGAACAGTAGGAAAAGAGGACGACCGTCATTGGAAGATGATCCAACGTGCCATCAAGCTGCCCCACCTCCACTTCAGAGGATCTCTGCACCATCGGTTGATGTCAGATTAGACCGATGCGATCATTTTCCCATCCATGCTGAGAAACGTGGACGATGCAGACTGTGCAAGAATGGCTACACGCAAACGGCCTGCCTGAAGTGCAAAGTACTTCTGTGCTTAACAAAAGACAAAAACTGTTTCTTGGAGTATCACATGACAGTGACTTGGAAACATGCCCTACTCAATGAGGATTTGAGATATTGGATTTGGATCCCCATATTGTTTTTGTTGTTGTTCTGCCACTGAAAAGCACTTTGTTACATTGTTTGAAAAGTTGTATATAAAAAGTTATTGTTCATAACATATTCAGTCATCCGTGTCTAATTACCACACTATAGGCCAATGTTGCATTTCTGCAACATCCCAGAATCACACACTGGGCCAATGTTGCAAATCTGCAACATCATATCATATTCAGTCGTCAATTTCTAATTACCACACTGGGCCAATGTTGCAAATCTGCAACATCCAAGAATCACACACTGGGCCAATGTTGCAAATCTGCAACATCATATCATATTCAGTCGTCAGTTTCTAATTACCACACTGGGCCAATGTTGCAAATCTGCAACATCCCAGAATGCCTTGCATGTGAAGGTCTCTCTCTAAAAAAAAGTCAGGATTCTATTGTACTACCCCATATGATAATTTTCCCCAAATATCAGATTTTTCCTGTTACTAAAACTTAATTTGATCCTGAGAGGGGCAAATATATAAAATTTTCTAAAAATGCAGAAGAACCAAAGATCACTTAGATCTCCAGAACTAAAAGATATTTGGTGGGAATCAATTTGATTGTCTAGTGAATAGTCCATTGGCTGCTCCACCTGGTCAGCTTTGACTCCTGCATTAGAAGTGACTGGTGGATCATCTACTTTACAATCAGTAATCACTCTAGCATAGCTGTGTTCGTCCATAATCTTCTCAGTATTGACAGGTACAATGATCCTGGGACCTTCCTGGGAGATATAGAAATGTTCAGCTGAAATCTGCTCCGTGTCAGTGATGACCCGGGGACTCTCCTGGGAGGCATATGTGCTGAACTTCAGCAAAAAGGTGTCAAGGTCTTGCTCACAGTTGGTCTTCTCTGAGTTGTTAAACATCAATCCTGTAGCCACAGCCCGGTATTCACACTCAAACTGGACAGAGTCAGGGCTGCCACGGTTACCTCCATGAGCTGAAGACACACACACCATATTAAATACAGTTACAACTTACAATAAAGAGTTACAATAAACCATGCAATGCAAGGTACTGAAATACAATATTTATTTTTACATACGCCTAATGGCTGAGTAGGCATTCTCAAGGCAGTCTTGATTCAAGCGATTTGTCAAAAGGTAGGAAACCTGGCCACCCCTCTACACATGGGATCAGCTTGGTTCCAGGGCGAGCACATACAAGCTTCAGGCGGGGAAGCCACTCCATACACTTTCCAAGAATGGGAACTGGGCGGATGCATCTGAGAGAGCAGACTTCAGCTTGGGGGAATCCTTGAGCTGCTCGGAGTTGAAGCAGTTGAATATGCCATCAAAGTTTTCACAGAATTTGGCAGCTGCCATGTAGTTCCTCTGCGCCTGACCTGTGAGCTGCTTTACTTGTGCCAAGGACTTTATTCCCACAGCAACAGAGTGGCTCAGGACCTGCTTAGCAAACCTTACTCTCATGGAAGCAAACGGTGGGAGATGCACATGCTTCTTAGTAAGACGGCAACACAATCAAATGTCCTGTTTGCTGTCGTAAGTATACAGATCCTCCAAAATGCCCCAGAAGATGTGATCACCATTCAGTGTGAACCCGCTGCTGCACCAGTTGTTGCGAATATTCTTGATCAGATGTGGTGGATCCTACAGGCAGAACACTCTGACAGCATCTACTTCAAAGTACGGCTTCTCCTTTGTTACACCAAGACGTGCAAGCATTGAACGGTTACCAGAACCCTGGTCACAGATTAAGACTAAGCTCTTCATCCCGGCCTTCCTTAGCTCACAAATTGCCTCTAGCAGCAATGATTGAAGATGGGTATGTGGTATGGGCTCACTAGTGAAGCAATATCCAAAGAGTTGCTTCCCCTTCCGGAACAGCCCTCTTACCATGAATGCAGAGGCATAGTTGGCAACATATGGAGTATGCTGACCTCTACCAAAATCCTCAAAACCTTCAATCCTGTCAGCAGACTCATTATAGTGGACTGCCTGTTTGAGAGACATTTCATCAGTGATGATGGCACAAACCTTATCCATGGGCTTTGTGATCTTCATAGCCTTCTTCATTGTGGCAAGAATGTTGTGGTTAAAGCCAGGTTTGAAATCAATAGACTTCATAAACTTCTGCAGTGTGCAGACAGATGGCATAGAAAACACTTTAAACAGTAGCCTGTAACACTTTGGACTGGCATGTAGCAGAGACAAGAAGAAAGCTTTGTCCTGAGTGGTCCACCGAAAACCATGAGCCTTCCGCTGAGACATATGTATCTGTGTACTTACAAAAGCATATGCTTTGGCTGGTAAGAGCTTCTTCATTTGCTTCATCACTGACTCCTTGTTAACACCAGCCTTCCTGGTCTTCTTCAGCTGATTCACTTCCCTCATTTTCGCCTTCAGTTTGCACACCTGTACCTTCAGACTCCTAATCTTCATCTTCAGGGCATGTTCCTTGGCAGCAGCTTCGAGGCCTGTTGGCAATGACATTGGTGGAAATAGTGGTGTCAGTGGCATCGAAGGCCCTGCTTCAGAAGCATCAAGTAAGTTAATATCTGTCTCTGAACCAGTGGGTTGTTGAACACTGTCTGCAGTGGACGAGCCTGCATTTGACAGGTAAACAATATTATTATTTATGCCTGTAAAACAAACACAAATTTGGATAATTAACTAAAATAACATTACAACAAAACAACAAGGTGTTTTTTTCCACTTAAGCCCATAAGACTACCACTCTAAAAATGGATAATGTGATAGACATTCTTACAGAAATCTGGAACAACTGAGTTTTCACTTTAAAATGGATACAATTTTACTGGCATCTCAAAGTATCCCTGTATTTTTACCTATATTTACCTATATTTATCTTGGTGGCTTTGGTAGCTTTCTCCTTAACTCAAAGTCCAATGGGGGTGGTGGGATAGGGGCATCAATCATTGTGGGTTAGGGTTAGGGTTAGGGTTCATATTTCAATTTTATTGTGATGTTTTTTCAGTATATAGTAGGTAAAATGTATTTATATAGCACCTTTCACAGACAAGACGTCACAAAGTGCTTTACAATCTATTAATAAAAAGGATCAAAACATGCCATGCATACAATAAATACACCATAACACAACACACAAAACAATCTTCACAAACACGAAATGACAAGTAACCACTGCTGTTAAATAAAAGCAAGTCCAAAAAGATGTGTCTTCAGGAGTTTTTTAAAAGAATTAACAGAACCCACAGTTCTCAGTGCTAATGGAAGAGAGCTCCAAAGCCTCGGTGCCACAGTACAAAAAGCACAATCCCCTTTAGTCTTAAGACGTGTTCTAGGGGCAAGTAAGAGGTCCAGACCAGAAGACCGTAAGAGCCGACCCGGTGAATGTTTTTGTAAAAGATCTTGAATATAGAGAGGTGCCTGACCGTGCATGGCTCTATAATTGATAACTAAAATTTTAAACTGCACTCTGAATTCAACTGGGAGCCAATGAAGGTCCTTGAGAACTGGTCTTATATCGCTCCATAGATGGCTTATTTAAACAAGTGTACAGAACATTGCAATAGTCCAAACGTGACGAGATGAAGGCGTGAACAAGCATCTCCATCTCTTTTCTTGAGACCACCGATCTAATCTGAGCAATGTTCCTAAGATGGAAAAAACATGAAAGAACTACAGACTTTATATGACTGTAAAACCTGCTTAATCTTAGGTATAACATTGTCAGGAGCAAAGATCATCATTTCAGTCTTATCCTTATTAAGTTGCAAAAAATGGTTTGCCATCCATTTATTAACGGAGACTAAACAATCCTGTAGAACCGACAGTTTATCTAGACTATCAGGTCTAAACGAAATAAGTAACTGAATATCATTTGCATATAGATGATAAGAAACTGTTTTAAAACTATTAATAATCTGTCCAAGAGGAAGCATATACAAATTAAACAACAAAGGGCCCAGCACAGAACCTTGTGGCACACCACAGGACAAAAGTACAAAATCAGACATAAAGGATCCAACAGATACCGAAAAAGTCCTTTCGGACAGATAAGATGAAAACCAATCCAGAGCCGAACCCGAAATACCTACTAAACAGCGTAATCTATTAATCAAAGTGCATAACCAACACGGAACATCCCCCCGCATCTGTGGCCATCAATGTCATTTCATACCCTGAGTAAGGCGGTTTCAGTAGAATGATTTTTGCGAAAACCTGATTGAAATTTGTCATAAATGTTATGAGTCTCCAAAATATCATTCAACTGCATTGCCACAACCTTTTCCAGGATTTTAGAAATGAAGGACAACTTAGAAATAGGCCTATAGTTGTTCAGCGATGTTACATCAAGATTACACTTTTTCAAGAGCGGTTGAACAACAGCGTGTTTAAAACACCTAGGGACCTGTCCCAACTTTAGCGAAAGGTTAATAATTGAGACCAAACATGGACCAATGGATGTAATAGTTTCCATAACCACAGAAGCAGGCAAAATATCCGCCGGACTTTGGGAAGGTTTCATCGTACAAACTATCTTTATAAGATCATTAAAGAATATTAACTGAAAAGAGCTTAAAATTGAAGTCCGATCTGTGATAATTACAAAGGGGATAGCTGATGGTAAAATGCTAGCCCTAACAGCCATAACATTACCCACAAAATGAGACAAAAAATTATTAGTCATCGTTAGAAAAAACAGGTACAAATGATATAACAGGAGACACAAGACCATTAATAGTGTCAAACAAAGTCTTAGGATTCCTTTTACAAGTTGAAATCAAAATTTTAAAATAAAGCTCTCTGGCCACCTTGATCATCTCATGTAAATCAGACAGTAACTCTTTAACATACAGACGATGAACCTGAAGCCGCATAGATTTCCACAAGCATTCAGTCTTCCGACACACACGTCTGAGACTGTGAATGGCATCATTTATCCATGGAGAATTATTAACCACAGGAATATGTCGATAAATGGAGCCACTTTATCCAGTAACAAAGTGCAGTGATCATTAAACGACTGTACAGAACTGTCAATGTCATTTAAGAAAATAACCGAGTTGGAATCAAAAGAGGTCGAGAAATTTTCAACAGCAACTTGGGTAATCATGCAAGAACAAGACACCCGCTTGACCGGGAGTGGTTTTTTGTTACACGCAAGATTAAATAAAACACATTTATGATCACTAACATAAACATCCTGTGTACACACATCATCAATATTTAAACCATGAGAAAACACTACATCAAGCAAGTGTCCTTTATCATGTGTACCAGATGTGCACCAGAGTGTACCAGATGTGTACCAGAGACATGTTGAACAAAATTAAAAATATCCATTAAATTAAAAAAATTTAAAACAGTATTACATGCAGCATTATCCATGTGAATATTAAAATCAGCGACAATAATAACTCTATTCAACTTAATAAAAAAGTCAGTAAAGTCACTTAGAAAAGGACCCAAAGACCCAGGAGACCGATAAACAAGAATACAATAAAAAGAATTAGATTGACCAACCTTAGACATCTGTAATTCAAAGGACGAGTACGTATTGGAGTTCATCAACTGACAAATAAACTGATTTTTGTAGACAACAGCAAGTCCACCCCCACAGCCCACGAGCCTTGATGTACTGATAAATGAACATTCCACAGGACAGAGTTCAATCAAATCGGAAAACTTCGTACTCCGTTGCCATGTCTCCGTCAACAACAAAACATCCAGATTTTTGGAAGTGAATAGTTCATTGAGCAGGAATGACTTGTTTCTGATTGATCGAACATTCAACAAAGCCATCTTAAGCGATGCAGATCTACCACCAGGAGTAGAGACAGAGGTACGCGGCAGCGGCCTCAAGTGCTCGTCGCACACAGAAGAAACAGACCGCTATAGACGCTCGGAACGAAGGGGCGAAGACACAGCACTCTGGAAACAGCACAGCATTGCTCCAACCTCCAGAGTCTCCTGAGATGCACCTGTCTCCCAGCCCTTTTTCCTATCCTTCTCCTCCGCTTTTTAGTACGTCTCTCAAGACCCTCTCCTTCCCGCATGCAGACGGCCGATGCAGGTGGACAGTGGTACAGAGTTGATTCGACCAAACCACTCCAGGTACAAAAGCCGCCACACTTGGTCACAGATGAATGAATTAAAATCAACGTTTGGCGATCATACGCCCACACGGCAGACACATCATAGGAGGACAAACTTAATAACAGCAACGCACATAAAATAAATAAAACAAAACAAAACGATCCTCCAGCCACAGCGGCAATGCCAAACACAGGCGCCATCTTGAGAAAGCAGAAAGCCACATTATACATACACATTAGATGATCTCTTGAACTGGGTAGCGTGAAAATGTGCACTGCACACCCTGTAGTTGAGATTAAGCTACTGAGAGCTTATCCCCATCAAAGACGCATTCCTGAGATGCTGCACCCACCTGGCTCACCTGTAAAAGACAGTATAATATGAATGTATGTATTAATTTAACTTGTAGGGTACATGACAATTTCAATACTAAATGAACAATCACTGCTGAGAGTAACAAGAAAAAACAGGATAAGCCTACATTCATTCAAAAACAAGAGGGAAAAGGTAAGTCTAAACCAGTTTCTTTTGTCTCTGGCTTTATTTTTGTTTACTCATCTTTTATCCTTCAAATAGACATTGTAGGTATAAAGATGACTACTAACGTTCCATATATTTAGTCCATTGCAGAGGTCATTTTTAGGTTGAAATAATTAGGTGATTATTTTAATACACAACAGTTAACGTTATAGCAGTTAAAAGAATTTAGCAGTTGCATATACTATATGCTACTATGGGCCAAATTTACCTGTCAGGGTCTTTGGGAAAACGATGAAAGGCAAGATTTGTACTGTCACACTGATAGTTTTTGCAGTTTATTGCCGAACACTGGGTTTATTTTATTCCACTTGGACTTCGTTGTCATTCTGTTTGTTTCTGTGTAACTGTTATGTTAACTGTTATCTGTGCTGTTGTCCAGTAACTCCAGTTGGACTCTTCACTGCAAAATGGCGGCCGCGCTACCGAAGCGCCACCTAGTGTCTGTTACCAAAAAAGCATCAGAGTTTCATCTCTTGTTCTTCTATACTCTTTGGTTGTGCTAACCATAGATATTATATAGAGACTAGATGCCTTATTGGCCGCTGGGCACTGAGAAATACGGCAGCCATCTTAAACCGGTCATACTCTGTTAAGATGCCAGAGCACTGTGGAGCATTTTCCTGCTCTAATCGGCGCACCATCGCAAATAAGGCCCGGGGGATTACTTTTCACAAAGTTTTAACATGACCGTACTATTGGTTGTATTTTGTGAATAGAATATTACCAGATAATTGAGAAGGAGCAATGATCTTTGATATTACTGTACTGAAATCGTAGCCAGCTAACGTTAGCTACGCTATGTTTACTGCACCAGCCGGTGTTCAGAGAGAGAGTGTGAGTGTATGTGTGTGAGAGAGAGAGAGAGAGTGTGTGTGTGTGTGTATGTGTGTGTGTGTGTGAGAGAGAAAGTGTCACAAATCATTATAAATAGTTTCTTCAACTTATAAAAATATCTTACTTTACTGCAACTATCTGTTTCTGCTTCTTTATCATATTTATAGTGTGCTTTATAAAATACCTTATCCTACATCACATATTTTGATTTTGGACGTCTGGTCACTTTATATCTTATATAAGAATATTATATTACTGTTAAGCCTACTATGAGTATTAAAATACAACAAACCATGTGCCCTGCATCCAGTGATGCCGGTAACGCGTTACTCTAATCTGAACACTTTTTCCAGTAAGGAGTCATCTAACGCGTTGCTATTTCCAAACCAGTAATCAGATTAAAGTTACTTATCCAAGTTACTGTGCGTTACTATTTTTTGTCATTTTCTTTAGTAAAAATGATGGCTGATGTGCGATATGAAACTGAAATGTGTGTGAGAAGGCAGAATCACGACACACCCCTTCCAACTCCCAGAGTTAGCTATCCTTCCCGTCCAGATCCAATGTTACCACATCTTTAAATTCCTAATCGGATTATTTTAAGTTGACATTATAAAATACGTAGACCTACACCGCAAAACTAGTTGAGGATAAATTCTTTAAAATTAGGCAATTCCAGTGTTATGGACTTGACATTTGAGGTAAAAAACTTGAAATGTAAATTCTCAGAAAATGCATTTAAAACTAACATATTGAAGCGTCTGTTTATCCATACTCCCTTAATAAAGGAGTCCAGACATTAGAAAACTATCAGTCCACACATGCATTTTATATTTAATATGAGGGAAATACACATCTGTACACGGAAGTGACACAAAACTTTTAGTTGGCAAAAAGTAATACTGCCCACCGGATGAAGAAGGGTTGCCTCTCCACATAACATAAAATATTCATTTTGTCTTATTTTTCGTGTAGCCATTTATGAGGGAAAAACAATGTTACGTGACAGTTCCCCGTTACGGACGTAAGCGCTCTGAAAGCGGCACTGAAAGACTGCTTTAAAGCTTTCACAGAGACACCAAACAGAAAGCACAAAGCCATTCATAAAGGTGAATTTTGTTTTTGTATTAATTGTATCTTAATTTTAATAAATGTTTCATCAACCAATTTTCTGGATTTAATAAATAAAAAGTAAATATAGCAGACAATAGATAATCACGACACGGAGGCGCCGACTGTCATGTTTCAATGTGTTTAAGTTCTGTTTTGTGATCTGGTTTCCCCCTGTATTTGTGATTCTTGGTTTAGTCCTGATAGTTTTTCCCGCTCCTCGTTTGTGTTCAGTTTCTTCACCTGTGTTTAGTTAATTATCCCATGAGTCCCAGTTCTTTTAAGCCTTGTGTTTTCCCTCAGTGTTTGTTGGTCGTCGTCCTTGTATGGTTGTGTTTTCCCTGAAGTTCCTGGAGGTTGTTATTTCATTCCTGTATTTTAATAGAAGTTTATTTTGTAAATAAATCAGCTATTTTTGGAAGTCCTCTTGTCCTCGTCTTCAGCCACCTGCACTCAACCTGACAGAACGACCAACCATAAAGAAAAAAAAAAAAAAGGAAGATAGAGATCTGAAAGCAAGCCTTTGTGGGAACCCGCCAAGCTGTGTTCCTTGGGAACCATGGAGGTCGCAGGGGAGGATATGGGCGATATAGTCCAGTTCCGAGTCCAGTTAAACCAGAACCAGTCACCTGCACAGTCAAGTTTATTTACGAGTTTGATGACTTCACCGATCTCCCGCCTCTCATCGGTTCAGAAGAGCCAGAGCCAGTCTTCGAGCAAGAGCCAGAGTCCGTCGCCTGTTCGCCAGAACCGGAGCCAATCGCCTGTCCGCCAGAGACTGAGCACACCACACTTGAGTCTGCTCTGGAAGACACATCAGCTACAGCCCATGAACCCAGCCCAGAGTTTCCTTCGCCGCTGGCCCCGTCCAGTTCCAAGTCCCATGATGTGCTGGCCCGTCCAGTTCCGAGTCCCATGATGTGCTGGTCCCGTCCAGTCCTGATCCTGCGCCAGAGCCCGCTGATCCTGCGAATGCCGCTCCTCTCTCTCTCGCACCTGCAGTGCATTAGCGCTAATCAGGCCAGACAATGTTTCTGCCACACCCAGAACCGGAGTGGGATGTGTCGCACAAATCAAGAGGGTTCCGCTCGCTAAGCGTCTTTGTCACCCGTGACAGTAATGTGTAAAGTAACTAAGTTACTTTTTCAAAGTAACTGTGGCAATACTGCCTGTACCATAGCTACATGAATGACCTTTGCAGCAAAAAACCAGTGTGAAAATCAGTTCGGTATGATTAAGTAAATGCGCTGACAGTTCATTGCACCTGCCATACAGATTACACTGAGTGTAGCGGGTGACCGGGCTAAGATGGCGGCACCGCGGCTCGTCTGCGCCAGTAGGCAGTAGCGGTAGGGGGGCGATCCAAGATGGCAGCTGGTGCGGTCAGAATTTCATGCAGCTGAGTCAATTTTACTTACCATCTCCTTTCTTTTAACTCTATTTAAACCCGGACTCATCATATCGTTCGATTATGCATTAGGCCATTTTTCTGTTTTGTTTTAGCGGAGTAACTTATTACTTAAGTTAGTTTAATTTCCTCAAGTTGCCTTTCGTTAACTGAACTCCTTAACGCACATGGAAACCAAGGATAGAACGATGAAACGCAAAGGAAAAAACAAAAATTCTACCTCCAAGTCACTTACGGAAGAGATGGGGTTAGATGTTCCTGTCGCTGTTGGTGGGTCTGTTGCACACATCGAGGTAGACCATCAATATGGCCAAAAACGTACCGATGTCACCCGGTCTGAAAGTCCAAGTCTCGAGATCGTACATGACTCCAACCTAGATACGCCTGTGAAACCCCAACAAAAGAAATCTCGAGGTGAAATTTCTCTGACGGAATTGCAAGATAATATCATTGCGGTATTGACATCCAGGATCAAAGAAAGTGCAAACGACCTCGGCAAGTTGATTACCAGCAATACAGTGACCATTGAGGGCCTTAAGAAATCACTTGACTTCTTTGTTTGACGAAGTAAACGTTTTAAAAACAGACTTGAAAAGCTGCAAAACTACCGGCAATTTAAACAGCACCAAAATCTACGAACTTGAACAAAGACTGAATGATGCCGAACGCTATCAGCGGAGATGGAACCTCCGTCTGTACGGCATTCCGGAACATTCTGAGGAAAACATCAAGTCAAAAGTCATCGGCGTCTGTGTCTCAGTTGTTCCTGACTCAAACGTCTCTTTCAAAGATGACATAGATGTTGTACATCGACTGGGAAGGCTGAATGAGCAGGCCAATAGGCCGAGACCAGTGGTCATTCGGTTCGTGAGAAGATCTACGCGGGACCTGATCTGGTGGCAAGCCAAGCACTCTGAATATTTGAGGAGCCACAAGCTGAGATTCACCGAAGATTTGTCTCAAGCAGACAAGTCACTGAGGATTGAGAGGTGGCCTTTGGTTGAAGCTGCTAGGAAGGAAGGAAAATGAGCGTTCTTTGTCGGTGTGCGCGTTTTCATTGACGGGAAAGAAGTGCAGTCACCCTCGTGAATTCAAGTGATTTTCATCTTGCGTCATGTGAACATTTTCTTCTGACCTGTTCTATGCCAACTTGTAAGTTTATGCTATTGTTTATTACTTGCCTAATGCAAGTTAATTGTGCTTTAAAATTATCAGTCACATTTATAGTTTCATAACTGGGCTCATTCTTATTTTATTTCAGTTGGAAGGGGATGGAAGTTTTTCTAATATTGTTCTTGCTCTTTTTGTTCATCATATATTCATGTCATTTTTGTTAGTTACACTTAATGTCAATTATAAAATTTTAGCCTCTATATTAGCTTCTAGAATTAAGATAACTTTGGATTCTATTATTGATGACACACAGTCAGGTTTTATGCGTAATAGACATATTTCAATGCTTGGTATTATATGCTTAATATTTGCTTGGTTTTAGACCTTGTTGATTACCCACATCTATACCCAGATGAGAGTTTCATTCTTTTCTTAGACTTCCATAAGGCCTTCGACACTGTTGAACAAAATTTCTTATATTCGGCCCTAAAAAAAATTGATTTGGGTCATTTCTTTATTAATTCCATTAAAACATTATATTCTAATGCAAATTGCTCAATCAACCTGCGTAAATGTCACCTCACCCAGATTCAATCTCAGTCGTGGTATCAGACAGGGATGCCCTATTTCCCCATACTTATTTTTACTTTGTACACAACTTCTTTCAGATCATATTAAACAGAGCCCTTTAAGAGGTATCACTGCTGCTGGCAGTGAAATTATCATTAGTCAACTGGCAGACGATACCACTCTCTTTTTTAAAGATGCAGGAGAAATACCTTTAGCCCTTAAAATTGTCCAAACATTCTCTAAAGCTTCAGGGCTTTATCTGAATATAAATAAATGTGAATTAATGTCTCTTAAAAACAGCAATCTTCTGTCAATTTGTAATATTCCCATTAAAGACGAAATCACATATATAGGTGTTAAGATTGTAAAGAATGAAGAGGAACGATGCAAGCTTAACTTTTCACCAGTCATTGACAAAACAGAAAAAATTAAATCAGTGGTAACTGAGAGACCTATCATTGAGGGGGAGAACAGAGGGCATCTCGAGACTTGCATATGCAGCGCTCTCCTAGGCAGTTAATGATTATACTTGTAAAATGATTGATAAATACTGTTTAAAGGCACAATATGTACGAATTTTGTAATAATTTATCCAAAAATCACTTGCACAGTGTGATATATTTCCTGCAGTTGTGTACTTACAATACCTCAAAAGTCTCCAAAGATTTTTTATTTCAGAGAAATTCCAATTTTAAACAAGTGGCCGTCCCGGAAAAAAATGTCGCCTGTCAATGACGCAATATCCGGGCTATCCTCGGTTTCCGCTCGAACTGCCATAGCATGACGTAACCATGGCGACAGACGTGGACAACTAGGTGCGCACGTTACGTGCGTAACGTTTAGCGGCACGCAGTTCTTGTTTCGTTCAAACATAGACCATGGCAATCAGACTTTGGGACAAACAAGGAGAACTAAAATAAGGATCATCAGTGTGGCGTTTCTGAGACGCCGAGAGCTAGCGTCCGCGACTAACTTGGACTTGACAGAGTCACGACTTGACAGCATTATTAGACAGGTGAGCAAATGTAGGCTACATAAAACAAATCAATGATATATAATGTTAGCTCAACATGATGAAATGTAAGAAATAGAATATGGTCAGTATGTTATTCTAATGTTGATCTAGCTTAACGTTAACGTTACTGCTAGATTCGTATAGCAAACAAACTAACACGTAGAATAACATAATAACTTTCAACACACATTTAAATGCCTTTGGTGTGATAGTGTAACGTTAGAGCAAGTGAAGCAGCGCTGCGTTACCTCACAAGTTTAATTCGTCTAATAAACTGATCTGTGTGAGTAATCCAGCACTTGCGGGTAACTTAGTTCGGTAGAATTAAATGTCCTTATTCCTTTATATCCGGGACTCACGTGTGATATTTGTCTCTTTAGCAATCGCGACCTGCTTCATACCACTGTAATGTTAAAAAACGTGAATGTTTGCACTTATCCATAAACATTATTAGATCCTTCAGCTTGACAGCAAGTCCCATCATTCAGCGCTCGTCAATGCGTCTTAAATATATGCCTTTCTTATTGTTGGAAACTGCGCCCTCTAGTGGTGAAAAATCTTACATATTGTGCCTTTAACTTCTTATCGAAAAATAAAACCCATTATATACAGTAAAGAAATCTGTGGTTATGAACTCAATTGAAAATGGAGGCCTGAACTTCTTAGATTTTACCACCCTTAATCACACCTTCAAAGTTAACTGGATTAAGCAATTTCTTAAAAAAACAACAACTTGTCTATCTGGAATATTATACCTCATTTTATCTTTTCACAAGTTGCCGGTCTTCCATTCCTTTTGCTTTGTGACTACAGAATTGCCAAACTTCCTTTAAAACTATCTAATTTTCACAAACAGATGCTTCTTTCCTGGAATTTAATCTATAAACACAATTTCTCCTCAAACAGGTGTTTTATCTGGAATAAGTACATTTTGTATAAATCTAAATCTTTATCTCTAATGAATTGGTTTTGTAATGATATTGTTTTTGTTAGCCAACCGTATAACCATGAAGGACTTATGTTGACCTATTCTGAATTTCTTTCTAAATATAATATTCCAGTTACTCCTAAAGATTTTGCTGTTCCCTCTGGTCTAAAAATGCTTCTTAAAAATACCTGCCCTTTGCTATCTCCATACTCATTGGATCCTGCGGATACTGAAGTTGGCAGTATCTGTTTTTCTCTTTCCTATATTAAAAATAATAATCGTTGTGTACGGGCTTTGTTTCAAAGGGATATTGTCTCCAGACCTGCTGTTATATCATTTTGGAATGGTTGTGCTGATAATCTGATATGGAATAAAATCTGGAAACTTCCTCATAAATATTTAGTCAAACAAAATCAAAGAAATTTACCTTAAACTAATTTATAAATATTTTCTATGTAATCATTATCTTGTGAACAGATTTAATTGTGATATTGATACATTTTGTGATCTACATGATGAAACATCTTATTTATTTTGGAGTTGTCCTCATTCAGTTTGTTTTTGGTCAGATTTCTGCTCCTTTATTAAGGCTCATATCACGCCCAGCTTTCAACTCTGCTTTAAAAATGTGTTATTTGGTTTTTTCCATTATGACCAATCTTATCGTAAGGAATACTACTTAATTAATCTGCTTCTTCTGTTAGCTAAATGTAGTATCCATAAATGTAAATTTGGAGGAAACAAGCCTTTGTTTTTAATTTTAAAAGCTGAAATTCAACAATACCTAAAAACAATACTGGGTTTGAAAAATAAGAAAGCTGCAAAGTGCGTATCTATATGTTGATGTTTTGTTTAACTTTTAAGTTTGTCAATGCTTTGTTTGTCTTTTTTATGTCTGTTTATTTAGTTTAATCATTGTACCCCTGACTGAAATTGTAATTCTTAAAATTCAATAAAAAAAAGTAGGCAGTAGCGGTCGATGATGTCTATGGCGCTAACCCTCAGAGTGAAGCGGAAGTAGAGCCGTGGCGAGGTGAAATGTAACACTTCCGGAAACACTCGAGCAGCGGCTAGGCTAGCGGAAGAAGCTAACAGTGTTTGTGTGGCCGTGGGTCTGTTATTGCAGGAGTAAACCCGATCGGTCGCTCGCAGGGCTCACGGGTATGATCACTGAAGGGGAACGGGTGTGAACCGGGCAGGAATGCGCGCGGAGACGCGGTGAAGAGACCCGGAAGCGGCGGAGGCTTTTGTTTGACCAGAGGACAATAAACTCTTAAGCTCCAGCATCGAGCTAACGAGTCCCGGGGCTTGTGTTCGTGTGCAGAATCTAGAGGAAAGCCTTCAGAGATGAGGAGCTGACGGGGACAACGCCTGAAGATCGCCTCGTCGATGTAAACACGGTCTGATGATACGCGTGGCGTAGCGGTGTGTGTGTGTGTGTGTGTGTGTGTGTGTGTGTGTGTGTGTGTGTGTGTGTGTGTGTGTGTGTGTCAGATGATGTCTCAGCTCGGTGAGTTCGTGGCTCCTCCGGAGTGTCCGGTGTTCGAGCCCAGCTGGCAGGACTTCAGCGACCCGTTCGGGTTCATCCACAAGATCCGAGACATCGCAGAGAACACGGGCATCTGCAAGATCAGACCCCCGACGGTAACCATAATCACATAATAACCACACAATACACTATAATAATACATCAGATCAGACACACAATACTGTATCATCACCGAGAACACGAGCATTGTAGAGGGTTGACTCAATACTGTAAACATAAACACTATAATAACAACAACAAATCAGATACTCAATACTGTAAATATAAACACTATAATAATAATAACAATAACAGATCAGATACTTAATACTGTAAACACAAACACTATAATAACTGATCAGATGCTCAATACTGTAAACAAACACTATAATAATAATAACAATAACAGATCAGGTACTCAATACTGTAAACATACACTATAATAACTGATCAGATGCTCAATACTGTAAACAAACACTATAATAATAATAACAATAACAGATCAGGTACTCAATACTGTAAACATACACTATAATAACAGATCAGATGCTCAATACTGTAAACATACACTATAATAACGGATCAGATGCTCAATACTGTAAACATACACTATAATACCAGATCAGATGCTCAATACTGTAAACATACACTATAATAACAGATCAGATTCTCAATACTGTAAACATACACTATAATAACAGATCAGATGCTCAACACTGTAAACATACACTATAATAACTGATCAGATGCTCAATACTGTAAACATACACTATAATAGTGTATGCCTCTAGTTCATAAACGCCAGAGGAGAACTGGCCCCCGACTGAGCCTGGGTTCTCCCAAGTTTTTTTTCTCTCCATTAGGTCACTTGATGGAGTTTTTCGGTTCCTTGCCACTGTTGCCTTTGGCTTGCTCAGTTGGGGATATTCAAAATAATTAACCCAGCATTAATACCATTGATCAGCCCTACCAAACGTGGATGTTTTTTCACTAAGAAACAAACATTATGTTATTTGATTGATATTGTGAAGCTGCTTTGATGCAATTTATATTGTGAAAAGCGCTATATAAATACACTTGACTTGACTTGACTAATAACAGATCAGATGCTCAATGCTGTAAACAAACACTATAATAACAGATCAGATGCTCAATACTGTAAACATACACTATAATACCAGATCAGATGCTCAATACTGTAAACATACACTATAATAACAGATCAGATGCTCAATACTGTAAACATACACTATAATAACAGATCAGATGCTCAATACTGTAAACATACACTATAATAACTGATCAGATGCTCAATACTGTAAACATACACTATAATAACTGATCAGATGCCCAATACTGTAAACATACACTATAATAACAGATCAGATGCTCAATACTGTAAACATAAACACTATAATAACAGATCAGATGCTCAATACTGTAAACATACACTATGATAACAGATCAGATGCTCAATACTGTAAACATACACTATAATAACAGATCAGATGCTCAATACTGTAAACATACACTATGATAACAGATCAGATGCTCAATACTGTAAACAAACACTATGATAACAGATCAGATGCTCAATACTGTAAACATACACTACAATAACAGATCAGATGCTCAATACTGTAAACATACACTATAATAACAGATCAGATGCTCAATACTGTAAACATACACTACAATAACAGATCAGATGCTCAATACTGTAAACATACACTATAATAACAGATCAGATGCTCAATACTGTAAACATACACTATAATAACAGATCAGATGCTCAATACTGTAAACATACACTATGATAACAGATCAGATGCTCAATACCGTAAACATACACTATGATAACAGATCAGATGCTCAATACTATAAACAAACACTATGATAACAGATCAGATGCTCAATACTGTAAACATACACTATAATAACAGATCAGATGCTCAATACTGTAAACATACACTATAATAACTGATCAGATGCTCTATACTGTAAACATACACTATAATAACAGATCAGATGCTCAATACTGTAAACATACACTATAATAACAGATCAGATGCTCAATACTGTAAACATACACTATAATAACAGATCAGATGCTCAATACTGTAAACATACACTATAATAACAGATCAGATGCTCAATACTGTAAACACACTATAATAACTGATCAGATGCTCAATACTGTAAACATACACTATAATAACTGATCAGATGCTCAATACTGTAAACAAACACTAATAACAGATCAGATGCTCAATACTGTAAACATACACTATAATTATTGATCAGATGCTCAATACTGTAGACATACACTATAATAACTGATCAGATGCTCAATACTGTAAACAAACACTATAATAACGGGCAGATGCTCAATACTGTAAACATACTCTATAATAACGGATCAGATGCTCAATACTGTAAACAAACACTATAATTACAGATCAGATGCTCAATACTGTAAACATACACTATAATAACAGATCAGATGCTCAATACTGTAAACATACACTATAATAACAGATCAGATGCTCAATACTGTAAACACACTATAATAACTGATCAGATGCTCTATACTGTAAACATACACTATAATAACTGATCAGATGCTCAATACTGTAAACATACACTATAATAACTGATCAGATGCTCAATACTGTAAACACAAACACTAACAGATCAGATGCTCAATACTGTAAACAAACACTATAATAACAGATCAGATGCTCAATACTGTAAACATCTCTATAATAACTGATCAGATGCTCAATACTGTAAACATACACTATTATAACAGATCAGATGCTCAATACTGTAAAAATACACTATAATAACTGATCAGATGCTCAATACTGTAAACAAACACTATAATAACAGATCAGATGCTCAATACTGTAAACATACAATATAATAACTGATCAGATGCTCAATACTGTAAACAAACACTAATAACAGATTAGATGCTCAATACTGTAAACAAACACTAATAACAGATCAGATGCTCAATACTGTAAACATACACTATAATAACTGATCAGATGCTCAATACTGTAAACAAACACTATAATAACAGATCAGATGCTCAATACTGTAAACATACACTATAATAACAGATCAGATGCTCAATACTGAAAACCTACACTATAATAAAAGATCAGATGCTCAATACTGTAAACAAACACTAATAATAGATCAGATGCTCAATACTGTAAACAAACACTAATAACAGATAAGATGCTTAATACTGTAAACATACACTATAATAACTGACCAGATGCTCAATACTGTAAACATACCCTATAATAACTGATCAGATGCTCAATACTGTAAACAAACACTATAGTAACAGATCAGATGCTCAATACTGTAAACATCTCTATAATAACTGATCAGATGCTCAATACTGTAAACATACACTATAATAACAGATCAGATGCTCAATACTGTAAACATACACTATAATAACTGATCAGATGCTCAATACTGTAAACAAACACTATAATAACAGATCAGATGCTCAATACTGTAAACAAACACTATAATAACAGATCAGATGCTCAATACTGTAAACATACACTATAATAACTGATCAGATGCTCAATACTGTAAACAAACACTAATAACAGATCAGATGCTCAATACTGTAAACATACACTATAATAACTGATCAGATGCTCAATACTGTAAACAAACACTAATAACAGATCAGATGCTCAATACTGTAAACATACTCTATAATAACTGATCAGATGCTCAATACTGTAAACACTAACAGATCAGATGCTCAATACTGTAAACATACACTATGATAACAGATCAGATGCCCAATACTGTAAACATACACTAATAACAGATCAGACGCTCAATACTGTAAACACAAACACTAACAGATCAGATGCTCAATACTGTAAACATACACTATAATAACAGATCAGATGCTCAATACTGTAAACATACACTAATAACAGAACAGATGCTCAATACTGTAAACATACACTAACAGATCAGATGCTCAATACTGTAAACATACACTATAATAACAGATCAGATGCTCAATACTGTAAACATACACTAATAACAGATCAGATGCTCAATACTGTAAACATACACTATAATAACTGATCAGATGCTCAATACTGTAAACAAACACTATAATAACAAATCAGATGCTCAATACTGTAAACATACACTATAATAACTGATCAGATGCTCAATACTGTACACAAACACTACAATAACAGATCAGATGCTCAATACTATAAACATACACTATAACAGATCAGATGCTTAATACTGTAAACATACATTATGATAACTGATCAGATGCTCAATACTGTAAACAAACACTATGATAACAGATCAGATGCTCAATACTGTAAACATACACTATGATAACTGATCAGATGCTCAATACTGTAAACAAACACTATGATAACATGTCAGATGCTCAATACTGTAAACAAACACTATGATAACAGATCAGTTGCTCAATACTGTAAACAAACACTATGATAACAGATCAGATGCTCAATACTGTAAACATACACTATAATAACTGATCAGATGCTCAATACTGTAAACATACACTAATAACAGATCAGATGCTCAATACTGTAAACATACACTATAATAACTGATCAGATGTTCAATACTGTAAACAAACACAATAATAACAGATCAGATGCTCACTAATGTAAACATACACTATAATAACTAATCAGATGCTCAATACTGTACACAAACACTATAATAACAGATCAGATGCTCTATACTGTAAACATACACTATAATAACAGATCAGATGCTCAATACTGTAAACATACACTAAAACAGATCAGATGCTCAATACTGTAAACAAACACTATAATTACAGATCAGATGCTCAATACTGTAAACATACACTATAATAACTGATCAGATGCTCAATACTGTAAACATACACTATAACAGATCAGATGCTCAATACTGTAAACATACACTATAATAACAGATCAGATGCTCAATACTGTAAACATACACTATAATAACAGATCAGATGCTCAATACTGTAAACATACACTATGATAACAGATCAGATGCTCAATACCGTAAACATACACTATGATAACAGATCAGATGCTCAATACTATAAACAAACACTATGATAACTGATCAGATGCTCAATACTGTAAACATACACTATAATAACAGATCAGATGCTCAATACTGTAAACATACACTATAATAACTGATCAGATGCTCTATACTGTAAACATACACTATAATAACAGATCAGATGCTCAATACTGTAAACATACACTATAATAACAGATCAGATGCTCAATACTGTAAACATACACTATAATAACAGATCAGATGCTCAATACTGTAAAGGCACTATAATAACTGATCAGATGCTCAATACTGTAAACATACACTATAATAACAGATCAGATGCTCAATACTGTAAACATACACTATAATAACAGATCAGATGCTCAATACTGTAAAGACACTATAATAACTGATCAGATGCTCAATACTGTAAACATACACTATAATAACAGATCAGATGCTCAATACTGTAAAGACACTATAATAACTGATCAGATGCTCAATACTGTAAACATACACTATAATAACTGATCAGATGCTCAATACTGTAAACAAACACTAATAACAGATCAGATGCTCAATACTGTAAACATACACTATAATTATTGATCAGATGCTCAATACTGTAAACATACACTATAATAACTGATCAGATGCTCAATACTGTAAACAAACACTATAATAACGGATCAGATGCTCAATACTGTAAACATACACTATAATAACGGATCAGATGCTCAATACTGTAAACAAACACTATAATTACAGATCAGATGCTCAATACTGTAAACATACACTATAATAACAGATCAGATGCTCAATACTGTAAACATACACTATAATAACAGATCAGATGCTCAATACTGTAAACACACTCTAATAACTGATCAGATGCTCTATACTGTAAACATACACTATAATAACTGATCAGATGCTCAATACTGTAAACATACACTATAATAACTGATCAGATGCTCAATACTGTAAACAAACACTATAATAACAGATCAGATGCTCAATACTGTAAACATCTCTATAATAACTGATCAGATGCTCAATACTGTAAACATACACTATAATAACAGATCAGATGCTCAATACTGTAAAAATACACTATAATAACTGATCAGATGCTCAATACTGTAAACAAACACTATAATAACAGATCAGATGCTCAATACTGTAAACATACACTATAATAACTGATCAGATGCTCAATACTGTAAACAAACACTAATAACAGATCAGATGCTCAATACTGTAAACATACACTATAATAACTGATCAGATGCTCAATACTGTAAACAAACACTATAATAACAGATCAGATGCTCAATACTGTAAACATACACTATAATAACAGATCAGATGCTCAATACTGAAAACATACACTATAATAAAAGATCAGATGCTCAATACTGTAAACAAACACTAATAATAGATCAGATGCTCAATACTGTAAACAAACACTAATAACAGATCAGATGCTTAATACTGTAAACATACACTATAATAACTGATCAGATGCTCAATACTGTAAACATACACTATAATAATTGATCAGATGCTCAATACTGTAAACATACACTATAATAACTGATCAGATGCTCAATACTGTAAACAAACACTATAATAACAGATCAGATGCTCAATACTGTAAACATACACTATAATAACTGATCAGATGCTCTATACTGTAAACCTACACTATAATAACTGATCAGATGCTCAATACTGTAAACATACACTATAATAACAGATCAGATGCTCAATACTGTAAACATACACTATAATAACAGATCAGATGCTCAATACTGTAAACACACTATAATAACTGATCAGATGCTCAATACTGTAAACATACACTATAATAACAGATCAGATGCTCAATACTGTAAACAAACACTATAATTACCGATCAGATGCTCAATACTGTAAACATACACTATAATAACAGATCAGATGCTCAATACTGTAAACATACACTAACAGATCAGATGCTCAATACTGTAAACATACACTATAATAACAGATCAGATGCTCAATACTGTAAACAAACACTATGATAACAGATCAGATGCTCAATACTGTAAACATACACTATAATAACAGATCAGATGCTCAATACTGTAAACATAAACACTATAATAACTGATCAGATGCTCAATACTGTAAACATACACTATGATAACAGATCAGATGCTCAATACTGTAAACATACACTATGATAACAGATCAGATGCTTAATACTGTAAACATACACTATAATAACTGATCAGATGCTCAATACTGTAAACATACACTATAACAGATCAGATGCTCAATACTGTAAACATGCACTATAATAACTGATCAGATGCTCAATACTGTAAACATACACTATAATAACAGATCAGATGCTCAATACTGTAAACATACACTATAACAGATCAGATGCTCAATACTGTAAACATACACTATAATAACAGATCAGATGCTCAATACTGTAAACAAACACTATGATAACAGATCAGATGCTCAATACTGTAAACATACACTATAATAACAGATCAGATGCTCAATACTGTAAACAAACACTATAATAACAGATCAGATGCTCAATACTGTAAACATACACTATAATAACAGATCAGATGCTCAATACTGTAAACATACACTATAACAGATCAGATGCTCAATACTGTAAACAAACACTATAATTACAGATCAGATGCTCAATACTGTAAACATACACTATAATAACAGATCAGATGCTCAATACTGTAAACATACACTATAACAGATCAGATGCTCAATACTGTAAACATACACTATAATAACAGATCAGATGCTCAATACTGTAAACAAACACTATGATAACAGATCAGATGCTCAATACTGTAAACATACACTATGATAACAGATCAGATGCTCAATACTGTAAACATAAACACTATAATAACTGATCAGATGCTCAATACTGTAAACATACACTATGATAACAGATCAGATGCTCAATACTGTAAACATACACTATGATAACAGATCAGATGCTTAATACTGTAAACATACACTATAATAACAGATCAGATGCTCAATACTGTAAACATACACTATAATAACAGATCAGATGCTTAATACTGTAAACATACACTATAATAACAGATCAGATGCTCAATACTGTAAACATACACTATAATAACAGATCAGATGCTCAATACTGTAAACAAACACTATAATAACAGATCAGATCATCACTACTGTTAACATACACTAATAACTGATCAGATGCTCAATACTGTACACAAACACTATAATAACAGATCAGATGCTCAATACTGTAAACATACACTATAATAACAGATCAGATGCTCAATACTGTAAACATACACTATAACAGATCAGATGCTCAATACTGTAAACAAACACTATAATTACAGATCAGATGCTCAATACTGTAAACATACACTATAATAACAGATCAGATGCTCAATACTGTAAACATACACTATAATAACAGATCAGATGCTCAATACTTTAAACATACACTATAATAACAGATCAGATGCTCAATACTGTAAACAAACACTATGATAACAGATCAGATGCTCAATACTGTAAACATACACTATAATAACAGATCAGATGCTCAATACTGTAAACATACACTATAATAACAGATCAGATGCTCAATACTGTAAACATACACTATGATAACAGATCAGATGCTCAATACTGTAAACATACACTATGATAACAGATCAGATGCTCAATACTGTAAACATACACTATGATAACTGATCAGATGCTCAATACTGTAAACATACACTATAACAGATCAGATGCTCAATACTGTAAACATACACTATAATAACAGATCAGATGCTCAATACTGTAAACAAACACTATAATAACAGATCAGATGCTCAATACTGTAAACATAAACACTATAATAACTGATCAGATGCTCAATACTGTAAACATACACTATGATAACAGATCAGATGCTCAATACTGTAAACATACACTATGATAACTGATCAGATGCTCAATACTGTAAACAAACACTGATAACAGATCAGATGCTCAATACTGTAAACAAACACTATGATAACTGATCAGATGCTCAATACTGTAAACAAACACTATGATAACAGATCAGATGCTCAATACTGTAAACATACACTATGATAACTGATCAGATGCTCAATACTGTAAACAAACACTATGATAACTGATCAGATGCTCAATACTGTAAACAAACACTAATAACAGATCAGATGCTCAATACTGTAAACATACACTATAATAACTGATCAGATGCTCAATACTGTAAACATACACTATAGTAACTGATCAGATGCTCAATACTGTAAACAAACACTATAGTAACTGATCAGATGCTCAATACCGTAAACATACACTATAGTAACTGATCAGATGCTCAATACTGTAAACAAACACTATAATTACAGATCAGATGCTCAATACTGTAAACATACACTATAATAACTGATCAGATGCTCAATACTGTAAACAAACACTATAATAACAGATCAGATTCTCAATACTGTAAACATACACTATAATAACAGATCAGATGCTCAATACTGTAAACAAACACTATAATTACAGATTAGATGCTCAATACTGTAAACAAACACTATAATTACAGATCAGATGCTCAATACTGTAAACACACTATAATAACGGATCAGATGCTCAATACTGTAAACAAACACTATAATAACGGATCAGATGCTCAATACTGTAAACAAACACTATAATTACAGATCAGATACTCAATACTGTAAACATACACTATAATAACAGATCAGATGCTCAATACTGTAAACAAACACTAATAACAGATCAGATGCTCAATACTGTAAACAAATACTAATAACAGATCAGATGCTCAATATTGTAAACAAACACTATAATAACAGATCAGATGCTCAATACTGTAAACATACACTATAATAACAGATCAGATGCTCAATACTGTAAACATACACTATAATAACTGATCAGATGCTCAATACTGTAAACAAACACTAATAACAGATCAGATGCTCAATACTGTAAATAAACACTAATAACAGATCAGATGCTCAATACTGTATTGAGCAATTCTGTAATCATACATTAGATCTAATATTATCACATGGAATAGATGTTGATGCCGTTGAAATTCTGCAGCAGAGCGATGACATCTCAGACCATTATCTAGTCTCATGTAAATTACATTTAGCCAAGGCTGCATGCCGACTCCGTGTTATAAATATGTCAGACCTATAACTTCTGCCACTAAAGATTTCTTTATCAATAATCTTCCTAATCAGTTTCATCATCTCAGCATCCCGGATAGCTTAGTAGAACTCGATATTGCAACAGAAACTTTGAACTCTCTCTTTTCCAGCACTTTAGACGCAGTTGCTCCGTTGCGCTTAAAGAAGATTAAAGAAAATAGTCCAACGCCGTGGTACAACGAGCACACTCAGGCCCTTAAGAGAGCAGCCAGAAAAATGGAGCGCAACTGGAAGAAAACAAAACTAGGGGTATTTCGGATTTCATGGAAAGAGAGCTCGATTGCTTACAGAGAGGCTTTAAAAGCTGCTAGATCTGCTTATTTTTCAACCCTATTAGAAGAAAATAAACATAATCCTAGGTATTTATTTGAAACAGTGGCTAAACTAACGAAAAAGAAAGCTTCAAGCACAGAAGTTTCCAAGCAACACAGCAGTAATGACTTTATGAACTTCTTCACTTATAATTTTGTCCCTGATATTATCAATCTTATAACTATGCAACCGTCTACTACAGTATCGCATCAGGGAGTGCATTGTAGTCTCCCTGAGGAAAAATTCGATTCATTTGTTGCTATAGGAGAGGAAGAATTCTGCAAACTCGTTAATTCATCTAAATCGACAACTTGTATGTTAGACCCTATACCGACTAAGCTATTGAAAGAGATGCTTCCAGAGATCATAGATCCTCTTCTTAATATCATTAATTCGTCTTTGTCTCTAGGATACGTACCAAAAACTTTTAAGCTGGCTATGATAAAACCGCTTGTTAAAAAAACGCAACTTGATCCTTCAGAATTAGTCAATTACAGGCCGATCTCAAATCTGCCTTTTCTGTCAAAGATATTAGAAAAAGCAGTATCCTCACAACTGTGTTCCTTTCTTGAAAGAAATGATGTCTGCGAGGATTTTCAGTCAGGATTTAGACCGCACCATAGTACTGAGACAGCTCTCATTAGAGTTACAAATGATTTACTTTTATCATCCGATCGTGGTTGTATCTCTCTATTAGTGTTACTTGATCTTAGTGCTGCATTTGACACAATTGACCACAACATTCTTTTAAATAGACTAGAAAACTATGTTGGCATTAGTGGAATTGCACTAGCATGGTTTAAATCATACTTATCTGACCGTTATCAGTTTGTAGCAGTAAATGAAGAGATGTCTTATCGATCACAAGTTCAGTATGGCGTACCACAAGGCTCAGTACTAAGACCGCTGCCGTTCACTCTGTACATGCTACCATTAGGACATATCATTAGGAAACATGGAATTAGCTTTCATTGTTATGCCGATGATACTCAGCTGTATATTTCTTCAAAACCTAACGAAACTTACCAATGCACAAAATTAACGGAATGCATAGCTGGTTTAAAAAATTGGATGACTAGTAATTTCCTACTACTAAAACAGAGATTCTAATTATTGGACAAAAAACTTCCACACGTAATAACCTAGAATACTGTCTAACACTTGATGGCTGCTCTGTTAAGTCTTCGTCGTCGGTTAGGAACCTGGGTGTGCTTTTTGATAGCAATCTTTCATTTGAAAGTCACGAGTCTAGTATCTGTAAAAATATATCTAAATTACGACATATGCTCTCATTAACAAATGCGGAACAATTAGTTCATGCTTTCATGACATTAAGACTAGATTATTGTAATGCTCTACTGGGTGGTTGCCCTGCACGCTTAATAAATAAACTACAGCTGGTCCAAAACGCTGCAGCTCGAGTTCTTACTAGAACCAGGAAATATGACCATATTAGCCCGGTTCTGTCAACACTGCATTGGCTGCCTATTAAACATTGTATAAATTTTAAAATATTGTTGATTACTTACAAAGCACTAAATGGTTTAGCTCCGCAGTACTTGAGCGAGCTCTTAACGCATTATAGTCCTTCACGTCTATTGCGATCTCAAAATTCGGGCCAGTTGATAATACCTAGAATATCAAAATCGACTGCGGGTGGTAGATCCTTTTCCTATTTAGCACCAAAACTTTGGAACAGTCTTCCTACCATTGTCCGGGAAGCAGACACACTCTGTCAGTTCAAAGCTAGACTAAAAACACATCTCTTTGACCTAGCATACACATAATATATTATAGACTTCTATAATTCAATGTTAGGCTGCATAGATTAGGTCAGCCGGAACTGGGAACACTTCCCTTAAATCCTGATGTACTCGTTACATCATCATAAGAAGAATGGCATCTACGCTAATTTTAGTGTCTTTGTTTATCCCGAGGTTTTCCCGCAGCCTACCGGATCCAGGCCGTATCCAGATCTGACTAGGAGCTTTGAGCTTTGAGACTAGGAAATTCAAAATAATTAACCCAGCATTAATACCATTGATCAGCCCTACCAAACGTGGATGTTTTTTCACTAAGAAACAAACATTATGTTATTTGATTGATATTGTGAAGCTGCTTTGATGCAATTTATATGGTGAAAAGCGCTATATAAATACACTTGACTTGACTTGACTGTAAACAAACACTATAATAACAGATCAGATGCTCAATACTGTAAACAAACACTATAATAACAGATCAGATGCTCAATACTGTAAACAAACACTATGATAACAGATCAGATGCTCAATACTGTAAACAAACACTATAATAACAGATCAGATGCTCAATACTTTAAACATACACTATAATAACAGATCAGATGCTCAATACTGTAAACATACACTATGTTGTGTGTGATGCTGGTTTGCTGACTGTGTATATGATGCTGATGAGCACGGTGACCGTGTGTGATGCTGGTTCTGGTTACCGTGGTAACCGTGTGTGGTGATGATGCTGATTCTGGTTACCATGGTGACCGTGTGTGTGATGCTGATTCTGGTGAGTGCGGTGACCGTGTGTGTGATGCTGATGCTGGTTCTGGTGACCGTGTGTGTGATGCTGATGCTGGTTCTGGTTACCGTGTGTGTGATGCTGATGCTGGTTCTGGTTACCGTGGTGACTGTGTGTGTGATGCTGAAGCTGGTTCTGGTGAGTGCGGTGACCGCGTGTGTGATGCTGGTTCTGGTTACCGTGGTGACCGTGTGTGTGATGCTAGTTCTGTTGAGCGTGATTGACCGTGTGTGTGTGATGCTGATGCTGGTTCTGGGAACCGTGGTGACTCTGTGTGATGCTAATGTTGGTTCTGGTGAGTGCGGTGACCGTGTGTGTGATGCTGATGCTGGTTCTGGTTACCGTGGTGACTTAGTGTGATGCTGATTCTGGTGAGTGCAATGACCGTGTGTGTGATGCTGTTTCTGGTTACCGTGGTGACTGTGTGTGTGATGCTGATACTGGTTCTGGTGAGTGCGGTGACCGTCTGTGTGATGCTTATTCTGGTGAGCGCTATGACCGTGTGTGTGATGCTGATGCTGTTTCTGGTTACCGTGGTGACTGTGTGTGATGCTGATGCTGGTTCTGGTGAGTGCGGTGACCGTGTGATGCTGATGCTGGGTTTGGTGAGTGCGGTGACTGAGTGTGTGATGCTGATTCTGGTGAGTGCGGTGACCGTGTGTGTGATGCTGATTCTGGTGAGCGCAATGACCGTGTGTGTGATGCTGGTGCTGGTTACCGTGTTGACTGTGTGTGATGCTGATGCTGGTTCTGGTGAGTGCGGTGACTGAGTGTGTGATGCTGATTCTGGTGAGTGCGGTGACCGTGTGATGCTGATGCTGGTTCTGGTGAGTGCGGTGACTGAGTGTGTGATGCTGATTCTGGTGAGTGCGGTGACCGTGTGATGCTGATGCTAATGCTGGTTCTGGTGAGTGCGGTGACCGTGTGTGTGATGCTGATTCTGGTGAGCGCAATGACCGTGTGTGTGATGCTGGTTCTGGTTACCGTGGTGTAGACTTGGAATTAAAGCCTCTTTTGTTTCCCCGTTATTATTTGATTTACGGGACCAGACACCAGTTATCTTGCCAAGAAAGATTTTATTCTTATATGTCAGGAGAGAAACTTCAAGATGTTGTATTCATGCCAGGTCTATGCGTTTCCGTGTTTCTCTGAGTTAGTACAGTAAGACTGAGCTTTTATACATCACAGAGAGTCTTACAGCTTCCTTGTAAGGTAACAAAACATGTTGCTCTGAGCTTCTTAAAATTAGAACGTATGTCATACGTATACGTTATGTTTGACATGTCACAATTCACTTCCATATTAAGAACTATCCTTGTTGTTTACATCTGTGATGCACTTACATCAGTCGAACATGTTACATTGTACACACCCCATAGCAAAATATAGCTTCCCCCTGTCTGACATATGATCCTCCCATGGATCCATGCTATCTATAGTTCCCTCATGCATTCAAACTCATGCTTTTGCAACTTCATAAGATGATACAACTGATTATGAATATTAATAAAGAATAATAATACAGATACATAATATTTAATAATGAAATAATATTAAAAGATGAAATGTTTAATCTCCCTCCACTGGAACTACGGCCGTCAGTTCCACACCATCATTCCCAGGTGGCCAACCTATAGAAGTGATAGTGAGGAGAAGAAATAGCAGACCAAGAAAATAGACAGAAAGAACAGAAGAACGGAAACAGAGAAACAAAACAAAGAACAAAACCCCAGCCCATGTTATGTCCCCGTATACTATGTGTATTTTAATATCTATGTGTATGTCTTTAAAATGAACCCCAATCATCTAAGAAAAGAAAAACTAATAAGTCTTCTGCCCGTGCCTGAACTCGTTAATTAATTAAATCCTTCAGTTCCGAACCAAAACAAGAAATTAAAATAAACGTTGACGTTAAATGATCCTATCCCTTGGGGTTGAAAATCAGTAAGCGGATGTTCATTGTTTGTGAGGTAGTGTTTTGCATAAAATCTCTTATTTCACGCTGTATGTCCCATTCTTAGTTCTATCCATTTGGTTAGAAATAATCAATTTGACAGGTTTGGTACTTTTCCTTCTAGTAACACATATAAGGACTTGGATTATTAGCATGACCATCGTCGTTGGGTATCGAGAATAACTTGCAACCATCTCTAATCAATGTCAATGGAACTGATTCCTGAAATGGAAGCAGAGAAATAATTAACATCACTTCTTTGTTCCCAATCTTTAAAACTAATGGATGAACATTGCTCAATCTCAGGCCATAAGCCATCATTATCATCTTGTTCATTCACTAAGCAAGGTTTAACTTGTGACCAATGATACCATCTATCTGTTCCTACACCCTTCCCTTGAGACAAACACTTGTATCAGTAGTTAGGAGTATCTCATATGGTCCTTCCCATCTAGGCTCTAAACCTTTCCTAGCAATTCGTTTGATCATGACAAAACTACCTAACTCGGGAATGTGTGGAATGTCAGTAGTGGTGTGTTTTTCATCCCATTGCTGTTGAGCTTCTCGCACTTTCTTATTATTGTCTTTAGTAGCTTTGTCTAGCATTGCGAGATAACGGCGTAACTTTTCTTGGAACAAGGTAGAGTCTCCTCCTGTTCCCGCTGGTGGCTGAGCATCAGGAGGTAGAACCATTGCTCTTCCCGTCATTAGTTCAAAAGGGGTTAGTCCTGTAACTCGGTTTGGAGTTGCTCTCAAGTTCCACAGAATAGCAGGTAATAACTTATGCCAGCCTTGGCCAGTTTGCAGAATGGCTTTGGTAAGAGCGGTTTTCAAAGATCTATTCATTCGTTCAACCAGGCCTGAGCTTTCCGGCCTATAAGGAATGTGGAATTTCTGTTTAATTCCCATCAATTTCATTGCTTCCTTCATCAATTTCCCAGTGAAATGAGTTCCATTGTCAGAATCAAGTTCATATGGAAGGCCCCAGCGAGGAAAAACTTCTTCCACCATTACTCGTGCTGCCGCTTCAGCAGTGCAGGATTTTGTAGGGTATGCTTCCACCCATCTAGTAAATCTGTCCATGATTACAAGTATGTATTGATACCCTCCACTGGGTGATAAAGGTCCTGTGAAATCAATTTGGAGGTGTGTCCATGGACCTGGTGGTCTGGGTGCATGTGACATTCGCACCTTTACAGATTTTCCTACATTTGCTTTGAGGCATATCAAGCATCTCCTACAGTAATCATCAATGTCTCTCATCATTCTTGGCCACCACCAAGTCTCACTGATTTGAGATTTCATTGCTTTTGCTCCAGCATGTACCTTTCCATGATACAGCTGCATTAGTTCTCTTCTTGTTCCGATAGGCATCACCACTTGTCCTGTTGGAATTCTCCAGATACCTTGATCATCCTCTTTCGCTCCCACTTTCATCCATTGTTCTTTCTCTTCATCTGTCTCCAATTGATATGACAGAAGATGGAGCTCATGATTATCCTTGCTATTTTCCTTTACCAAGGTAACAGGAGTAAAAGGAAGTAGAGCTGCTTCTCTAGCTGCTGCATCTGCTGCCGTGTTTCCTTGACTTTCTTTGGACTTGTCAGATTGATGTGATTTTACTTTGATCACGGCTGCTTCTCGGGGTAAGTAACATGCTGTAATTAAACGACGAATTATGGAAGCATGTTGTATTTCGCTCCCACTGCTAGTGATAAGTCCACGTCTTTTCCACAGAGCAAGGTAGTCATGGACCACGCCAAAAGCATAACGACTATCTGTATAGATGTTGACTCGATCTCCTTCTGATAGTTCAAAGGCTTCTGTAAGTGCTATAAGTTCAGCTACTTGTGCTGGAAATTTTCCAGAAAGGGCTCCTTTCTTTACAACAGTTCCATCTCCTTTCACTACAGCCCATCCAGTATGTCGTTTTCCATCAACATAATAACTGGATCCATCAACCCATAACTCTTTGTCTGGGTTTTTAAGAGGGATTGGATTAACTGGACCAAGACTATCTTCTTCTACTTGTTTTTCACACTCATGTGGTATTCCCTCGTGTGGTTCCAGCATCATTGTTGCAGGGTTAAGAGTCGTGTCCCTGATGATTTCCACTCTTAAATCTTTGTTCAACAAAGTTGCTTCCCATTTTGCTCTTCTTGCATCAGTTATGGTTTTGATGTTCGTGTTGTTCAACAGTGTCACTATACTGTGTGGAGTGTGCAATATGATAGTTTGTGCTCCTATCAGATTCTCAACAGCATCCACTGCCCATGTGGCACCATCGAGGGCTTGTATACACCGTGGTTGCCCAATCATAGTGACAGGAATCTTTGTGGAAAAGTATCCAACTGGTCTGTATCGATCACCTGGTTTTTGACACAGTACTGCTGAATATGTCTCATCTCCTACCCTGGTCCACAAATGAAAATGCAACCGTCCGTCAGGAAGTCCCAATGCTGGGGCTGAAGTCAGTTTTTCTTTCATAGAAGTAAACGCTGGTGTCCAGTTTATATGTTCCACTCCAGGCTTTCCTCCCTTGTACAGGTCGATGAGGGGGCTGGTGATGCTAGCAAAATCAGGTATATACTGACGACAATAGTTGAAAAGTCCCATCACCTTCCGCATTCCTGTAACTGTTAGAGGTTTTGGAAGTTGTCGTAATGCCTCTACACGCTCTGTTGTCATTCTCCTTCCCTCCACAGATATTTCTTGGCCCAAATAGATAACCTTGGATTTGGCCAGCTGTGCTTTATCGGGGTTAACTTTGAATCCCCCTTTCCTAAGGGCTTGTAGGACAACATTCAGAGCAAATACATGGCTGTTTTCATCTGGGCTTGCAATTAACAAGTCATCAACATATTGGAGGCAGACACTTCCTGATTCCTCAATTTCAGCTTTTTGCTCCGTTAAGAACTGGTCCAAAGCTCTATGAAATACAACAGGAGAAAGATTAAGACCTTGTGGGAGTCTGTTCCAAACATACTGTTTTGCGCCCACTGTGAAGGCTAATTTCTCTTGAGATCTTTTGTCTATAGGTATAGACCAGAAAGCCGACAGTACATCCAGTACCGTAAAATTTTTAGCATTTCCTGGAATGTCATTCAGAATGGTGGCAGGATTGGCCACAATAGGATGCGGTTTTGGTGTTACACTGTTAAGTCTTGTGTAATCAATAGTTAGTCTCCATGAGTTATCAGATTTCTTGACTGGCCAGACAGGACTATTAGTGGTAGATGAAGTTTGTCTGATGATTCCTTCAGCTTCCAAGTCTGCCACTATCTCCTCCACGGCTCGTCTTGCTTCAGGTCGGATGGGGTATTGTTTATGAGGGGCATGTATCGGTCCCTCAATAACAATGGGATCAATGTTGGCTTTACCACAATCCAATTTGTGTTTAGCCCAAACATCCGGATATAAACTGCACAGAAGACCCCACACACCGTCTTTCTTCCAGTTTCTGATAATTGGTTTTGCTGTACCAACAGACCTTAGATTACATGTGCGATCTTCGTGTGGTATTATCCCAGCAGTTGTAGCGATTTGACGACTGTCAGTGAATATGATCATGTTTAACAATGGAAGAATGTCCATGCCAATAAGGCTTCCTTGTGAATTCGGCCCAACCCAGAAAGATGTCCATAAGACTTCATCTTCATGTATTTGCAGTGGAACTTGAATACTTTTCCGGAATTTTGTGATACCTCCTCCAACTCGTTCAACATCCATAGTTTCCTCTGTTGTAGGTAGGTTCAGATCTGTTATTGAAATGGCTGCACCTGTGTCAACAAGGATGTCACATGGGTGGCCCCCTATTAATGCATTGACGAAAAGGCGATTGTCTCTTTTCTTACTAATACAGGGGGCCGCTGATTCCTATTGCGGACGCATAATTCCCTCAATGAGCTGACGGACTTGTGCTTCAGTCCACGTCTTCCCTTGAGGGGTTTCATTATGGTTTTTTGCACTGACCTGTCTAAATGATGGACCTTGACCTTCTGCTCCACCTCCTTTAGCCCAACAATCTATTTTTGAGTGTCCACGCTTTCCACAGTTGCTGCAGGAAATCACCCTATTCTTTGTGTCCTTGTTGTATTGAGCTGTTGCCACTCCTCTTCGATATGGCTTGTTTCCTTCTTCTTTATTTGATCTCATAGCCATCTCTAAGCGGCCAGCCCATTGCATAATTTGGTCAAATGTCTCACCTGGGTTGACTCCAAGTGATAAGGCTTGTTGGTATTTTGTGCTAAGTCCATCCACAAGTGTGTCAGTGAACTGTACATCATCTCTGTCAGGTTGTTTCTTGGCACAGAGAGCCCATCTCTCATAAGCATTCCACTTACGTAGAGCATATTCATCTGGAGATTCATCATCCTTTTGCTTAATCAATGTCACTAATGTGAAAGGAATTTTACCACTGCCCAAGATTTCCTGGATTTCTTTTCGGAACACATCTAATGCTTGCCAAAGACCCAGGGGTCGTCCCTGGCCATCAACCCACAAATCTATCCATCGGGCGGTTGTTATCGAAGCTGGCAAGCGTTCCCATCTGTCTCTTGGGATTTTAGCTTTCACAATGGTGTGTATGTCTCTTAATGTCATTTGATGTGCTTCAATCAATGAGTCTAATTCTCGCCAAAACTCTGTGTTTGGATCTTGACTCTTCAGAGGAGGCAAGGCTGTGAGAATGGCTTGACGTTCTCCTGGTGTGAATGGTCTCTCTTCTGTCATCATTTCAGATCCTTCCCTTTTAATTACAGGTGAAGAAAATTCAGGACCGAGCTTGTCAATTGTAATAATGTCGTCATCTCTTGTCTCATCACCCCAGTCAGAATCATAATTCCGAACTGGTGTACATCGCAGCATGTCTCTGTTTGGCTGAACTGTTTTAGATCTTGTTATTACCGGAGCTGCTTGTACAGATGCAATATACATTTTGTCAACTGGACCTCCATTTGATCTCGAAGCTTGAGGCTGTGTCAGAGGTTTAGATGAATTTGTATATTGTTCAGGCAAAATTGGATAAATTGGGTTGTAAGGAGGAGGCGTTACAGTTGTTGCAGATTTCACTGGTGCTTGTGAATATTTCTTTTCAGCTTCAGTTATTATATTTGTCCAATCTGGTTTAAATGAATCATCATTGGTTGTATTTTCTCCATCTGAACATTTAATAGACATAATTTTGTTCAATTTGTTATATGCTTCAATTTGAGGCTTCATTGCTTCAACAAGTGGGACTGGGCACCCATTGATACCACAACAAATTCCACCTTGTTTCAAAATCCAATGTGCGGCGAGGATTGGAAATACTTTTGACTTGATAGAGTCCTTCTGGGACTCAAGCCAGCTTAACTGCACATCCATAGATGTGTTAATGTCCAGTCCTTTTTTCAAAAACTTAGCTTGCTTTTTCTGTTTTCTTTCTAAGTACCAAGCAGATATTGTTCTGCTGTTAAATCCACTTTCTGCCATTGCAAATTATTTGTCACTCTGTGTCTGTGTGCTCAAACAGCAGGGCTATTTTTGTGAGGGAGTGTGTGTGTGAATTCCAGGGGAGGCCCTCTGCTTTTCTCACTCTCCACCTGTTCTAATTTCTCAAGAACAAAGAAGGGGTTGGGAAACAAAAAAAACAAAAAACAACTCTAATATTTTCTGTTTTTCTTTTTTGTTTGTCTTAATTCAGATTAATTTATATATATATACATATACATACACACATATATACACACACATATATATATATATATATACACACACATTAAAGTTGCTCTCAGATCAGTCTTTTCCTCCAAACACTGAACAGCTTTATTGTCAAAATCAGAATGCATGCAATTCTAGCATCTATTCCATTGATACCCTTCTTCTAAGGGTTCAATCCTCTGCGTATTTACGTTTTAGGGTTTATTTGTATTTTTTTTTATACTGCACTGTACTAACTTCAAGCACAGACCCGCCACTGTAAACCGCTATAAATCACTGCTTGTCACACTATCCTCGTCTTCTTCTGAAACGATTCTTTGTGTATTGGATATATTTTAGAGATAAATCTGCCCTTTATCGCAATCTCGCCATATTCCAACCACCTTACAAGCTAATTGCTAAATCGCCTTACAGCTATTTCCAAAATTTGACTAAGATGGTCTTTTTCCTAAAAAAGATCCACTTTCTACAGTTTTTTTCAAAAATGAAAAAGACTTCCCCAGCATCATTCAATATTCAGAGGTTTACTGACCAGAGCAACTCAAATAAGCCACATTCTAATTATTTAAATTATTTTTATTTTTTTTCTGACACATATATTCATTGGCAAAACAACTGGTACTTTAAATAACACAGTTCTTTTAAGCAGTTTCAGTCAATGTCCAATCATCAGGCAGACTTAGAATTATTTAGAATAGAAAAAGTCTTACCTTGAATGATTGACAAATGCCTGAAGATGCAATCCTGTTCGTGACGCCAAATGTAGACTTGGAATTAAAGCCTCTTTTGTTTCCCCGTTATTATTTGATTTACGGGACCAGACACCAGTTATCTTGCCAAGAAAGATTTTATTCTTATATGTCAGGAGAGAAACTTCAAGATGTTGTATTCATGCCAGGTCTATGCGTTTCCGTGTTTCTCTGAGGTAGTACAGTAAGACTGAGCTTTTATACATCACAGAGAGTCTTACAGCTTCCTTGTAAGGTAACAAAACATGTTGCTCTGAGCTTCTTAAAATTAGAACGTATGTCATACCTATACGTTATGTTTAACATGTCACAATTCACTTCCATATTAAGAACTATCCTTGTTGTTTACATCTGTGATGCACTTACATCAGTCGAACATGTTACATTGTACACACCCCATAGCAAAATATAGCTTCCCCCTGTCTGACATATGATCCTCCCATGGATCCATGCTATCTATAGTTCCCTCATGCATTCAAACTCATGCTTTTGCAACTTCATAAGATGATACAACTGATTATGAATATTAATAAAGAATAATAATACAGATACATAATATTTAATAATGAAATAATATTAAAAGATGACATTTTTAATCTTCACGTGGTGACTGTGTGTAATGCTGATCCTGGTTCTGGTGAGTGCGGTGACCGTGTGTGTGATGCTGATTCTGGTGAGCCCAATGACCGTGTGTGTGATGCTGATGCTGGTTCTGGTTACCGTGGTGACTGTGTGTGATGCTGGTTCTGGTCAGCGCGATGACCGTTGGTGTGTTTTGTGTGTTTCAGGGCTGGCAGCCTCCCTTCGCCTGTGACGTGCGCAGCTTCCGCTTCACTCCACGCATCCAGAGGCTCAATGAGCTGGAGGTCAGTCTCATCATCTCCCCGCGAGTGTGTGTGTGTGTGTGTGTGTGTGTGTGTTCCTCACCTCCTGTTCTGCCTTCAGGCCCTCACCAGAGTCAAGCTCAACTTCCTGGACCAGATCTCCAAGTTCTGGGAGCTTCAGGGCTGCAAGCTGCGTTTTCCTCACGTGGAGAGAAGAGTGCTGGACTTGTACCTGCTGAGCAAGGTGTGTGTGTGAGAGAGTGAGTGAGTTATAGTGCTGTACCTGTTCCTGCTGAGCAAGGTGTGTGTGTGTGTGAGAGAGAGAGTGCTGGACCTGTACCTGCTGAGCAAGGTGTGTGTGTGTGTGTGTGAGAGAGAGAGAGTGCTGGACCTGTACCTGCTTAGCAAGGTGTGTGTGTGTGTGTGTGTGAGAGAGAGTGATGGACCTGTACCTGCTGAGCAAGGTGTGTGTGTGAGTGAGTGCTGGACCTGTACCTGCTGAGCAAGGTGTGTGTGTGTGTCAGAGAGAGTGCTGGACCTCTACCTGCTGAGCAAGGTGTGTGTGTGTGTGTGTGTGTGTGTGTGTGAGAGAGAGAGAGAGAGAGTGCTGGACCTGTACCTGCTGAGCAAGGTTTGTGTGTGTATGTGTGTGTGAGAGAGAGAGAGAGAGAGAGAGAGAGAGAGAGAGAGAGAGAGAGAGAGAGAGTGAGTGTGCTGGACCTGTACCTGCTGAGCAAGGTGTGTGTGTGTGTGTGTGTGTGAGAGAGAGAGTGCTGGACCTGTACCTGCTGAGCAAGGTGTATGTGTGTGTGTGTGTGTGAGAGAGAGAGAGCTGGACCTGTACCTGCTGAGCAAGGTGTGTGTGTTTGTGTGTGTGTGTGTGTGTGTGTGTGTGTGTGAGAGAGTGATTGCTGGACCTATACCTGCTGAGCAAGGTGTTTGTGTGTCAGAGAGTGCTGGACCTGTACCTGCTGAGCAAGGTGTGTGTGTGTGTGTGTGTGTGTGTGTGTTAGTGGTCGACCGATGTGGGTTTTTTGATTGCCGATGCCGATATCTTAGAGAGCAGTGTGGCCGAATTTAACTTAAATATTTAAAAAATATTTTAAATAAACATGCTTAGGCCCTATACTTTAGATTGCAACTTCTTGAATCTGCAATCCTATTACAGTATTTTTTACAAATAAAGTAATTGTTTAAAAATATATGAATGTGAATAAAAAGGAAGTAAACACTGTAACAGGGCACTGGTAATCTGGTAATTTCATGCGCACTGATATTCATATTTTTTCCAAATAAAGACCTTTTTTTCACTTTGACAAGGTAACGCTAATTTTACATACAGCACACAGTGAAAACGACATGAATATGACAGTGGGCAACTGGATATAGCACAGCATATTTTAAAATGAAGGATTTAAAGTTTTTCGATCAAGTCTCCTGTGAAGCTGATTCTGTTCACATTCACTCACTGCGCACAGACCGACCGTCACTCGCAGTGATACGCATAGGCTACAAATGCACACTTCACAAGATATCACAGCTGGATTCGATTAAATCTGCAAGGTTTGTGAAATTAAATGTTTATTTTACATATAGAGATTTGTTTAAATGTAGATTTGTTTATGTTGATGACGGTAAATGAGAAAGTATTTTAGCCTGATTGTTTGCCTTTTCTGTTACAAATAATATAAAAGCAAATGCATTACTTTTTTGCATACCATTTTATTCTGTCCTCAGTGTGTGTAACTGTACACAAATCGACAGATAGCTAACAGGCTTCAAGAGAAAGTCAGAGGCTGGAGTAAAGTTCAAGGCTCTTTACTGTTGTCGTAATTCTCATGAAGGAATTTTTGTAAAACTGAAATGAGACAGAAAGATAGCACCAATTACTGAATGCTATTCAAACACATCATACATTAACAGACATAAAATAATATACTTTTAAGCTACAAAGTTGTAACAAATATTATATAACATTCAGCTGGTATGCTTATAGCTGTAAATAACTTGTAAATATAGTATATGCAGCTCAACAGCTAAACTAACAAACTATTGGCTACCTTTTAGCTGAAAGGCTATAGCTACAATAGCAGTTTCACATGTTGACAAATAAATATTCAAGTAACATCACAGAACGTCTTACATGACACTTGAATATCAATGTAATTAACTATAAATTTAAAAACAACTTACAAGCGATGCTTTCCCAAGGCACAAACAGAGTGGGAACAGGATAAGGTGACTGAAGCTGCAAGCTGACCGCATGGAATATTACTACTAATGTTTCCTGATCAGACTGCATCATGTGATAAAATCAACCAATGAAAGCAATGTAAGAATTATATATGAACACAATGAATTACTCCCAGATGACCACTAGGGGGAGAAAGTAGCAAACTAAATGCAAAGGTCTTACAGAACATAACACTCCCCACCTGGTATTAATTAAATACTACTATCTGAATAACCTTGTGTCTGAATAAAAAAGGGGGAACTAAATCAGTTTGTTTCCTTAGCACTCTTGAGAAGGATCGTCTCAGAAACAGGTCTCAAGAAGGTCCTCGCTGACCCAGATCTTGTGACTTTGAGCTCGATGTTCCTGACCTTCCCATCTTCGTCAGGGAATGTCTTTGTAACCAGAGCTATGGGCCATTCATTCCGCTTCGCCTGGTTATCCTTAAGCAGAACCAGGTCACCTTTCTCGATGTACGTCCTGCCACTTGCTTCGGCTTTGCAGCGTAGGGAGGTACTCACGTCTCCATCTGCTCCAAAACGTGTTGGCCAGATGCTGCACCCGTCTCCACTGCTGGCGGTGAAGATCTGTGCTGTCAAAGGTTCCCGGAGGAGGAGGGTAAGTAGACATCTTCTGAGTCAGAAGTGTAGCAGGGGTAAGGAGAAAGGGTGACTCCGGGTCTGCAGAAATAGGTGCGAGTGGCCTAGCATTAATAATTGCCGTGATCTCTGCCATTAAAGTAGACAACACCTCATGAGTGAGGCATGAAGGATTGGTTTGCATAAGCATGGAGTTGAGTATTCGTCTGGCGAAACCAATCATTCGCTCCCAAGATCCACCCATGTGGGAGGAATGCGGGGGTTAAATACCCAAGAGCAACCCTCTTCACCCAAGTACCTCCTCACATTGGTCTCTTTGGGATCGGTAAGGAGTATATGCAGCTCCTTGCAGGCACCTGTAAAGTTGGTTCCACAGTCAGAACGGATTTGCTTAGCAGGTCCCGGCAGAGCAAAGAATCGGCGCAATGCATTGATGAAGCTTGACGTGTCCATCGCCTCTATCAGCTCTATATGCACTGCTCGTGTGCTCATGCAGGTGAAAAGTACAGCCCACCTTTTGCTGTTAGCCTGTCCCCCGCGGGTTCGTCTTGTGGTGACAGCCCATGGGCCGAAAACATCAAGTCCCACGTAGGTGAAGGGTGGCCCTGTACTCAGACGATCTGAGGGTAGATCTGCCATCTTCTGTTCAGCACTTTTCCCACGAACCTTGTTACATGTAACACATTTGTGAAGGATACTGCTGATACATTTCTTAGCTCCAATGATCCAGAATCCAGCTGTGCGGACAGAGCCTTCTGTAAGAACACGACCTTGGTGCTTAACCTTGTCATGGTAATGACGTACGAGCAATGTTGCAATGTGGCTGTGGCCTGGAATGATAAGAGGGAACTTTTCTTTAATGTCGAGTACCGCATGGTTGAGCCTGCCTCCTATTCTCAGGAGACCCTCTTCGTCCACATAGGGGTTCAGCTTTCTCAATGAACTATCTTTTGAGATGTCTTTCCCAGCAGCCAAGCAGGCGAACTCTTTGCTGTAAGTTTCTCTTTGCACACACCTGACAATAAGAGTTCCTGCCTTGGACAGCTCTTCTGTCATGTGAGGTTTTGTGCATTGATGCCAGCCACTACAGGTGTCATCCTTAGTTTTTACTGCACTTCTTTGAGACTGAAGGATGTGTGTCAGGAATGCTATGGCTCGCATCAGAGACTTCCAAGAGGAGAACCGTTCAAAGCGATGAGATCCCAGACTAGATGGAGTAGAGAGAGTGGTGGAATGAGAACGCACTTCAACGTCTGCATCCGGATCAATGAGCCCGTATGGCTCCTCTCCTGAAGTGGCTACTCCTTCAGGGAGGGACAAAAACGGAGGCCCTGTGAGCCAGGTTTTGCTAGCTAATTCGGCCGCAGGTACAGAACGTGTAGCATGATCTGCCGCATTCTGTGTGGTACAGACGTAGTGCCACTGCTCAGGTTTGGTGGACTTCCTGATTCGCTGGACTCTGTTGGAAACGTACACATAAAACCGCCTGGTCTGATTGTATATGTACCCCAAGACGACCTTGCTGTCTGTGTAAAACTGCAATGTGTCTACACTGATGTCCAACTCACTCTCTATCAACTCTGCCATTTCTACTGCCAACACAGCTGCTCCCAGTTCCAACCTTGGGATAGTGTGGGTAGATGAGGGCACCAGTTTTGCCTTTCCCAAGACAAAACCCACGTGACACTCTCCATCATCATTGATCACCTTGAGGTAAGCTACAGCGGCGATGGCCTTCACCGAGGCATCTGAGAAGATGTGGAGCTCTTTCTTTTGAGGGGTGATAAGAGTGGTAGCTGTGTAAGCTCTTGGAATCTTGAGTTTGCTCAGGTCTTGCAAGGAGTCTTTCCAAATTCTCCATTCAGTTTCCTTCTCAGGTGAAAGTGGCTTATCCCAGTTGAGGGCTTCAATGCTAGTGAGCTCTCGTAACAGGAACTTCCCTTGTATAATGATTGGCGCCACAAATCCGAGAGGGTCAAACAGACTGTTCACGGTGGCTAGAACGCCTCTATGGGTAAAAGGCTTCTCGGTAGACGCTACTCTGAAGGTGAAGACGTCATGTTTAAGATCCCAGCTGAGGCCTAAGCTGCGTTGAATGAGGGCTGAATTGTCATTGAAGTCCAGGTTCTGCAAACCCTTTGCGTGGTCTTCTGGTGGGAAGGCATCCAAGACGTCAGAGTGGTTCGACGCTATCTTATGGAGGCGTAAGTTTGAGCCAGCAAGCATCTCCTGTGCCTTTTTCAGCAGATCTATGGCTTCAGCAGCTGATGGTAGAGACTTGAGGCCGTCATCGACGTAGAAATCGCGCTCCACAAAGTGTTGGACCTCTGAGCCATACTCCCTTGCACCCTGTTGTGCCGCTCGACGAAGACCATAGATAGCTACTGCTGGCGACGGGCTGTTGCCGAACACATAGACCTTCATCCTGTACTCAACAATCTCCTTGTCAGAATCATTGTCCCTGAACCAGAGGAACTGAAGGAAGTCTCGGTGGTCTTCTCTGACAGTAAAACTATAAAACATCTGCTCAATGTCTGCTACCACTGCTACTGACTCTCTTCGGAAGCGTAGTAAGACTCCAAGTAAGCTATTGTTCAGATCTGGGCCTTTAAGTAACACATCGTTGATAGAAATCTCATGATGTTGAGCACTGGAATCAAACACGACTCTAATCTGATTCGGCTTCTGAGGGTGGTACACACCGAAGATGGGTAAGTACCATCGTTCCTCTCCCTCTTGCAGCGGTGGAGTTAGCTCTGCCTGGTCGTGATCGAAGATCTTTTGCATGAAGTTCACAAAGTGAGTTTTCATCTCAGGCTTTCTTTCAAGTGTGCGGCACAAAGAGACAAGACGATTAAGAGCTTGCTCTCGATTGTTTGGCAGCTGTCGCCGTGGTGATTGAAATGGAAGAGGTGCCACCCAACTGCTGGACTCATCCATAAACATTTCTTTATCCATAAGCTCCAGGAAAAGCTCATTTTCGATGGAGAGACCCACTTTGTCATTATCCTTCGTTCTCTCAAAGATCGTGCTGCCGAGGCTGCAGTCATAGAGGACTGGGGTGTGGTGTGTAAAGCCGTGAAGAGATGTGCAGTGTAGTCCTTCGTTGCCAAACCTTTCCTTGACTTGAATATGATTGGGACATGGAGTAAGGAGAGATGGACGTCCATTTTCAAGCACGCTAGTCCGAAGTCACTGACTCTGTCTTGTGGGCTGAGCCCAAGCAGACGTCACCTATAACAACCCAGCCAAGGTCTAGTCTTTGAGCGTAGGGTGCTGTGGGTGGCCCATTGCGTTGTTCTCTGACTTTGTGAACCTGGAGGATGTCGCGTCCCAGAAGGAGGAGTATCTGGGCCTCTAGATCTAGGTGTGGTATCTTGTGGGCTATGGACTTCAGGTGTGTTCGATGCTGTGCGGCTGCTGGAGTTGGAATCTCCGAGCGGTCATTTGGCATGTGATTGCATTCAATGAGTGTGGAGAGCATCACGCTTGTTGTTTCATCCAGTGACTCCACCATGAACCCTGTGGCTCTTCTTCCAAACGCTTCAGTGACCCCTGAACATGTGCGCAGAGTATATGGCGAGTATAACCCTTCAATTTGAAAGAGCTCAAAGAATTCAGACCTGGCCAGGGACCTGTTGCTCTGGTCATCCAGAATGACATACATTTTCACAGCTTTGTCGGGGCGTGCTTTAGGATAAACCTTCACTAGGCAAATCTTGGAACAGGATCTAGGTTTCCTACCGTCATCACAAACCTCTGTGCACCTAGAGGTGACTGCCTGCTGAAGTGTTTCTCTTTCACCCTCCCCGCCATGCTCTGAGGAGGGACCTCTCCTGTCACATGGTGGGGGTCCAGGGTGCAGTGCTGCAATATGTCTGTCGCTCTCACATTCTGTGCACTTCAAAGCTGCCTCACAGTTCTTTGCCAGGTGAATGGTAGAAGAGCAACATCTGAAACAGATACCATTTTCTTTAAGAAAAGCCTTCCGCTCTTCTAATGACTTGCTTCGAAAACCTCTACACATTTTCAGTGGGTGAGGTTTCTTGTGGATAGGGCATTGTTTGTCTATTTCACCTTGCCCGCTGCTTGAACTGTCCGCCTGAGAAACGGTTTGTAGCGCTGCGATTTCAGTCTTGTGAGCAGAGACATAGCTTTTGCCATATGCTGGTCTCTTTTCCACTCGTTCAAGCTTTGCTGGACCTGTAGTAAACCTCTGGGAACTATTCAATGGGGTTATAGGGGCTGTTGAGAGCGTGAAGCTTGGTTCATTTCTTCTGCGTGCTTCACTGCATATGAAGTCTGTTAAGTATTCAAATGGAGGAAAACATACGTTGTGTTGCTCCTTGTATTGTGAGCCTTGAGCTAACCATCTCTCTTGCAGACCAATTGGCAACTTCTCAACGATAGGGTTAACACCCCTGGCGGTGTCCAAGTATGAGAGCCCTGGCAGGTAACCCTCAGATTTTGCAGACACTAACTCTCTTAGCAGGTCTCCCAGCTCCCTGAGCTTTACGGGGTCTTTATGACTGATTTTAGGAAAGTTCTCTATCCTCTCAAAGAGAGCTCTTTCAATAACTTCGGGGGAGCCATAGCACTCCTCTAGGCGATCCCAAGCCATTCTTAAACCTATATCAGGGCTGGCAACATGCACAGAACGAATCTGTGTGACGTGCTCTGAAGACTGATATCCCAACCATTTTGTTAAGAGGTCAAGCTCCTCGCCAGCACTTAAGTTCAGTCCTCCAATAGCGTTGCAGAATGAAGACTTCCATGCCCAGTAATTTTCTGGATGATCATTAAATTCGATCAGGCCAGAATTCACAAGCTCTCGACGTACCAAGTACCTTGCAATATCACTCATACCTGCCCTGTCGTTCGCATACCCAATATGTGGCTCTAATGAGGCTTTACTGACGGAGCAAGGGTGAGGATAAGTAGAGAGGAGGTGATCAAGGGAGTGGTGATGAATATCTGGCGTTGTCCTTTCAGGCTGCTGCATTTTATGGCTGTCGTCCCTTGTGGTGAGTTGTGGAACAACGGACGTCGTTCTTTCTGGCTGTCGTACTACAGCCTGAATTCCACCCTCATTCTTGTGTACAAAAGGAGAAGCACTACTGGGACCAGGGAGACACTCCTTTCTGTCTGATTGGACCTCGGGTTTGATGTGTGGCAACAGTGATGGCGTGTATGGTCAAGTACTGGGGGTTTTTCATCACTGAGACGTAGCTGGGAGTGGTGTTCGACGTATTCACGGGTGCGCTGAATGGCGACTTGAACTGAATCGTGGAGACTCCTACTGCCCTGTGTACCTTTAATCTCTGCTGCCTCAAGAACTTCAGCTTCAGCCAAGGCTACTGCAATCTCCCTCTCATGCTCCAAAGCTGATAACTCAGCAGCTATAGGTGCCTCCTTGACCTTCAAATCAGCTGCAAGATGTGCCTCTTTTATCTTTAATTCAGCTTCTCTTTGAACGAAGGTGGCACGTGCACGTGCAGCTTCAACTTTAGCACGGGCCCTAGTAGCGGCCCTGCTAGCTGAGGATACTTTAGATGTGCTTGATGAGGTGGAATATTGTGATCTTGCTTCATGTGCAGTGTCCTGATCTTTAACACCACCGTCAGTGATGGACACCTTTTCCAATCCAGCTTCACTGGTATGCGACATCATGGTTAACGATCCTCCAAGATGTATTAGAAGGGATGAATAAAGAGGCCTCAGTATGCTTGAGAGTGCACTGGCTCAGTAGCTAATCTTCTCGTTGCAGTTTTGCCCGCCGTGAAGACGCTTTTTTACTATTCTGTCCTCAGTGTGTGTAACTGTACACAAATCGACAGATAGCTAACAGGCTTCAAGAGAAAGTCAGAGGCTGGAGTAAAGTTCAAGGCTCTTTACTGTTGTCGTAATTCTCATGAAGGAATTTTTGTAAAACTGAAATGATACAGAAAGATAGCACCAATCACTGAATGCTATTCAAACACATCATACATTAACAGACAAAAAATAATATACTTTTAAGCTACAAAGTTGTAACATATATTACATTAAGCTGGTATGCTTATAGCTGTAAATAACTTGTAAATATAGTATGTGCAGCTCAACAGCTAAACTAACAAACTATTGGCTACCTTTTAGCTGAAAGGCTATAGCTACAATAGCAGTTTCACATGTTGACAAATAAATATTCAAGTAACATCACGGAACGTCTTACATGACACTTGAGTATCAATGTAATTAACTATAAATTTAAAAACAACTTACAAGCGATGCTTTCCCAAGGCACAAACAGAGTGGGAACAGGATAAGGTGACTGAAGCTGCAAGCTGACCGCATGGAATATAACTACTAATGTTTCCTGATCAGACTGCATCATGTGATAAAATCAACCAATGAAAGCAATGTAAGAATTATATATGAACACAATGAATTACTGCCAGATGACCACTAGGGGGAGAAAGTAGCAAACTAAATGCAAAGGTCTTACAGAACATAACACATTTACTTTCTTTGATTACCAGTTCTGTAGCCACCAGTTCTGTCTGACAAAGTATTAGATATGACTGACAGAGATTGTAAACTAATGAAGACGGAGAATGTGAGTGAGCGCTGTGTGATCAGGCGCTGCCGTTCTCTTCTCAGGTGCTGGTGTTCTCAGCGCCGACCGTCAAAATAAAAGTCTGCAGCGCCATCAAAATAAAAGTCCTGCTTCCAACACATCGGCCCATCAGAAAAACGTATCGACCGATGCCGATATTTAAAAAAAGCCAAATATCGTGGCGATATATCGGTCGGCCACTAGTGTGTGTGAGTGAGTGAGTGAGAGTGCTGGACCTGTACCTGCTGAGCAAGGTGTGTGTGTGTGTGTGAATGCTGTACGTGCACCTGCTGAGCAAGGTGTGTGTGTGAATGCTTGCCTTGTACCTGCTGAGCAAGGTGTGTGTGTGTGTGTGTGAATGCTGTACTTGCACCCGCTGAGCAAGGTGTGTGTGCGAATGCTCTACCTGTACCTGCTGAGGAAGGTAAACAAACTCTGTGTGTGAGTGTTACGCTGAAGCCACGAGCCACTAGAGCTTGTGTTTATATGCACTGCTGTGTGTTTCTAGCTTTTGTCTGCAGAAGGAGATTTCGAGGTGGTCTGTGTTTGACGCTTGACTCTGTGTGTCTCCAGCTGGTGTGTGCAGAGGGAGGGTTCGAGCTGGTGTGTAAGGAGAAGCGTTGGTCCAGGATCAGCAGTCGAATGGGTTTTCCGGCTGGGAAAGGTGTGGGATCTCTGCTGCGCTCTCACTTCGAGCGGATCCTGTATCCTTACGAGGTCTTCCAGTCCGGAGCGTCTCTGCCGGTGAGTGCGGCGACTCCTTGAGACGAGTTTGTGCCTCGCTCTGCTGCTGACTGTGTTTGTGTGTGTAGGGCGTCATCCACAGGCTTTACCCAGAAGCGTCTGATGCTGAGGATGAAGGGATAGGAGGAACAGAGGAAGAGGCCATAGAGGAGGATGAAGAGAAGGAGAGACGGCCGGAGCGACGTTCCCCTCGACGGCTGAAGGACGAGGTGTGTGTGATGCTGTAGGAGTATTTGATCTGTCTTTATATATGTGTGTGATGCTTCTCTCTGTGTCTGAGTATCTTATCTGATCTGATATTGTGTCCCGCCACTTCACGCTTCTCCAGTCACTGAGAGTGCTTAAGTCCTGCCCCTTCAAGCTTCTCCAGTCACTGAGAGTGCTTAAGTCCTGCCCCTTCAAACTTCTCCAGTCACTGAGAGTGCTTAAGCCCTGCCCCTTCAAGCTTCTCCAGTCACTGAGAGTGCTTAAACCCTGCCCCTTCAAGCTTCTCCAGTCACTGAGAGTGCTTAAGTCCTGCCCCTTCAAGCTTCTCCAGTCACTGAGAGTGCTTAAGCCCTGCCCCTTCAAGCTTCTCCAGTCACTGAGAGTGCTTAAGCCCTGCCCCTTCAAGCTTCTCCAGTCACTGAGAGTGCTTAAGCCCTGCCCCTTCAAGCTTCCCCAGTCACTGAGAGTGCTTAAGTCCTGCCCCTTCAAGCTTCTCCAGTCACTGAGAGTGCTTGAGTCCCGCCCTTTCAAGTCACTAGGCTTGTTCGACTTGAACCGGCGCTGCACAGACCGATCGGTTTATTACATCAAAGTACCGCGAGCGATTTAAAAAGTATACGGAGCAGTCTGCTCTCTAATCATTCTTGCGGTATTTTGATGTCATTCACCGATCGGTCTGTGCAGCGCTGGGTCAAGTCGAACAAGCCTACTGTGTGCTTAAGTCCTGCCCCTTCAAGCTTC